>OY744605.1:23468552-23958552 GCA_963556255.1 Allolobophora icterica | reverse complement strand
CAGACTGAAACAATTATAAGTCATGAACACCTGGCGCTATATCATCCAACAGGAAAGTAGAACCCTTCACTGTGGCCTATTCATCTGCTGTATATACACACACTTCCATCAGTAGATAACAGTCTCCTGCAGACTGTCTCCCTTCTGCCACACCAACCATAACTGACAGACAGACAGACATACAAGCAGATATGTCTAGCTAACCAGCTCTTACGTTAGAGTAATGTTCACGTATTGTAGGTCTACCGAGTCTGATACCGTCGTCATCGTCATCACCACAATCAACACCCTCCTCCTCCTTCTCCTCCTCCTCTTCCTCCTCCTCCTCCTCCTCCTCATTGTTGTCATTATCGCCACGTCAACAAGATCACTTTCGTCATCATCAGCGTCATCATAACTTAACCCTCAAACTATATTCATATATAAACCTTTTCAACTGCAAACATTTGCTTTGAGGTTGTTTCCTAAATACTTTCATTGTAAAACTAAACAGGCGCATGATACGAGTATCAATTAGGCTACAGTGTCAATAGACACTATGTATGTGCCTATGCATGGAGGCTACACATAAATTGACTATATATCGATGTGCTCAGCTAAGTGGGATTATTATTATTATTATGTTGACATGCTCAGTTTACCTTACTGTATTGGTCAATATATTTACAACAATGTATTTATTGTTCACGTCAGCATATCTAGAAACTTAACTATAATTGCTTAGTATTAGCTGAAACAAATAAAAGCGCCTCTTGCTAAGTTCACTAATGCTGGAGTTTCTAAACGAGAAAGTTCATCTGTCGTTTAGCTGAACAAGGTCTCCGCTGGTCGTCTCTCGCGCAGACACGTACGTACAGAACGATCAATGAATCCACATCCGCCGCTGATGGCTGACGTTTGTTCCGAGTGAAATAAAGAATGACAAGAGAACAATTGACCGATCATTTCAAGGATAATGGATGATCGCATATCATCCGGAGGTATCCGCTTCCAGGGTCTACGCTCTCCAACGAATCAGCAACATGATCACGACTCTTGAAATATTAGCTGTCAGAATATCATCCAAACGCATGACTAGAACAGCAGAAGACTTGAGGACCAACTCCAGAAGTGTAGACATCTGGGTGAGACAGAGACAGACCAAACAAACTATTTGAGCAAATACTCAAAAGAACGAATTTATGTGTCTTCTTTAAGCAACAGAGAAAATGGTGAAAATGGTGGCTTTCAATAGAACCTTTGTCTTAACGACAAGCAACAGGATATTCGTTGTTAGATCAAATTTGACACGTATTACATATGTACATACGTAGACCAATGCGCGTTCGCTCTTCTCGTGATTGCGTGCGTGAAGAGAACGTTCTCTTATGAGTTGCTGTCACCAGAACAATATTCTCTATACTCACCATTCATTTCAGAAAAGCGTCTTCTAGACATCTACAGCCCAAGTGGTTGGAAAAAAAGTGAAGCTGACAGCAGCGGTTCTGTTAACGCCTTCGTTTAACAGTTCTTAAACATCACCATTCCAGTATACACATTGTCCCGGTACTACGAAAGCAACTTGGCTCCTGCGTTCGCTATCTAATGTCCATCGACCGTCGTCAAACAGCTATCTTCAGAAAATTTCAGAGGTTTGCTAACTTCTGAAGGTTCCAGCAACATGAAACTATTATAAGTAGCTGCTGAACGTTTCAAATAATACTTGTAACTGGGTTCGTGGTTTCGGTGACCTGCTTTGTATAATATTCTTGCGGTACGCTGCTGGTGGAGCAAGCATTCATCCTTTTACATCTGCGTCACGGAGCGTCGACCATTAAGAGGTTAGAAATGAGTGTTCAGACAGCTGCCCTCATTAGACACAAGAGGGCGGCTACCGTGCCACTGATGACAGATGGTGGCCAACTACTGGCTCATTTGAACCAGCGGAATGCGACTGCCTGGGAGGACAATTTACAACCTCGAGGGAGATGATATGCAACATCGGGGACGAATATATTCCTGGCCGTCAGAACATAGAAGGATAAACAATATCAGTAGCTATAACAATGAATTAAGTTTACAGTTTGAAATAACACGAATTTTCATGAAATTTTTGTGCTAGCAGAAAATGGTCGTATACCCTCTCATCAACGTTGCACGCATCTTAGCAGCCTCTCAGTAACACGATTTACAGCATGTGTGTGTATCAAGGCAATAGAAAGTTTCGATTATGAACCCTGTTTGGATGGTCCATTGTAGCATATTCCTAACTGAACAAGAGCCATAACAGATGCACACATCGCTCGTCATTCACCTGAGTTGAAATTCAAGTCCAGATGAAATTAACTCCAGACCATTTGTGCTTAAAACTTCGAACTCAGCTAAATATATGTCCGAGTGAATCGCCTTTATACTCTAGGCCCACCATGAACGTAAATCAACCTCATAAACGAGTCAACACCATTACTTCTCGTATTTTTGCCTGCGCTGTCCAGTGTCCACTTTGTCAAATTGTCATGCAGCCATGAGTCGCCGTTCCGAAATGTTTGCTTGCATAAATGTCCTGAACTCGTAGCAGATAAAAAGCTCTCTTCTTTAATATTCAAAGTGCTTTTCCTTCGCGTTTTTCGTCGCTGTCTCGTTAGACCTATGTCCGTAATATGATCTAGCTCTTTCATTTTCTTGACTATATATATATATGAGTCTTTGTCTCTGTCCGTGCCTCTGCCCTGTCTATCTATCTACCTGTCAGTCGCTCATGTTGTTAGTCTTCCATCTGTTTTCTAACTGTCTGCTTGGATATTCTATGGGTGTCTATCTGCTATAGAAGACTATCGGCCTACTCCTCTTTGCGCGTTTCTTTTGCCTTTTGGATGATTTTGACATTTGTTCGATGAACAATAAGCCCATGCGACTGAATAGACGGTAAGCCTATTGTTGATTGAGCAATGGAGCTGACTGAATTGACAGAGACAAGCATGGGCGTCCGGAGGGGGCAAGAGGGGCACATGCCCCTGGATTTTGAAAATTGTCTCTGTGTTCATGAATAGGTATTCCATGCAAAAACGCCATTTTGCCCCCCCCCCAGAAAATGTTGCCCCCCTAGAAAAAATTAGCCCCTAGAAAAATTTTCCCCCTAGAAAAATTCCTTCGTACGTTCATGGAGACAAGTTGAACAATTTCAATCCTCTTTTATTAAAGCTTGTTAATGCGCTAACCCGATCAATGATAGAGTCCATTACGACTATGATACATTATCCTCATGCATCATGTTAGCTATTATGATGCCAACTAAGCGCGAGTCACTCTATTCACATTAGCCGACCGCACTAGGCCTTTAAAGCTGCCGTTATATTGATCGGTGAAATACCTAAGCCGGGCTTTTAGTTGGATTAAGTGGAAGAACTGAACCCAACGACTCATGCAAAGACGTATTGAATTTCGTGTCTATATTCGTTCATGTCCAACTCCCTGTCTGGCTGCGCTCCGTTTCATCTCAGGGACCGTGGTCAATCAATGGCTGTTGGTTGTATATGCTTCGGTGTCACCTATACCAGGCCATTTCTCAAGGCATTTACGCTGTGGATTTTGAAATGGTAGGTCTATACCATGGAATCCATTTCTAAGCAATCTACGTTAACAGTTTCTTGGCCATACTTCATCTTTGGAACATCATTTTCTTCGATCATCGTTTTTATGGTTAGGTCGAAAGCACTTCTAAATTTACCCTGAAGAGACACTTTAAAGCCCGAAGCATCAGCCTTCCATCATATCTTCATACATTATACTATGTCGTCCTTTAGGACTGTGGTGTTCTTACACGATCTTGTTGTCAGAGGTTCAAGGCAATTGTGGTATCATGTACTTTTCAGTTGCTCTGCGTCTCTTGCTATACAACAGTCTCTCACAATAAGACCAACGGCCAATTCAGTGATAGCCCATTATTTAAATCAATTTCCAAGACACACTAATTGTCGACTATGGCATTCGCATCGCTTGACCCCTAACCAGTGTTATTTTCGTTCCTGGGAATAGAATAGGAATAATAATTATTTAATATTAGTTCCACGGAATGAAAACTGGAACGAAAAATAATTGTGGAACGAGAATAGAATAGGAATAAAAATTTCAATATTTTTCGAGAACGAGAACGGAATAGAATAAAAATTAATTTTCAAGACGAGAACGGAATAGAATAAAAATTAATTTTTAAGCTGCCCAACCAATAATTCTAACGTTAACTAATGACTATAGGCTACGGAATGACGACGGCTCTTGATTGACGTCACGGTGCGGCGTTATGATGAAGCTTCTCCGCATATTCTATATTCTATAAATAATATACGCTAGTTGATTCAAACTTCTGGCAACAAGAATGAGGTACTTAGACTCCCCATCAAACATGCTCCTGACAGCATTGCAGCAGAACTTTCTAAATACATTCAGGAAATTGAAGAACATGTCGCTGTTCCTATAGTCTCTTTGACTTCTGGCAGATTAGACATTCAGTTTACCGACGGCTCGCTGTTATAGCTGAAGATTTAGTTTCAGCTCCCGCATCAGAGGCGTTCGTCGAATCTTTTCTGTTGCAGCCTTGCAGGATGGATGTCTACAGGTCGCAGAAATCGATTGAGCAAATCCCTTGAGATGCGGGTGTTTTTGAAACTCAACAGTAAAATAATTGACTGGTACCTTTTTAGTGTGTCTGCCTATAAACTGTTTTATTATCAGTCGCATTTACATTGTCCGACATACATTAACTGTTCATGTTAGAACTGTCATAACTGTAAGTGGATTTGGAAGTGGAACTACAAATAATTTTTTTTTAACTAGAACTGGAACTAAAATTATTTATAAAGAGGAAGTGGAACGAGAATAAGAATAAAAATTATTTCTTAAGAGGAACTAGAACTAGAATAAGAATAAAAATTATTTCTTAAGAGGAACTAGAACTAGAACTAAAATTATAGCAGTGGAATAGAATAAGAACTAGAATAGAAATTAATGCTGGAACTAAAATAACACTGCCCCTAACGAACGTTCATCAAGGAGGAGGAGGAGGAGGAGGAGGAGGAGGAGGACGAGGAGGAGGAGGACGAGGACGAGGAGGACGAGGACGAGGACGAGGACGAGGACGAGGACGAGGAGGACGAGGACGAGGACGAGGAGGACGAGGACGAGGACGAGGACGAGGAAGACGAGGAGGACGAGGAGGACGAGGACGAGGACGAGAGGAGCAGAAGGAGGAACAGGGGAGCAGAGGAGAAGGAGGAGAAGGAGAAGGAGGAGCAGGAGGAGCAGGAGCAGGAGCAGGAAGAGCAGAGGAGGAGCAGGAGCAGAAAGATCAGGAGGAGGAGCAGGAGAAGCAGAGGAGGAGCACATGAGAGGCTAGACGATCAGGAGCAGGAGGAGGAACAGGAGGAACAGGAGGAACAGGAGGAGCAAGAGGAACAGAGGAGGAGGAACATGAGGATAATAGGAGGAGGAGCGCCAGGAGGAGCAGAAGGAGCAAGGAGGAATAGCAAAAGCAGGAGGAGCAGAGGAGGAGCAGCAGGAGGAGCACGAGTAGCAAAAGGAGCAGAGGAGGAGCAGGAGCAAGAGAAGCAGATGAACGGGAGAAGGAGAAGCAGAGGAGGAGCAGGAGGAGCACAGCAGGAGAAGCAGGAGGAACAGAGGAGGAGCAGAGGAGGAGTAGAGGAGGAGGAGGGCTCAAATTCAGACTTACTGACTTGACGAATGTATATTAAGTACTCCAAAAACTTGACAAATACATAAACATGCGCAGTTACGATATAATTGACTGAATAGACAGAGGTCAGCGAAAATAACTGAGTTGACACTTAGACAGAGGAGGGTGGACATTGAGGAGACAGAATGGACAGAAAACATAGAGTCGGATCATAAGACAGTGGTAACCTGTATTGAAGAAATGAGCTGATTGAATAGAAAGGACTTAGATTAGAGAGAAACGTGCAGTTGAATGATAGATGTTCAAGTAGAATATTTTATGCAACCAACTCATAAATAAAAACATTCGCTTTTGCTTTTATGAAACGATTCGCCCCAGGGAGAAGCATAAGTGGACGCTCTGAATCGCAGGATTACAGGCGCGGCAGCAGTGATGATTCAACACAAAACTATAAATATATCCGACTCAGAGTTTGAATGATTGGCACATTTATAGCTGCAGGCATGCAGCAGTATTACCGCGTTACCAGAGAATATGGCCGATGTTATGGAGGTCCGAATAGACGGTCACGTGTTGAACGCTAATCGTTGAATCCGCCTGTGGCGTTACTAGTCGCCAATAAATGCCACATAGATTAGTTTGCTTCATTGGTTTTCTCGGGATGTGGCTCCGAGTGCATTGAGACGTATGCCTTCCTATTTACAGCTCGATCGGGTTTTATGTGCATCTTTGATGAAAGTGTCTGGCGACCCTTTGCTGAAAGCCGATAGTAGAGATGTGTTCAAAACAGGCCCGGTTCGTCTGTTTGGGAAACTGGGCAGCCGCCCAGGGCCGCCGATTTTTAGGGGCCGCCAATTTTCCATTTAAAAAAATTATTACCGCGAATTCCTAAAAAAGGTCATGACATTCATTTGTGAGGCGAATTCCTAAAAAACAAGGTCATCAATTTTTTTGTGCTTATGGCCGCCGGTTTGCCTAGGGCCGCCGTTTTCCCTAGGTCCGCCAAATGTCTTGAGCCGGGCCTGGTTCAAAATACTAATATCAATCAATCAATCAATCAACTAGACATTTATATAGCGCGCTCTTCAAGGCAACTATTCAGAGGCGCTCCCAGCCCAACCTCGACGAAAGAGAACAGTCTTAAGAGCAGAGAAGAAAGAGGCGGACGAGTCTCGAGGAAGAGACCGCAGCTCGACCGGAAGGCCATTCCAGATAGTGGGACCGACAACAGAGAATGCTCGCTGTTGCATGGTTGCAGTGCGAGCGAAAGGAACATGTAAGTCGCCGCGGGCAGTGGAACGGAGTAAACGGCGACCAAGAAGTGCGGAGGCCGGAAAGCAGAGCTCACGCAGATATAAAGGAGCGCGTCCAAGCTGACACTGCCAGACAATAGTAGCAACCCGGTATACAATGCGTTGCGAAAAAGGAAGCCAGTGGAGGACGTCACGCATGTAGTCAGACACGTGACCAAACTTAGGGATGTTCCCAACGAGGCGCGCAGCAGAGCGTAGAACGCGTTAAGAAAAAGTTAAGAAAACTAGGGAGTGCAAAGCTGTTTAATAAATATATTGGTTCAATGCACTTTTACAGACAGGAAGTGTCATTGTTGTTTGTAATCCCTTTCAGAAGACATTCGCCAATGACGGAAACTCAGATTACATCAGATTTCATAATATGCTTGGAATAGCCTACACATATTATGTGTAGGCCATTCCAAGCAAATTTGCCTGACGCAGCGGGAACTGAGGCATTTAGGCGCCGTTGGTCACAAAAAAATGTTTAGCCCCTTGTCTAGAGCTTGTCAATCGTTCGGTCTTCGAGCCTTCGACTCGCCAGATTTGTAAAATAGCGTGAACTTGATATACGATATAATGCGGTCTTTGTTTTGCTATAGCTGTAAATAATTAGCATAGTTCAATGACAACAATGTTTCAGAATGCAACATACACTTCTCTACACTTACGAATCAATCAACAACATTTGTAGTTCAAACTGTCGAGTGAGCACACGACATGCAACCTATACAAAATCGCGTTCGTGCTCTCTTAACAATGTATTTGGGACTCCCTGAATATAGGTTCGTTCCAGTGTTTTAGTTGCCGAAAATACTGCAGATTACCAAAGTACACGAATGAGGATCAAAATCTAATGTTGTTCATATGTAACACAAAACAATTGACGACTAATGAGATATTTTGGTTTCCTGCCCTCCTTCAGTTACTTAGCTGAGAGGGCTAAAAGGAGATATAGGGTTAACCTCCTTAACCCAAAAACCAAACACTGGCCATTTCCCGCCAAGACAGTAGACTAGATCAGACTAATCTAAACTGGTCACAGAAGACCAGATCAGACTGGTCTAAACCGGTCTCTGACTTATCATAGCGTCTGCGCGTCGTTTCCCTCGCGAGCGGCATGTGATAGACACCACGCCAGCCAACGTCTTACTAACCCCCCAGGCATTCGATGCGCGGCCGCTAGAAGCATACGGCAGCCGGGGCATGTGATCACTGCATGTCAGCTAGGCGCACCAAATAACCGCTAGCTCGTGAGCAATGCATTAAACGGAAGTATTGATCCCGATGACCCACTGGTGCAACATCATAAAATTATGAATATAAACACGCGCTCAAACTTTTCTGACCAATCACCGCAATATTTTTTCACACTATCATGTCAGCCTTTAGGAGGACTGAGCAGGGTCGCATAGGCCATGACCGAGTTTTATTACACAATTCTGAAATTGCCAATCATTCCCGCTCCATAATTATAATTTATAACCAACATTCGGTTGCCACGCAATGCCTTTTCGGGGCGACCACCATAGAATCCAGTCCTAAATGTAATTTCTCCAAGTGGTGAAGGTCTGATGGCGAATGACCCCTCGGGGCGCGTCGGTTGGTGACCTCGGAAGGCCAAGAGTGTTTTCATATCCATACGGGGTGTTGGGCAGGGAGCGAGCCTTTGGGTTTATTGGCATTCTCCATTAGCAATGCGAAACTGATCAGGGACTCTGCGACCTACATCAACGGTGAAAGGATTCTACTTGTATGCTAAAAACAACTTCTCTTGTTATCCAAAAATCATTCGATTAAAGAAAGACGTGATCTTCTGCAAATTTTATATCATTAGTCAGTTAGGCGTAAACAACTACACAACTGGAAGTTACAGCGGTACAAACGAAACGAAAAGATCATTCCTGCCACATTTGTTCGCTTTGTCCCTTTTCAAATCACGACACAATGATATCATATCCGTACCAAAAACGATTGAACAGATGAGACAGAGAGAAAAACACGCAAACAGAGAGACAGAGACAGACAGACAGACAGAAAGACAGACAGAGAGAGAGATCGAGAGATCAGGAAAAACGTCGTTTCGAAAAAGGAAGAATTCAATCAGAGTGGATGTCTGTTGGTGGGTCGAGTCTTGATCTCTAGAATTCGTCTTCTTCAGCCTTTGGGACAATTCCGAATTATGCGATCCACGTCAGCAGAATGGCGTCGGTCGTTCGACACACTGCTACTCGTCGATAAGCCATTGTGGATGACTGTGGCCCAAGGCGGAATTGTCAAACTGGAAAATAGATGACAGCCCCATTCGCTATATAGCTACACTCATCTGACCATGATCAATCATAAGACGCTTAATGCGCTCTTGGCTATATATACCGATCTGGAAGTCGATAATATTTATAATCTACGTAGGCAGGTATATAAGCCTATTCAGTGATTCATTGCCTCACTGTGCTGGCCTCCTGGTCTCAACATCTGCTTCAGATCCCCACAGTGTAGCATTCGTCTATCTGATGTATGACAAATATATTTAAACACTAGCAATAAACGCTTGGAGCCAACTTGATGATCTATACACATGCAACGGACACCAAACGTTGATCCATGTTATGTGTGTGCGCGTCAAGTAAAACCATCGCTATCTTAGAAACATCGAATTACAAATGGCTAATGCATTTATCTCCAGCAGACCGTGAAATCCATGTTATGTGTGTGCGCGTCAAGTAAAACCATCGCTATCTTAGAAACATCGAATTACAAATGGCTAATGCATTTATCTCCAGCAGACCGTGAAAACCAGCTGTAGATCGTTTGATGGCGTCTTTATCCATCCGCTATATATAAAACGCTTCTTGCTAAAGTCCTTCGGAAAGCGATCGGTCATTTCAAAGATTAAAGCAGAAGCTTTCAATCACACTTCTCGGTCGTTGGCCAACAGCGATGCAAACGATCAGCTTATAAAGCAGTGTTGCGTCTTCGTGCTGCCGTGCCACTAACTGCGCCACATTACTTTGAATCTCATCAGCCGTAAGACCCGTTTATACCCTGGGCTTAGCGCTTTCTAGAAGTTCCGTTACACATTATTTTATATTGGAGACATCCGGATCTGACATTTTCGTCGCTCTCTCATGAATATAATGCCTTCGTTTTCAGTCGAAGTAATAGTTAAAGAGCTTACTTGGTCTTACCTCTGTAACAACCTTCATCTAAAGAGGAAATCGCAAATAACGATCTCAGCAGTAGACCTACTGACTAAAAAGGCCTTAGAAATATTGTACTGCATTGCATAATCGCAGTCACCTAGTCTTATCAAGAAACAAGCGTTTGCGTTTTACATAATTTTATATGATGTTTGTTAGCGTTTTGAATATTTAAAGTAACCGTTCTGAGTTGTATGTGTTGAGCTTTGCAGTTTGTGCTTTTCTTGTGCTTCAAATGTTTGTGTGTAACTGTAAACTCGAAAATTCTCCAAAGCGCTACTTGACAGTAGGGCACCAAGTGCTTCAAGTCAAGGGGATTTCCAGATTACTGTATGAACATCAGAGAGAAAAAGAGAAAACGAGGCTGTTACAGTTGTTTTTTTGGTTCATGAGAGAAATGGAGATGCTGGGCCAGAGAAAGATATCCTGAACCGGCAAAACTTTAGTTTTCAGTGAACAATGACAGGTGACAGATGAGAGGGCTTTGAGACAAAAGATACTTTGTGAATGTTAGAATTGGTGGAGGAATTGAGAACTTGCGGAATTCAGGTGAGAGATCGTTGCAGAAAGGAAAGAGATATGGATCGGTTAGTGAATCCAAGCTGATTATTGACTGGGCGACGGACAAGAATGAAGTGAGAGTATTCGATTTGTAGATTAGGCCAGTTGGATGGTGCAGACTTTACGAAGGTAAGTTGGACAAAGCTCAGAATCATGGAATGACAAGCCATGGAATGGAGAGCTCTACCTATTCATACGTTACGGATAGCATAAACCAAAGGCGATGAAAAAGCATATCTAAGGCCCATTGTTGAAACCACATACGTTTCTTAGTAGGTGCACTGCAGTATTGGGTAAGAATTTAAAATGGTCGTAATACCGAAGATATGGGTATATAAGTTCTGGTAATACCGCAGTATTCATTCATTCATTCATTCATTCATTCAGAACACTTATACAGATCCTGTCTAAGATACATACTCTGCAGCGTCGATTCAGGCCCAGCCCCAGCGAAAGAGAACAAATTCAAATGCTTCTAGAAGATGCTTGCGGCGGCGTCCCTTGTTAGAAGAACAAGCAGTTCTAAAGGGCAAAGACACGACGTTGTTTCCATTTTAATGTCTGACTTTTTAAAAATAAAATAATACGCTGTCAATGATTACGTGACAAGTTGAAACTCTTCTTTCTTTAGGATATTGGGAGAGTGCTGGAAAATCCCTTATATGAAGGGATAGTGAGGAATTGGGACGAAGGTTGGGGTGATAGCGAGAGAGAGAGGGGAACAGGTGACTTGGGAACGCGACGCGATGACGTTAAGACTTGTCAATAGTGATGTAGCTTTTCCGGAAAAATATTTTGCGGGAAATTTTCCGGAAATTTTCCAGAAATTTTCCGGAAATTTTCCATAGATCCGGAAAAATACATTTAACTCATAATGTCAAATTTTCCGCATCAGAAATTTCCGCATTATTATTATTTCCGCATGTTTATTATAAGACAACACTAGAAAATTTCTGTTTATTTTAAGTTATTTTATTTACAGTACTTATTTCTGTCAATGCAGGCAACATTCACCTTGAAAGAATTAAAATAAACATTAAACCCTACATTAGCGTTTCAGACTAGAGTAGCCTAGTTCAAACTAGTTGTAGCCTGTATGTCTGCAGTCTGCTCTGTTGCAGGAAATGTTTAAAAGAATTAAAATAAACATGAAGCAATCTACCAATTGCTGTTTTTTCTCATTTTTCATAACTAAAAAGTATTAAGGAGACTAAATCATAAAAAATATTTTCTCTAAATCAGTGAAGTTTAATTGCAATTAATTCTTAAATGTATTGTCGTTGTTGAATGTTGAGCTTGTGAACACTGAATAGTAAGCACTAACATTGCTATCTATTGAATAAACATACAAGTTATATCTACATAAGATAGCTTAGAGTGAGTGATGTTAAAACATTATGATGAATTTAAATTCTTATTCAGTAATATTATACTGATGGAAAAATATGGAAAATTTTCCGGAAAAATACACCGGAAATTTTCCGAAATTTTCCGGAAAAATATGAAATTTTCCGGACAATTTTTCCGCCTCACAACACTACTTGTCAATATGTTTTTTTTATTTTTCGCGTCACTCTCAATTCTGCACTTTGTCCAAATTCAAATTCTGGTCTTGTATAGTAGGGCCTATTGGTCGTCTGAAGTCATCAACCCAAGTAGTAAGTACATAGCTGTAACTATTTATTGTAACGGTGGTGTCCAGTTATCATTACTTTTTAAAGTGGGGTAGTGACATATACGTCTACGTTTTGCCCTCTTCTGGAATTTTTTTACAACATGACAGCATTATTTTGGTTTGAAGCAAGTTCAAGCAATGACAGTTAACGGCGGTTTATTCTTACATAGGCCTACCGGTACTTAACTAACGCAGTGATGATAGATGCCTTAACATCAGCCTATATACTTATTTATTGTTTTGTGTTGCATAAATTGGTGACATCATCTCTCTTTTTGTATTTGACACCGAAAGAGGGGAAATGGTCACCAACATTCTACAGGGGCAAAGTTACGCTCTGTTAGCACTCTTTGATGTCTCTGCTGCCTTTGACATGGTAGATCACGACATCTTATTGCAGCGACTTGAAACCTCATGTGGCATCCATGGCCTTCCACTTCTTTGGTTCCGGTCTTACCTTGCTGATCGTACGCAAATGGTTATCTGCGGAGACTCCAGAACCCATTGGGTCAGAGTTAAATTTGGGGTGCCACAGGGCTCTGTCTTAGGCCCTCTCCTTTACCTCATATACACGGCTGACATTTCCGCTATATTTGCTAAGCACTTATCAACTGGTCATCTTTATGCAGATGATGCCCAAGCGCTCGTTCATGGCACTCCCTCTGCACAGCTTGCATTAACTGGACGTAGTGATGCTCTGTCACGTGATTTACACCTTTGGCTGTCTTCTAATCGTCTCTCTTTGAACCCAACTAAGACGCAGCTTATATGGTTTGGTACTCGTCAGCAGCTCCTCAAACTAGACTTCCCACTTCTTGCTGAGAAATTCCCGTCATTCACTTTTCTCTCTAGTGTCCGTGACCTTGGTGTTGTCCTTGACAGTATGCTCACCTTTTCTGAACACATTGCTAATCTTACCCGTTCTTCTTACTTTCACTTGAGACGGCTTAGAGCAATCCGACGCTCTGTCTCCTCCTCCGTTTTTACCACTATCATCCACGCCTTCATCTGCTCCAGAATTGACTACTGTGATTCTGTTTTGATTGGGCTGCCAAAAGTCCGTCTTTCCCCCCTCCAGACAGTTTTAAATGCTGCAGCCAGATTAATAGCCCGACTTCCTCGCTGGTCTCATATTTCCTCTTTCATGTTCGATCATCTTCTTTGGCTTCCCCTTACTGCTCGGATTCAGCTGAAGGTTCTCACTTTAGTTCTTCGGTCCTGTACAGGCTTAGCACCCAAGTACCTCTGTGACATTGTTCGTCTGCCAATTTCAGCTACTTCCCTCCGTCCATTGCGATCGCTTAATCGACATGATCTTCTTGTACCACGAGCCAGGACCTCTATGGCCAAAACTCGAGCCTTTTCTTGCATTGGTCCTGCTCTATGGAATCAACTTCCTCCATTGACACGTGCCTCTTTATTAGCTGGTGGCCCAAGTGCCTCGTTCCGCTGTCTTAAAACCTCTTTCTATTCACTGGGTCTTTCGCACTGGGAGCGCCTCTGATTAGCGAATACTGTGAGAGGCGCTTTATAAATGTTTAGATACAATACAATACAATCAGTTAATGAGTATAACGGTATAACCGTATGCTGCGAATATTTTAATTGGATATCGTCATTCTCAGCGCAACACGGACGATGATCCATGTTTTCGTCTAAAAGGTACAACGACTGAATGACACTCCGTTGGTTAGGTTATAAAAGTGTTGATGGAATCTATTTCCAACTATTTTAGTATTATTTGCATGCAAAATAACGTGTTGCACGTAACGAACTCTAACGTCATCTCAGCTCTCGAACAGTTGTTAGAAGGCGCAGCAGAAATGTTTAGTGACATACATAGGCCGTACATAGGCCTTGGGGCGGGGCGGTAGCTGATTGGTAACACACTGGCACGAAGAGCAGAAGGTAGCGGGTTCGAAACCCGCTAGCCCCACAAAGGTCAACTCAGCCTTCTACTCCCTAGAGGGCAGCAGTAAAATGAGTAGCAGTTTCACTGCGCAGGTAACCTTGGGTTCGGCGGAAAGACCTGGCCACCTCCCGCCGATGTATGGCAGTGCCACCTAAGGGCTGATGGCCTAACACCGGGGATCAGCACCTGGCCCGACGCTTGAAAAACGAGTATGGGCAAAAACCTTTAACCTACATAGGCCTTCCTGCATTTCTTTCAGAAGGTAACAGGCACTTAACGAAACTAACCCATTGCGCCACTAAAGAGTTTCTTCGTGAAGTACCGCTATATAAATGTCAGATTACAATTATTATTGTTGTAAACTAAAACTTTGAAAGATGAGATGGTTTTGTATACCGACCAGAGATGATGTGTGACAAGTTAAAAAATATTTAGCGCCTCTAGCGAGTGTCAATGCAAATACAAGATAGGAGACTAAGTGAGAGAAATTGAATGGCTTATGGCGATTGGCTTATTCAACCTGATTTCGAACGCCTGTGTCTGACTAAAAGTATTAAAAACATAGATTGCCTGGCGTCGTTTGAGATGGATGATCTCCTATGCCAGAACTGTCAAAACGCCGACCCGCCATGTTTTCCTGATCTGAGGAGTCTTGCCTAAAGACTACACAATTTGAGAATACGACTTAAATTTGTCCTTTTCCACTGAAAGTTGCATAAGTCAAATTTGACTGTTTGTTTACTAAAAACGCACCATTAAGATTTAGCTTTGCAAAAATGTTAAGGGGACGGGCTCACGGAATCCCCTTTCATAACTGCACCCCAATTTGCTCAAGCGCCTTTGGCACCCTGGCCCGCCACTTAGGCCTACTGGAAACTATTGCCACTGGTCTACCATTGCAGAATGTTTGATACCTTTGTCCTATACCTATGTGCATATATATATAATTATATATATAATATATAAAATGAAAATGTTCTATGACAGTATTGATTCTGGTTTATTCTGTTGGCGTGATGCATTAGTGCGTTATAGCATTACAGGATTAGAGTACAATGGCAGGCCTACTTGATGTATTTCCGATTGATCGAGAGAGATAGTCGAATTGTTTTCGCTACCAAGCACAGCATTGCAGGTTTTGCTTTGGAACATCTGAACTCTCACTCAACTGCTGTCTGCTGTGTCAACGTACGAAATTATAAAAATTAAATGGACGCAGCATTTGGTGCCATCTGCGTTATGTTCCGATTGTGGACAAATGACTTCATCAATCTAGACAGCTTCACGGTTTTTGAATGTGTACTGGATAACAATATGGTAGGCCTATGTCCAAAACGGTAAACTTCTTAATATTGGTCACCTCCATCCAGAGCGTTATCTAGATTTTAATGTCAGAAAGATGAGTTTTGTACTTATTTGTTGCTGCCGTTCTTTTCTATTAGGCCTACTCTCCTTCTCTGTGAGCTTAAAATTTTCGAGTTGACGAGGACGCTGATCTCAAAATTTCTTATGACGCCTGTTGTCTCGTTTGCGATTTGCTGTTGAGATTCCCGCGCTTCTTGTGCAAAATTTCAGTGACGCAGAGATGCTGGGTTTCTTTTACTTGTGATTGGTTGACGTTCGCACGCATTTGAAATGTACGCTTCTAAATGATGAGTGTTCGTGCATAAATTTTAATATCCACTTTTCATTGGTTGGCATTTACGCTCAATGTCTGATGTCAGAGGCAACCGTTGGCTTGACTCAAAAGTGACTAGAAAAGCAGTTGCAAATGCATTGTGTCAAGACTCAAAAGCATGAAAAAATTTGTTCCAGTAATTTGTAATGTACTCTTTTGGTATTAGGCCTATGAGTTGCAACATGTTATATATTTCTAGATCGTATTATAAATTTGAACTCACAGATTATCCAACACGTTTAATGATTCTATGACCAACGCTGGCTGTGTTAATAGGTCTCACTGCATAATGTATGCGTCTCATGTAGGGACCGCCTGTCGAGCGGCATTTTAAGGGTCCTCCCAACTCTAACACACTCTGCGGTCAACATATTAAGTACTTTTGCTAGTGTCTTCCACCTCGCTGGCATAATCGTGAGATACCGCGATGTGATCCTTTGACAGGGAAGGGCTACATTGCCAGATTATTGCATAAATGATAAGAAAACACTTGCTTTCTTATTTGCTTATTTTATAATTTTTATTTCGATTTATTATTACTTCAATGTTTTACAATCAATGCTTCTAGCTTCTGTCCCATTGTGTGTTTGCTAATGGTGCAATAAAGAATATACTTACTTACCGGGTACTTACTTACTAATAACTACTTCCATTACGAAAATCGCTCATGAAGAGTAGGCTACTAACCCTAAAACTACAAAAACTGTTTTGCCCAGTGGGGCCAAAATGATCCGATCATAATTTATCGCATTAACCAATTCAGGCGGAAGTTTTTTCGGTCCTTTCTTAGCTTAACAGAGTCATCAGTCCCTTTGAGACAACTTTTGCGCCAGAAGACGGCTGGTAAAGTATCATACAAGGTAAAGAATTAAACGTTATCCTTGGTTTTGCTCTCTATTCTGGCCCTCTTGTCTTCCATTGTCAATTTAAAGATGATAAACATATGACGTCCTGTTGTCAGTGAGCATCCAAAGCTTGATGCCATACTTAAGACCCTCCCCCTACCTGACAAAATTCATTAGGTAAATTTGATTCCTGCTTGGCATCTTAATTTGGGGTCAAATTGAACCCAGTGGTAGTCAGTGTTACAAATCGTTTTGAACTCCACGTGGTCAGTTAAAGTGGCACTAACATTTTGGAATTTTATAAAGAATTTTATCTACAAAGTAAAAAATCATACAAATTCTTCAGGTTAGGCCTATGTGGGAGTGGTGTGTAAATCGTTAGGGCTAATTTTGACTTCAGTGGTACTTCCACGGTTAAACTATTTAACTTACCTGGAGGACTGCACGGTGTCACTCAACCTGATTAGCAAATCGACAGTAGAGTTAAACTGGCCTAATTAACGCAAGCCTACTGTTAGAAAGGCTTGGTTTCAGATGACTCACCGTATTTACATGTACATAGTCGGAACGAGTTCTAAAATTGAATGTGGAAAATACCAGTGTATTGCGCAGAAGGGCAAACGGCAGAGTTATTATACGGTTTTGAATTCCGATTGGCTATTTGGCTGACAGTCAGTCAGCTGTGGTAATCTCTTTCTTAAACTTTTGTTTACGGGCGTCAGGTTATTTAATTGTAGGCATTTTAAAAAAAGCATCCAAATTGATCAGTTATTTCAACTCGTTAGTGCCTATTGCCAACCTAAAATATGCGTAGAGCCTGTAGTCTATGCATGTGTATGTTGAACGTATTCTATTTTGGCCATTTCATATGTATTAAATTTAAAAGGTCTGTCAGATATGTATGTTATCGGCTAATATTTTAAGAACTTTTTTTAGAAGTTTCTACTTGCCACTTTAGCTAATGGGGTTAGTCTTAATTACAGTGATTATTTATCTAAGTTTCGAGTTGTGTTCTACATCGTCTAAATGTGAATATAGGGCCTAAGGAGTTCATGTCTTATTTACAAACCTTATAAAACTATTCTAACTGCATAGAGGATTTAATTTTGAGATCGTATGAAAGGTAGTGATCTATAGGCTGGGCAATGATTATGTAGGCCTATTGCAGGTAATAAAACTCAAGCGATGATGTAGGCTCAATACAGCAAATATTGGTATGCAATAACATTATTAGCCTATTTAGTAAACCACACGTCAATTTGCATGATCATAACATAAGTAGGCCTGCGGCTCTATGTAAGTTTGCTGTGTATATTTACATGTCAGCTGCAGTCTGTCGCTGCAGTGCACAGAGGACTTGGCTGGAGAGAGAGGTTACACCAGCAGCAGACTCAACTGGCGGATGCGTCGTTCAGAGCGAACGGATGGACATGGTAGGCTAGCTGTTCATCGTATAGCGTGAGGCATTCGATCAGCGTTTATAGGACTATCTATCGATTCGGTTCCTCTCTTTACTCCACTCCACACACACACGGTGAGTCAAGGAAATAAGCAGGCATCGTTCTTTGTTTTGTAGATAGTATTTCTATGGTAATTTAATCGATAATTATATAGTGCAAATGATTGGCATAAGCAGTACTTAAGAATTGCTTCCGTTTAGTTAGCATTCGAAATATTTAAAGTAAGTTACTTAAAGCATACGCTTGGAGGGCAAGATCTAAGGCTGCGCATCTCTGGCCTTCGATTTCAATTCGCTTATACAACAGGCAGGCAACTCGCTCGCTCAATAATGGAAGTTTTCAGATATGCAGCTAGGTAATACCCACATACTGGTGGATATTACCTACCTGCATTTGAGCTGAAATATCAAAGTATGCATTTAAACTTCAGGTGTTCTGCGAAGTATAGACATCAATAAAAGGACCGATGCACAGGGCCACAATAAACAGACCGTTGATATGAGTCTGCTGTTATGTTCGAGGGATACTTACTGCAGTTTCCAATTATTCAGTTAGACATCTCCAGTGACGCACATGAAGTTGTTTTGTAAACAACGTGCTTTTATGCAGACATTTACATCGAGGCGTCTAACCGTCTACACGGGGCGGGGGGCTTTGGGGAGACTGACTCAAGATGCGCCCAAGAAATTTAAAGGATTGGAAAAATCGACTGTAAGCGAGAAAAAATCGGATGCAACATTTAAATAAGGAGCTTTTTATTGATATTTATTATGCGAAAACGGATAATAAATTCTAATTAGTATTCAACGGAAATGAATAACCTTTTCTAAACTTCAAGAATTTGTGAGACTAAAATAGGTCATCAGAAATGTTGACGCTCACTGTTCGGCCTGATGAGATAAAGATTGTCATAATATTTCGGCTCCTTTGGAAACTATACTTCGCTGTAAGTGGTTGTAAATAAGTATGCAATGCAAGACACACTCGCGCACTCTCACATTTCACAAAGTATACAATAATTATTGTTCTAAAATGTTACTATCGCTGGATCAACGCTTCTGACGTTCATTTCACAATGGTGACTATCGAAGAATGTCGCAATCGGAGGTCGCCCTGTCGTGTGTTTGCCGTGTGTTGATGTCGACCCTCGATTGCTTGTTCTTTTACTTGCACTTTTATTTAACGTGCCTAACTTTTCTATAGAAGATTCACGACGAACTTTGTTTAATTAATAAATGAATTTAATTAAAGAAACAAATATATATACACTAACTCTACGGGAACTTCCACGTAGTATTAAAGCGTTTAGATATTAAATCGGACTATCTCAAATGTTGCTTCGTACAGCCTAACTACAGATCGTTCTTTCGCGTCAGTCTCTGAATCTGACGGACTATACTCTGCCGCCGCCTCTGGTCGTTCCTCCCGATGTTGATCGCTCGACCGATGTTCACACGTCGCGTTCGTCAGCAGTACAAGTCCCGTGTTCTCCTTTTCCTTCCGTTAAGTAGGAACTTCAGCGTGCATCGGTCAGCCCCCTCCCCACGTCAAGCTATCGTCAATTAGTGTCAGATTGCTCCTCGCGACGCGGGTCGTCGCTCGCCTGCAGCGCGGGCGGTGTCTGATTACATCATAGCCGCGAGGTGTCCTATTACACCTTGGCTGTGTGGTGTCCGATTACACCTCGGCCTCGCTGCCTTCATTGTTGACCCAGTGGAGACTGGCTTTCGTCCGTCATCACCCTATCTCGACCGGCAACGACGCTTACATCATAATGATGATGCCATCTCGTCGTTGTTGTCGATCTCCTCACGCGACACCTCCCTTCCCGGGGGAGGACAAAGCCAGTCATTGGTTCGCCTCCCGGCTGAGAATGATGTCGTTCCCTCCGTTGATTTCCTCCAGACCATGTCCTCGTCGTTCCCATAAAAATACAAAATATCAGCACAGTTAGAAATATATTTACAGTTGTCGCGGTGCCTACATGGTAGTCCGCCTTCTTCCTCAATCATAGTCTGGACAAAAGATCAGTGGGAATATTCAGCACCCCAGGTCGATATTCAAAAGACATATCGAAGTCCTGGAGGGCCAGAGCCCCTCTCGCAAGTTTAGCACTTGTGGGCGTAGAAGCAGTTAGGAAAATCAAGGGGTGGTGGTCAGAGTAGAGGGTGGTCCTTGACATACAAATCAAATTCCTAAACTTCTTCAACGCAAAGATTACAGCGTACGCTTCGCGTTCCACAGTGGCCCAACGCGCTTGCGTAGCATCTAATTTAGAACTGGCGCAACATATTGGCCGTTCTGTACCCTCGTCTTGAATTTGGAATACGCAGCAATCGACTGCTTTGTCTGAAGCGTCAGTCGATAGACCAAACTCTCTGCCGTAGTCAATTGTCTGCAAACGTACCGCGTTATTCCAATCGTGCGTAAGTTTATCTAGCGCCTTTTGGTGATCAGCTCGCCAGGGTATCTTAACAGGCACCGATTTCTGGGTCCAGTCAATGAGAATTCTGGCTGTCACTGTTCTGGCATGATTATCTAGACAGGTCAAGAGAAATCTGCTTCGAAGGTCGTCTGGGACAACGCAAGAGTCGAATAACTTTTCATCATGCACAAAGAACCCAGGGGTTTTCGCATGGTCGCTTGGGAACCTCGATAAGAGTCCTCGCAAGCTTTCGCTATACGTTTCCATTCGTCCTACGACCGAATGCCTTAAGTTATAGTCCCTTTCGTCTCTGAGTCTCCTCTCTGCGTCCCTTTCCCCTCGGACTTCCTTCTCTCTCTTCTCTGCCTCCTCCTTTTCTTCTCTCCTCCGCTTCTCCTCCTGAAGTCTTAATTTTTCTGCTTCCTCTTTCCCTTCTCTCCTCAATCTTTCCGCTTCCTCTTTCTCTCTCCTCCGTTTCTCCTCCTGAAGCCTTAATTTCTCTGCTTCCTCTTTCTCTTCTCTCCTCTGCTTCTCCTTCTGAAGCCTGAGCTTCTCAGCCTGCTTTTCCTCTAGCATTCTGAGTCTCTCTGTTTCCTCCTTTTCTTCTCTCCTCCGTTTCTCCTCCTGAAGCCTTAATTTCTCTGCTTCTTCTTTCTCTTCTCTCCTCCGTCTCTCCTCCTGAAGCCTTAATTTCTCTGCTTCCTCTTTCTCTTCTCTCCTCTGCTTCTCCTCAAGCAGCCTGAGCTTCTCAGCCTGTTCCTCCTCATCTTCTCTCCTCCACTTCTCCTCAAGCACTCTGAGTCTTTCTTCTCTGCTTCGTCTCTCCTCCTGAAGCCTTATTTTCTCTGCTTTCTCTTTCTCTTCTCTCCTCTGCTTCTCTTCAAGCAGCCTGAGCTTCTCAGCCTGCTTCTCCTCATCTTCTCTCCTCCACTTCTCCTCAAGCATTCTGAGTCTTTCTTCATTCCTCTTTTTCTCTTCCTCTCTTCTCTCCCTTCTCTCCGCTTCCTCTCTCGCTTCTTCTCTCAGTCTTTCTTCTTTCTCTTCTCTTCTCCTCTCTTTCTCTTCCTCTCTTCTCTCTCTTCTCTCCGCTTCCTCTCTCAGCCTTGCGGCTTCCTCTCTCTCGTATTTTAAGCGTTTTAATTCGTATACCTGCGTTTGCGCTGCCGAGTCGATACTGCTTTCTATGCTACCCGTGCTTACTTCCTCACTTATTTCTGGCGGGGTTTCCCGTCCAGACACAATTATTTCAGCACTCGCCTCTTGGAGTTGGCCCGTACTCATGGAACCCAATTCCTCCTCTCCTAGTCCCATCTTTATCAGATATGCGACTAGTCTGTGACGGGGCATGTTCTGCACCCTCACTCTTTTCCCTACCGACAACTTATCCATCTCCCAACAGTCCGCTCACTAATAGAAAAAGATAAGTAAGTTAGAGGAGAGTCACCGTTGGTCAGAAATCAAAGAAAACAACGTCCTAAAATTCTACCACAAATACAACAAGAACAGAACTGAGCAAAAGGAGCTACGCAAAAGCCTCGGCTATTCGCACACCAATCCTCATCCAGACCTCAACCGCAACCTCACAGATTACCACGACTACCAGTAAGGACTTACCCTCTGATACGTCGAGCGTGTTCCGTCTTTTGGTATCTTGGCTGATCCGCTGTCCTCCGTTGCCACTCCCGTCCGTCGTTGCTAGCGATGGTCGGTCGTCCGTTGGCGCTCTTGTTCCTCGTCCTTGCCTGTTGCTGTCGGTTCCTTCGAGTCCTTCGTCTCCGGAGTCCGGCACTCGATTTCTCCAGTTGCGAAGGGTTGTATTCGCCGCTGGTCCCGATCTGTTGAGATTCCTCTTTTCCGTTTCCGGTTCCGCTCTTCGTCGTGACGTCTTCAGTTGAAAATCCTGTCGACTGCGCCAATGTCGCAATCGGAGGTTTCCCAGTCGATTGTTTGCCGTGTGTTGATGTCGACCCTCGATTGCTTGTTCTTTTACTTGCACTTTTATTTAACGTGCCTAACTTTTCTATAGAAGATTCACGACGAACTTTGTTTAATTAATAAATGAATTTAATTAAAGAAACAAATATATATACACTAACTCTACGGGAACTTCCACGTAGTATTAAAGCGTTTAGATATTAAATCGGACTATCTCAAATGTTGCTTCGTACAGCCTAACTACAGATCGTTCTTTCGCGTCAGTCTCTGAATCTGACGGACTATACTCTGCCGCCGCCTCTGGTCGTTCCTCCCGATGTTGATCGCTCGACCGATGTTCACACGTCGCGTTCGTCAGCAGTACAAGTCCCGTGTTCTCCTTTTCCTTCCGTTAAGTAGGAACTTCAGCGTGCATCGGTCAGCCCCCTCCCCACGTCAAGCTATCGTCAATTAGTGTCAGATTGCTCCTCGCGACGCGGGTCGTCGCTCGCCTGCAGCGCGGGCGGTGTCTGATTACATCATAGCCGCGAGGTGTCCTATTACACCTTGGCTGTGTGGTGTCCGATTACACCTCGGCCTCGCTGCCTTCATTGTTGACCCAGTGGAGACTGGCTTTCGTCCGTCATCACCCTATCTCGACCGGCAACGACGCTTACATCATAATGATGATGCCATCTCGTCGTTGTTGTCGATCTCCTCACGCGACAAAGAATGACAGGTTCCTCGGTAGTCGATGCTGCAAAGTTTACATATCGACATGTGGTGCCTAACACCACATCCATGATATTCTGGGCAACAGATGTTGTATTGCTTGAATCATTATTGTCCAATTCTAATGGATCACGAGAGAAGCACGAGGAAATTCCGGACTATTCGTTATTAATCGTTACCGAAAGCGATATTATATGTATGTGTGTGTGTGTGTGTGTGTGTGTGTGTGTGTGTGTGTGTGTGTGTGTGTGTGTGTGTGTGTGTGTGTGTGTGTGTGTGTGTGTGTGTGTGTGTGTGTGTGTGTGTGTGTGTGTGTGTGTGTGTGTGTGTGTGTGTGTGTGTGTGTGTGTGTGTGTGTGTGTGTGTTATATCTTGTGGTCGCTGGAGACTGCGTCATTATTGTTCTTGGTTTCGGTGGCTTAGGCTGAGTATGTGTTAACAGACAGTGGCCAAAGTTTGCTGGCCACCACACAGTGCACCGGAGAGCTTACTAACTGGCTAAAGGTTATTGAATTCGGAATTTTTATGTGTGTATTGACTGCAAAAATGTAAATAAACCACGCCAAACGGTGGTTTTAGATGATAATGAATTTTTTGATTGATAGGCCTACGTCTGAAGGGGACCTCGGTGGATGAATAATTTTAAATGAATTTTAAATCTAGGGTAGAACGCATTTAGAATGTTAAAATATTCTAATAGTTTTCTAGAGGTCCATCCAACTGTCATTTGCAAATCTGAAGTGATCCCAGATCAGAGTGGAGTGGTTCTTATTAAACCACTTAAAGAATTTATGTTTCCTGTATTGGCTTTTTGAAGAGAAGATGGCCCGATCATAGTAAGAACTTACACCTGTTCACAGTAGTCAGCATTAGAAGTTAAACAACAGTTTTAAAGAATCAAATTCATAATCTTCTGAAGAATTCTAGGTGCAATAGGTTTTATGTCTATCTCTTCAAACTCAAAATATTTTAGTGTAAAAGTCACTATTAATCGAATTAAGACCTTTCTTATCCAATAAACAGTATAGGGAAAACTAATAGTCAAGGTGGCATCTATGGTCTGCCAACATAAATTAAAAGAATAGTCATATATTCCTATTTGAGACCTGCTATTTCACCGAAGAATAACTCAACTCGTCAATGTGTCCACTAGTAGTGTTATCTTTCTGAGTCTACGTTGACTGGTGTTGCGTGCGGACGACCGGTCTCTGATGGGTTTATGGAGGATGTCGTAAGGCAGACGTCGAAGGCAGTCGCTGATTGGAGATGACTGCAGAGAGTGCATAGATACTGAGTGGTGCGCATTAGCTGTCAGGTTCGCATGTCCGATACATACATTCATGTATATCCATTATCTATATTTACCAGTGGTGTCTCTTTGAAAGAAGGCTCCAACGGTATGCGAACATGCATCTCCAAAGCCAAGAGTAGGCTAGATAACCGAGTCAGTGGATATATATGTGTGTAGTTTCTTGGAATTCTATGAATGATCTGCTGAAGTTGTTCATAAAGTGTATCAGTTTCTTTATCTGTATATCTGCTAACGTCAGGTCGTAGGCTACTTGGTTGTGCCCTGTTAAAATGCCTGATAACGACGCCCAGTTAGTCTCTACGTCTCAGGTTCAACCCCTTAAGCAATAAATAATTGTATTCCTAGTTACAGATGAATGACAAAGGTTGAACAGTGATGACAATTGTATTGTGTTATGAGCCAGTCTCTTTGTTTGGGTCTGCTTGTGTCTGTATTTATATGCCTGTATCTGTCCGTCCGTCTGTCTGCTTTAAGAGTATCTGTCTGTTTTCTTTATCTTCCATCTGCCTGCGTATCTGCTTTGTTGTCCAGTTGCCTGTCTTTTATTGTCTCTCTTATCTCTTTACACGAGGATAAGAAACAGTTTTGACTGTTGGAAGGAAGACGTGGATCAACGGTCGAAAGGAGAACAGACTGCGGTTACAAAGTGTATATGTTTCGGTGTATGTCTGAATCGGTCTGTCTGGTGGTTGTCTGCAACTGGTCTATCTTAATCGGACAACTTTTCGATGGTACATCGAAACTATCATAAGGTAGCAGACCGTGGAAAGGAGAGAGAGGAATGCAACATAACATCATCCGATGAGCACCTATTGGCATCTAGAAGGTGATCTTCTTAGACAGAGGGATGCAACAAATGCACCGGCTTGGGTAGAAAGAATACAATGAAGACAGAAGCACTTGGATGGTTGATTGAAAATAAGCAGAGATAAAACTGCAGATAGAAAGGAAAGCAGTAGGATAGAAAGGAAGAAAGGAAGTTAACGAGGAAGAAAGGAAGGCGGAAGGAAAGAAGTGCCGGGAGAAAGGCACTGAGTAAGAAAGGCAAGAAGGAAGGAAGGAAGGAAGAGAAGAAGGAAGGAAGGAAAGAAGAATAAAGAGAATGAGCACCTTTGAGTAGCCCTCTGAAGAGGCACTATATAAATGTCTTAATGAATGAATGAAAGAATGGAACGAGATAAAGGACTGAAGAACGTAGGGATAGCAGGAAGATAGAAAGAACTAGAGCAGAAAGAAAGAAGAATGATATATAAAGGAATCATGGATAAGAAAAGAAAAACAAAGAAAGAAAACAAGGCTGAATGAATGGAATGAATGTTTGAACGGGGTGAAAGGCAGAAAGTGCTACAGAAGGGTAGAAAAGCAGGAAGTAAGGAAGTAAGAAAGCAGGAAAAGAAAGAAAGACAGAAGGCAGGGCAAAGTAGGAAAAGTAACGGCAGGCATGGAGAACGGATAGAAGGCAGAGAAACAGAGGTATAGAATCAGAAAGGCAGAAAGAAAGTAGGAAGGAAGAGACATAAGAAAGATGGTAGGAAGGGAGGCAGAAAGGGATGGAGGAATACAGAGAGACAGACAGACAGACAGACAGACAGACAGACAGACAGACAGACAGAGCAAAGAAATAGAAAGGTAGAAATGTCGAAAGACAGAGGAGGGATGGAAGTAATAAAGGGGAGAGGGAGGGAGGCATGAATCAAAGAAAGCAGGAGAAGGAATGGCGGTTGACAAAGATCTGCAGACAAAGGGAGCAGGAAAGGTACACAGCCATACATGCAGACAGGCTACCAGGCATGTAGGCAGACAGACAGGCATGCGGGTAGACAAACAGGCAGGCACACGCGCAGCACGACTTCCATCCATTCAAAATGCAGAGGTCGTTAGTTTCTTGAAAACATCATGAACGAAAATGACTTTGCTGCCAATTTACCTGATGTTTGCTGATCGCCGATACAGGGACCACTTGCCAGCCGAGGGCAAAGGGTCGGCCTGGGCAAGCTTATTCGCAGAGCACGAGTATCTGTAGGGCTTAGCTACACAAAGGTCAAGGGTCAGAAACTTTCTACGCTCAGGGACCTTTGTTGTTGATAAGAATGGGAATTACTCATATCTGGTCCAAGTATTGCCCCTTGGCCCTAGTATCTTCAATGATTTCCATTATACATATTGGTTTATGGGTATCCATTTGACGGATGTATTAAGTGTAGCACGAAATGATTCTATTGCGACATGTACATAAAGTGTGCAAATATGATGTTCGTGCACGTAGCCTATAAAAGTACACGAGGCATGTAAAAGGCACATAAAACGCAATATACAAAGGAAGACTGGATATTGCTCTGGATAGACAATGAAAACGAAAATATAATAAAACATTTGCTAAACATGAGAGCAACACTAAACTCGACAAAAAATGATAGCATTAGATATCATTTATTCAGACCCATCGCCGCCAAAGAGCTGACGTCAGGAACTGGTGATGATGATGATGATGATGATGATGATGATGATGATGATGATGATGATGATGATGATGATGATGATGATGCGATACACAATCAGTAGGTATGGTATTGTTAGTGTGCGTATATCACACAGCTGCCGTTATTATTATTTACTTGGATGGATCCAGAGTTTAACGACATCTTATTACAACAAAGGCTGTTGACGTCGACAGAAATTATTTTCGGCATATTACAGCTCCAAATTTTTTTATTTCCTTCCCTTCTGGTGTACGATCGAGTCTGGAATACACGGACCGTGTAGGCCGCCTTTAGCCAGGTGTTTACGTATGATCAGAGGGTGATCGACGCCGGTCACTGGAGTGACCTCGACCGTTAGTCACATATGGTGACTATAGTCACAGGTGGTGCTTCAAAGATCTATGCATGACTGACACGTGACAAATGCCTCTTCTACGTTCATCTGACACCTCAAAGAATTAGACGGACGTGCCTCGTCTTCTACCAATGACGAAGTGTGGTTGTCATCTGTTGTTGTCCTCTGTTGTTGTCATCTGTTATTGTCATCTGTTGTTGTCATCTGTTGTTGTCATCTGTTGTTGTCATCTGTTGTCTCAACACCCCATTGATGCAACTTGGTCCACAGAACATCCATGCCATCTGTCAACTGTGGACAGAAACCCATTGATTGGCTCTACGTGTGTGCGTGGGCCACCACTGATGACTCCTCTAGTCTTTTGTGAATTCTATGCCTAACTGATGTAATTGTCTAGGTCTAAGCTACAGTTAACATTATACAGGGCATATATAGGCTCTTAAGCGGCGCTATATGAATGTTCGATTACACTTTGTGTTTCTAATTAAGTTCATGAGGTTTATTTGCCAAGACCAGCAGTTGCAATGATTTACACTCCGAATTTCGACAGCACACAAAGCCTCACCTCCTGATCCAGCTTATTTTCTGTTCATGAAGAAACTAAAGAACATCTACAAGCTGGGTTCTTTGACTGTTGATCCAACTATAGTTTATATATGTATCGTGATCAGACATTTAATAGCTCATTCAAGACCTTCATCATCATCATCATCATCATCATCATCATCATCATCATCATCATCATCATCATCATCATCATCATCATCATCATCATCATCATCATCATCATCATCATCATCATCATCATCATCATCATCATCATCATCATCATCATCATCATCATCATCATCATCATCATCATCATCATCATCATCATCATCATCATCATCATCATCATCATCATCATCATCATCATCATCATCATCATCATCATCATCATCATCATCATCATCATCATCATCATCATCATCATCATCATCATCATCATCATCATCATCATCATCATCATCATCATCATCATCATCATCATCATCATCATCATCATCATCATCATCATCATCATCATCATCATCATCATCATCATCATCATCATCATCATCATCATCATCATCATCATCATCATCATCATCATCATCATCATCATCATCATCATCATCATCATCATCATCATCATCATCATCATCATCATCATCATCATCATCATCATCATCATCATCATCATCATCATCATCATCATCATCATCATCATCATCATCATCATCATCATCATCATCATCATCATCATCATCATCATCATCATCATCATCATCATCATCATCATCATCATCATCATCATCATCATCATCATCATCATCATCATCATCATCATCATCATCATCATCATCATCATCATCATCATCATCATCATCATCATCATCATCATCATCATCATCATCATCATCATCATCATCATCATCATCATCATCATCATCATCATCATCATCATCATCATCATCATCATCATCATCATCATCATCATCATCATCATCATCATCATCATCATCATCATCATCATCATCATCATCATCATCATCATCATCATCATCATCATCATCATCATCATCATCATCATCATCATCATCATCATCATCATCATCATCATCATCATCATCATCATCATCATCATCATCATCATCATCATCATCATCATCATCATCATCATCATCATCATCATCATCATCATCATCATCATCATCATCATCATCATCATCATCATCATCATCATCATCATCATCATCATCATCATCATCATCATCATCATCATCATCATCATCATCATCATCATCATCATCATCATCATCATCATCATCATCATCATCATCATCATCATCATCATCATCATCATCATCATCATCATCATCATCATCATCATCATCATCATCATCATCATCATCATCATCATCATCATCATCATCATCATCATCATCATCATCATCATCATCATCATCATCATCATCATCATCATCATCATCATCATCATCATCATCATCATCATCATCATCATCATCATCATCATCATCATCATCATCATCATCATCATCATCATCATCATCATCATCATCATCATCATCATCATCATCATCATCATCATCATCATCATCATCATCATCATCATCATCATCATCATCATCATCATCATCATCTCTAGATATTGTCCTCTTTGCACTGGCATTGGCAAAGAATTAGTTTCAAGTTGGGGCTCATCATTGATAAAACTTTGAACTCTGGCCAACCACAATACTTATATTCAGTTCTTACTCTCCAGACTTATCATTATTCAACAAGGTCACCTGATTATCTTTGTCAGGTCATACCTAAATCCAGAACTGTTCTTGGTGAACGAGCTTTTTCGGCTGCTGGACCTAGTTTTTTGGAACTCTCTCCCTGTGTCTGTGCACTCTGCTCAGTCGCTTGTGCCATTTCGTTCTCAACTTAAAAATTACCTCTTTAAAATTGCTTATCCATCAAAGGCTGCCTCTCTATCTTACGGACTGATCTTCTGGATATTGACCTGATTTTTATGGCTTGGTTTTGGTGTGCCATCGGTTGATGCCTTGTGCATTAGACACCGGCGCAATAGAAATTACTAATTACATTACATTTTATGGGCTCCATAAAACACATAGTGAGGAACTGGATAAAATTGATCTTAAAATAGCCAGATCCACGATAGACGCTGTTGCATCTCCACTAGCGGCGGTAATAAATTCCTCCCGTGTCTCAGGTATAATCCCTGACAGCTTAAAAATTGCCAAAATTATCCCAATTTTTAAAACGGGGGACAAGCAACAAATTGACAATTATAGACCAATCTCGGTACTAACATATTTTTCCAAATTCTTTGAAAAAATTATACATGGACGAAAAATGTCTTTCGTTGATTCAAAAAATATCTGATTCGATGGACAATTTGGTTTGCGAAATGGTCTCTCCACTCACATGGCCGTCCTGGAAATGTACGACAAGATCTCAGAGGCCAGGGATAATAACAATTTTTCCATTCCCGTATTCCATAGTATTCCAGCTTTTAAAGTGAAATTTCATGGTTCACCGTATCAAAGGCCTTCAATAAATCAAAAAAAATAAATTAAAAGCATATTTATTGAATGCCTTGTAGCTGTAAAATCAACTGATACTGTGACCTGTCAATTGAGTTTACTTAAGTGGCTAAGAGCTGGTTATGTACTAATTTGCTTGATATTAAACCATTTCTAGTCAAAATGTTAGGTGATGGTTATGTGCTGTCTTATTATGGAATGCACAACTTTTGTAGGACCAACAGCCATACCTAATTGTTGCTAAAGCTTTGAGCAGGATGATAGAAGGAGTGCAGGCCTATGTGTTTAGTGTGTTATGCAATTGAACTTTTGAAGTTAGAGGTTCTCAACTGGGTCTGTGAACTGTGTTCATATTGCTTATGGAACAATTCTACTGCTTGAATTGAAAAAAAATGTTAGGGCTGATGTGAAGCGGTTTGATTATACTCACTGTTTAGGCACACAATGCTTGACATTTGGGGTTGATGGGGTGGGTTTTGTTTTGTTTTGTCTTGTTAATGCTACAAATAATAATGGACACGATACTTAATGAACTGCTCCACTGGTTGTAATGATTTATTGTAACTAGGGGGACTCTATTAGCGGAACGGTTCGTTCCTATGGGTACTACCATTATCACTGCATGTAACATGTACTTGTTATTTTCATGCCTATATGTTTATGGTGAACAATAAAATCATTTTGATTGATGATTGATACATATTAATATGCTTGTGTAATAGAGTTCAAGGATTGGCTGTACCGTGTTTGTTCAAGCTGCCTCTGTCTATCTTCTTCCTCAAACACAGATTGACTGATAAATCAATCGGCGACTGTATGTTATCAGACCATGTCTTCCTTGAGCTTTTGATCCAGGAAATGTGACTTGGATAATCTCCTTCTCCATGCAATCTCCACTCTTCCGCAGTACATGCCAGAAATATGAAAGCTTCCTTTCTTTGGGCAACCAGAGCAGACTCCTTTCCACTCCAGCAGTATCCAACACTCATTCATTTATCTTCCTATAGCAGTCCATGCGATACCCCGAGAATCTTCCGCAGACCAGTGGCGTAGAAAGGTTTTTGGGGCCCTTGTGCAGAGCTTCGATGGTGGGCCCCTTGTAGGCCTACCTTTCGATTTGAAACAAAAAATAACGTTGTGCAATAAACGCTTGGCGCTTGCGATATTGTGAGAAATATGAAAATATCATAAATCGCATCCCAGTTAGATTATAATTAAATAATTACATTTTTATTATTTTCTCCGATTTATCATAGTAAAACATTTTTTATTTCTCCAGGCTAGCATAATAATTGAACTAAAGATAATTAATCTATGAACATTGTTCCATCTGCTATGACCGCTAAAATATGAATTATCCGCACTTAAATTCTGTCAAATTGTAAAACAGTTGGGTTGGATGATAAAAATAACGAATTTAACAAATTAGACAAGTGTTTAGTCTACGGTAGGCTAGTATAAAAAGAAGTTTCCGAAAATTCCGAAAAAGTTTAATCCTTTTTTACGCGCCTTCTCTTGCGAAAAAATATCTACCACTTTTGAAGCGTCAAGCTTCCTGGCATATTCATTTTCTATCAACAACATTGCCAAGTCGCTCAGCCGCTCTTCTGACATTGACTATCTTCTGATAGTTTTTGATTAGCTTCAATTTTGAAATGATCTTTCACATGTCGCAACCACTGGCGTAAACTTGTCCAAAATATTGGTGGGGCAAAATATTGGTGGGGCAAAATATTGGTGGGGCAAAATATTGGTGGGGCAAAATATTGGTGGGGCATGGGGTCTGGACCAGAGGTACAAAAAAGTGTTTTCAAGATGAAACGTTGTTTGTTGTTGTTTTTTCGGTTATTTGGTTTTTATAGGTTTTGTTGTTTTGGTTGTTTTGAAGTTTTTCTGATTTCGGATCATAAAAATCACGAAAAATGGCATGAACAAGAGCTCCAACTCAGTAAATTCAGTTGCGATTTCCGAAAATTTAAAATCATTTAAACAATGCTATTAAAATAACTTCTAAAAAATAAGAAATTTATTTTCTCAAAAAAATAAATTTTGTGGTTTCCATTTTGTTGTTGTTTAAAGCAAAATCTGAAAAAGCTTTTTTCGCCTCTGGTCTGGACAGTCTGCAAAGGCTTCCGGCGTTACGTTAATGTGTTTTCTTTACATGTAAATTTGTTTCACATTGAAGATAAAAATAAATCTTTGTTTCCATTATGGATTTCTGATACCGTAGTATTTCAGTTCTGTGTCTCTGTTTTTCTGTTTCTGAAGAAATTTTGTCTGTATTAAAACATAATATTTTAATATTTGAAGAAATTCTCCTCGATTTTTTGGGGGGCATTACCCCGGCTCCTCAATTATTGGGGGGGCACGTGCCCCGGCTGACCCCCCAGAGTCTACGCCTATGGTCGCAACAGTCACAGGCAAAGTCAACAGCAACATGTGGGCCGAGGCACCGTAGGCAATGCAGACATCACTGAATGTAAACGAAATAGCATAGCCTGATATTCTACGAGTAACAGTTGTGCAATTTCGAAGATGGTTGATCTCGTTGACAACTTCGAACGAAAGCTTGAGCGAAATGACAACAGCTGAGTTGGAAAAGCAAGCGAAATGTCGGTATGATACATTCCTGCTTCAGATTCAGCCAATAAAACTATTGAGTCGAGTCATTTGAGTGTGTACTGTGTAGTACTGTGTACTCTGTTGCTAACTTGCTGTACATGTAGATTTACTTTAAGGCTAAAAATGACTCTACTCACTGCCAGAGGCCTTCTGACCGCCGGGGGCCCTTGTGCACTGCACAACCTGCACAACCGATTGCTACGCCACTGCCGCAGACGCTTCATTTTAAAAGATTCTCGCTTCCTCGTCTGTCTGAATGGTCCAGCGCTCAAAGCCAAACATTGTCACTGGCCACACATTAGCTGTTTTAGTCGTATCATCAATGTCCGATTTGTCAAAAACGAAGCAGGGGGTTGGAAATCTATATACATAATAAAAATATACATAGCCGCAATTAATTTCTTGTTCGTTATTTTTTAAATGGAGTTACTGAACTTCTATAATATGTCAAAATTCTGCAATGACCAACAGTCGACTACCGGTACGATGAAACCATGCCATCGAAAAATTAAAAATTTAAAAATTTAAAGGCGTTTTCAGCAAGGTGCGACAGTACGTACGGTACGTACGTTATTTTTGTCTATAACGTACGTACGGTACGCGTACGTTATTATGCCGTACGTTACCGTACGTTCACATCAGTTCATGACGAAAATAAATACATAACATTATGCACAACAAAAGTCAATAACAGTTGGTGATTGACGGTCGTAACCAATTTTAACCATTACATCAGGCTGTTCTATGATCTCTACTTTTAAACCTTTAAATTCCAAATTGCTAATATTCTGTCTAATGTATAGACCCCCGCCCCTAGTGTGAAGAATATTAAGATTTTACGGCACACTTTGTAGGATGGTCATTTTATTGGTAATATTAAATTTCGGTACCGTTCGTAAATAACTAGGCCTGCGTACGGAGAGACTAATACTGTAGAGCTAAACTGATCATTTCTGAAGTACGCGTACGGTACGCGTACCGTACAAGACTATAGCTATATTGAGGTTCTTTGTGAATGACCAAATAAATTTGTGGCATTTTTACCGTACGCGTACGGTACGCGTACGTTATTTTTTTCGATAACGTACGTACAGTACGCGTACGTTATTCCGGAGGTAACGTACGGTCGCACTATGGTTTTCAGTCGTAGTTTTAGCTGAAGACTAATAGGAATAACAAATGGTATACAAAGCGTCAGACGTGATTAAATTGCACTTAAAGATGAAACACCCTAAAAGTTGTTGTATTGTCTCAAAGGATAACCGTACTCTTCAAAAAAGTATATCACAATATCAACCTAAATCAGGGTGCCGACTGGATAATAAATAATTACCCAAAAGTGACAAAAAGGCAGTATTGCTTGCGATTGGTCATAATGGAGTCGTTTAGTGTAAGACTGTGGGCAATGAATTTGATGGGGTCGGCAAAAGGCTAGAATCAGGGGGTCAAAACAGAAGTTGGGGGTCCCCGGCAAATAGGACACTTCGTATCTTTGTTTCAAACAAGATGCTATGGTTTCATACTTTTTCAGTGCTGCTACAACACACTGTCCCTTCGATAGTCTCTAGCGACTATATTTACTACACTAAGGGTCCTCAGTGATAAATGAGCCAAATAATAGGCCTATGGTCAGGAGTAAGTAATTATTAACTTTTAACGATTAAGACAGCGTGCTTGAGAACAAGATTTTAGAATGCAAAAAGTTAACATTTTTAATGCTTGACGTGTGATGAATGATGTCTCGATGTCTTTTCGGCAGCGAGGCATTTATGAAAAGAAGATGGCGGCCACCGTACCACTAAGAATGACATCGAGACATACTGTTTCTCTCTGTTGCTCCCTCTGCACAATCCATATCTGCCTCGCTCTCTCGCTCTCTCTCTGTCTCTGTCTCTGTCTCTGTCTCTGTCTCTCTCTCGTTCTCTCTCTCTCTCTCGCTCTGTCTCTGTCTCTGTCTCTGTCTCTGTCTCTGTCTCTGTCTCTGTCTCTGTCTCTGTCTCTGTCTCTGTCTCTGTCTCTGTCTCTGTCTCTGTCTCTGTCTCTGTCTCTGTCTCTGTCTCTGTCTCTGTCTCTGTCTCTGTCTCTGTCTCTGTCTCTCTCTCTCTCTCTCTCTCTCTCTCTCTCTCTCTCTCTCTCTCTCTCTCTCTCTCTCTCTCTCTCTCTCTCTCTCTCTCTCTTCCTTGCTTCGTCACTGCCTCCGCCAGGCTAAATAGGTCGCGGAGAGAGTTATTGGCTGATAGGCGATAGGCGGTCTTAAACGACTGGCCGTAAATAGGTGCTGCCTTTGCTCGGCGGGTGTGGATCAATAATAGGGTATGAGAACATTCTGAACCCCTGTCGCTGAAAGCAATTAAGGATCACAGATGTCCGCGTTCGCAAATGCCGACGGTCAATTCTGTCTTGATACTCTAAAATGTACTGAATGAGATCTCATTCATTCATTCATTCATTCATTCATTCACCATTTCACCCACTCACTATTAACTTACCGCCTATCACCCAATATGCCTCTCACTCACTCACTCACTTGCTCACTCACTCAACCACTCACTCACTCATTCATTCACCCACCTCGTTCTTAAAACCGTACCTCGATATAACCTGAACACATAGCCAATATTGCAACTATTGCAAAGAAATTGTCACGCTGCAAGCTGTGACTTAATCTGGAAGATGAAGAGTTTGTTTTCACTAGATGTCCTTCGCTTAATTACTTAGAGAAGACTTTGAAGTTTGTCAATTTTTCAGTTTCTTTCGACCAAATGAAATTTTTTGCCGGATAGACGTATAATTTTCTGAGCATAATTAAGCAGCTATGTCTTTTTACGTGAATCGATATACATCAGCCTCTGTGCACTGGATGGAGTGCATATTTATAAGACCTTTGAGTGGCAGAGAGTGAATGTATAGAGCAAATGAATTAGTTCGGCTTCTGTATAAATGCATCTTTAAAGATGGCTACAGTTCCAATTGCACTTTATGTGTAAGGCTAAAGCAACAGTTACCATTAATATTTGCAGGATCTTTGAAGCGAACGGAAGATACAGTAGAAGCCGTTCATCAACTGGAGGACAACCTTTTAATACGATCACATGACCCATACGATATGAATAGTTATCATTTTCACGTGATGAAGCTGAGCATTGTTAAAACTTTAACAGAAGGATCACATCATCATCATCATCATCATCATCATCATCATCATCATCATCATCATCATCATCATCATCATCATCATCATCATCATCATCATCATCATCATCATCATCATCATCATCATCATCATCATCATCATCATCATCATCATCATCATCATCATCATCATCATCATCATCATCATCATCATCATCATCATCATCATCATCATCATCATCATCATCATCATCATCATCATCATCATCATCATCATCATCATCATCATCATCATCATCATCATCATCATCATCATCATCATCATCATCATCATCATCATCATCATCATCATCATCATCATCATCATCATCATCATCATCATCATCATCATCATCATCATCATCATCATCATCATCATCATCATCATCATCATCATCATCATCATCATCATCATCATCATCATCATCATCATCATCATCATCATCATCATCATCATCATCATCATCATCATCATCATCATCATCATCATCATCATCATCATCATCATCATCATCATCATCATCATCATCATCATCATCATCATCATCATCATCATCATCATCATCATCATCATCATCATCATCATCATCATCATCATCATCATCATCATCATCATCATCATCATCATCATCATCATCATCATCATCATCATCATCATCATCATCATCATCATCATCATCATCATCATCATCATCATCATCATCATCATCATCATCATCATCATCATCATCATCATCATCATCATCATCATCATCATCATCATCATCATCATCATCATCATCATCATCATCATCATCATCATCATCATCATCATCATCATCATCATCATATACTGAATTCATTGCATTTGTTTTTCTGTTGATCGTCGAGTTGATTTCAATACAGGGCAAATCATTCTTCATGGTCGTGCATTATGTCCGTCAGCTGCACGATCTTCCTTAGTCTATACAGTAGACCTAGTTGTTGATACACTCGACCGACCGGGTTCAAACCCTGACTTCCCGAAGACGGTTGTTGGAAAGCGTCTTTGTTGATTGCTAGCCCCAGAGCTCTTCTCTGGTCGTGCAGCCGAGTAGTCTGTGTTGGCCTTAAGGCTTCAGGTACACCCAGATCTATTTTCAGCAGAATATACTCCAACTACGGGTGTTTGTCTGCATGGATTGTCTTCGGAGGTTTATAAGCAACTGTCGAGTCATGTCTTTTGCATTATGACTGTCAGCGGTTTTCAAACTTTATTTTTATTGTACTACCAGGTAAAAAGATCGAATGTTGGCGTACCACCAGCAAAGGTCAGATCAAAAACAAAGGCGAGCAGGAAGTCCCCTTGCAATTAGTGTAGGATCGTAGGTAGACAAATTTAAAAGTTAATATATAATGTTAAGCATTTAATCATACTAACAAAAAAAAATCACTATTAGAAAGTGTAAAAGTGAGCTGTGGGCCTGTTTCGACAAGCACAGATCTACAATATCAGGTTTAATATTTGTCAATTTCAAACGCAAATCTAGTTCGAGTTCAAGCTTTGTTCTGCATTGGAATTTGTTAGCGTACCACTTAGCACCACCTGAGGTACCACTAGTGGTACGCGTATCACCGCTTGAAAACCGCTGGAAAAACTTAAATTTGGCGTTCAATATATTTTTTATATTCGCACGTACAGTGTTTTAGTTAGTATAGCAATTAGATTTGATAATGCTCTACGTGTGTAAGTGTTCGAAAAATGTTTCGAGGCCTATCACCATTCGGGTTATTCGTCAGCTTGCGGTTTGCAGTTAGCCCGATGTTTCCAACTCTCAACAGCTGTGTTTGATAATCTGCGAAGCTAGCAGTGCAGGTGCTATCTTTCTTTTCTATCATACTTTGCATTAAATCCAATTCGCGGTTTAAGTATGTGCGAACGAAAGCACACTATTAACACGTACAGTATTTTGAAAGTCCGGTCCATTAATCAACGGGGGAAAGAAAAGAGATGGGTCACAATAGATGTCACCTTTCGTCGCCAGCGTAGCGTGAATTGGACTGGCGTGAAGAAATCGGGCACCTACTGCTGTGAACGCCCTCAGAGGTAAAACCTGAATACGAGCTCTGGGCCACAGGTGCAATCGGATACTTGGCCTGTGGTAGGTACAAACACTCATTTTCAAATGCATATTATGTCGCCAGCGTCTAAAGCTACTGCTACTTGGCTGTCGTAGGCTTCTGCATGTTTTATGGATTATCTCGGAATCGCGATGCTCTATTTCATTACGGAACTAGTACTTACATCGGGCTTACACGAAATTGTAGTACTGTTGTCTAAGTTGACAATTTCTGTTCTATGACTCGGTTAGTAACACAGTTACCTTTTATTAGGACAGGAATATCCACGCTTGCCCTACCGAAATAAATCTTAGCCTTCTTCGTTACATGGGTACAGTATAACGACTTGTATTCTCATTGGGAAAATCATGAGCAACTGCAGAGTCACGATGCAGGTATAAAAGTTTATAGGCTACCTGTCAAGTATGTAACCAGCCAAACAAATGTCAAATGTCACATTTTTATAAGTATATATTGTAAAAAGCAAATATACTTAGATGTAGAGTGATAATAAAGTATTTCGTATTGGACTGTCGTTGATTAAACTGCAGTGTAATGTAGGCCTATTAAAGTAACAGTTATAGGATCTCAAGTTGCGTCCATTTTTTTGACGTCTCAGTATAACAGAAAATGATTTCTGAACGTGAAAATGTGGAAATATCTATGGATATTCACCAATAAAAAGTATTCTCTGCTAAGTATGTCCGCATGGATTTCGACAATTTGCATGGAGTTTTCGATTTTTAACGGAATCCATTGAAACCTCATATATAGTCTGTCATTCAGGGTCATGCGATCTATTACAAAGGAACACCCTAGAAGTAGTTAGGACACCATTTTTACCCAGTTGTGTTAGTTACTGATGCGAGAAACCTAACAGGCAGCTGACGGCTTTGGTTTGCCTATAAACAAACCGTAGCACTCAGTTCATTGGGACACAGAGACAGTTCATTGGACAGAGAGACAGTTCATTGGGACAGAGAGACAGTTCATTGGGACACAGAGACAGTTCATTGGACAGAGAGACAGTTAGATTAGATTGTGTTTTTAATGATTATGAAATTAGTCACCTTCTAAGTAACGTCAAAAGCACCTCAATTGGACCGGATGGTTTACCCCCGTGGTTCCTAAGGGAAGCCGCATTTGGTCTTGCGATACCCGTTGCTCATCTCTTTAATCTTTCTCTAGCTCACTCCTTCGTTCCTCCCCAGTGGAAAATAAGTAGAATTTCTCCTGTTCCTAAGATTGCAAACCCTCTCTCTGAAGCAGACTTTAGGCCTATTTCTATAACTCCTATCCTCTGTCGCATCATTGAAAAGCAAATAGTCATTCGTTTCTTTTATCCTAGTCTAACAAATCCTATTCTAAATCAACCTTTCTCTGATCAATTTGCATTTCGCCCCACTGGTTCTACATCTTCAGCCTTAATAGCCCTAACCCATCATGTCACTCATATGCTAAGCTCTAACCAGTATGTTCACTTGATTACCTTAGATTTCTCTAAGGCATTTGATTCCATAAGTCATAATCACTTAGCAAAATCCCTCTCCAACTTGCCAATACCTGATAACATCTATAATTGGTCAATTAATTTCTTAGAAGGCCGACAACATTGTACTAAATTCCAGGATGAATTATCTACTTTAATCCATATTAATGCCAGCATAGTTCAAGGCTCAAGTACAGGTCCTACACATTTCATTGTTTCCATATCAAGCCTTAAAACTTTACATCCTCAAAATATTCTTATGAAGTACGCTGATGACAGCTATCTCTTAATACCTTCCTCTAATAGTTCATCCATAACCTCTGAATTAGAGCACATTGAGTCTTGGGCCAAAACTTGTAACCTGAAATTAAATCATAGTAAAACGTATGAAATGATTTTACACACATCTTAGGAGTTACTATATCTGACAATTTAAACATTTCTAATCATGTTAATCGAATTTGTAGTCAGGCCCGTCGCTCCATATATGCTATTCGCACCTTAGTAGCTCACGGTCTACAAGGACCTTGCCTATATGATGTGGTTAGAGCAACTATCCTCTCACGAATATTGTATGCTTCTCCTGCCTGGTGGGGATTTACTAACCAAAGTGATCGGGATAAGCTATCTTCAATCATAAGACGACTTATGAGAGGACATTACTTACCTGAAGACAACCCTTCCTATGCTCAACTCTGTCAATCAGCTGATATCCGTCTCTTCTTAGCCATAAGAAGCTTTGATGGTCATGTCCTTCATGGTCTATTGCCTCAAATTAAATCGACCGGTTACCTGTTGCGCCCCAGAGGCCATAATCTTACTCTACCTCGTTCTGATAATCTGACTAGAAAAAGCTTTATTATTAGGATGCTTTTTGATGTTGTTTAATTAGTAAAACTTCTCAATTTCTGCTACCCTTTTCAGATAATAGTAACTATTATAGATTTAAATTTTCTCTCTTGTTATGATGCTTTGATTTAGTGTTATTAGTAATTTTCTACTTTTAAAAATTTAAATGTATACTCTTTTTTTCAAATATTATTATCTTCTTATTACTTCTATGTTTTATATTTTTCTATACTTGTTCACCAATGTGCGGTTCGCTTTTGGTTTATCAATAAAGAATAATAATAATAATAATAATAATAATAATAATAATAATAATAAAAATTGGGACAGAGAGACAGTTCACTGGGACAAAGGGGCAGTTCACTGAGAAACAACAACAACGGCATAGCCATGATGTTGCATTGTGAAAGACCAAAGTTGAAAACATCGGTATTTCCTTTGAATGTTCATTTACCTGGTTCCTTGTTTTCATTGTGTTTCAGCCATAATTAGTTATCTTCGAGATAGAACTGGCGACGTATTCATCAGCGATGTCTTTGGCTGCTCGTCGTCCAAGCTTTACGACCTATCAGGAGTTGTCCGAATATCGTAATATCTTCAGTTGCCTCATCTGTCTTGAGCTATTCACGAATCCACGAATTCTTGATTGCAACCACATCTTCTGCGAACAATGTCTTCAGTCCTATTACGCCCTCTTCAGGACAGTCGACCCCTCAGACACCCTTCAAGGCGCCTCACTGTCGTGCCCCACTTGTCGAAAACCGACGTCGATGTCCGTTGGCGGTCCAACGCCCTTGTCTATCCCCGAGTGCAAAGTCCCGGACCCGCCGACGCCGCCTCGGCAGCGCAAGGTGTCACGCAACAGTGACGCTCTGCTGAGGTGTGACTCCTGCTTCTTCCTCAAGAAACAAGAGATCGCGGATTTCTACTGCAGCAAGTGTATCATGAACTTCTGCAAGACGTGTCGTATGGCGCACGACCAACACCCGCTCTTCAAGGGACACTTTGTGATACACGTCTCGAACAAGGAGACTCTCGACTTGTACTGTGACATCCACAGCAAAATGACTAGTCTCTACTTCTGCCTCGACTGCAATCTGCCTGTCTGCGTCGTCTGCATTCTACACGACCACGCAACGCACAACACGACGAAGCTAAGAGACGCTCTAACAATGCGAAGGGATCACCTCAAGACACTCCTCAACGACTTCGGACCTCGGCTCGACAAACTAGAGGCAGCAATCAAAACGCTCGAAGCTCTCTACGAATCCGAAACACTGCAGGTGACCGACGCAGGGCTTCGAACTGATCGCAGGCGCACTGGCTTAGTTCCCCCGGATTACCTAGCTGCCATCAGTACCTCATCTTTACTGAACGGACTGGTGCGCAGTAAGAGCAGCCCATCCTACTGGCCGCCATCTTTTCACGACGTCGTCGCAAGCATGGTAAAGTCCCAGGAAAGCTCGTGCATTGAGGAGCAGCTCGTCAAGAGAACGCAGCCCGTGTTGTCTGAATGTCTAAGAGGCGAATGCAATGCTTTATTAACTGAGTCGAAACCGTTCGATGGCTCTTGCAGCGGAAAACCATCGACTGAGACGACGCTGCTGTCGCTTTCACGGCATTTGGTCACTGGAAAGAAGAAATACTCGATAGGAAGTCGTTTCCGACACAACGAAATCAACCCAACAGAAGTCATTGGGAAACTGATGGACAATCCCAACCCACGCAGAAGGAGGGACGGTCAGTTGCAGGCGATTGTCATTCAAGTTCGGAGACATCGCAAGCTGTTCAATCTATCGACGAAAATCCTTGACATGTCGCAGTCGAAAAAGCTCTTTGCCATTTACGAGGACATGGTTGATCGAATTAAGACGGTCATAGAGGTCGAGGTCAAACACCTTCTCAAAGAACTTACTGAACGCACAGAGGCCGTAACGACTCGACAGATGGCCAGCGCCGCCAATTCGACGTACAATCTGGCGGACAGCGCCAACAACAGCGGACGCAGCAGTAAGAATGGGTCTGAATGGGGGTTGCTGGCCGTCGACAGCGCTCCTCTGTCGATGCTGACCAGACCAAAGCTCGTCTGGAAGATCGAGAAGCAGCGCAGTGACGTCGGTGAAATGTGGAATCCATGCGACGTCGCCTTCCTCCCAGACGACAACACAATCATCGTCGCCGAGTACGACAGCGTCAACGAACGGAACAATAAGCTACAGGTGTTCGACATGACTGGCAAGAGCCTAGCCGTGCTCGCACAAGGCCAGATCAGGCCGCTAGGAGTGGCAATCACGCGCGAGGGAAATATTGCCGTGACGGACTGCAGAGGTAAGCGTGTCAAGATCATGACTCAGACCGGTAACACTGTGACGGACATCGGCAAGGGACAGTTTGGCTGGCCGTACGGCATAGCGGTCAACAGCCGCGGCCAACTGATCGTTACGGACGCCTTCAACGACACAGTCAGCATCTACCAGACGGACGGAAAGAGAGTGAAAATGTTTGGATCGACCGGATCTCAGCATTCGCACTTCCGGAATCCATACCACGTGACGGTCGACGCTCGCGATAACATCATAGTGTCCGACAGCGGAAACAATGCCATCAAGGTGTTCGATCCTTCTGGAAAGTTCATGTTCCAAGCAACGGATGCCATGCGCCGTCCTTCCGTGGACCTGCCAAGCGACCGGAAGGTCAAGAGAAGGACCCTGAAGGGACCGCGAGGAATCGCTATCGACCTGAACGGTAACATGTTGGTGGCAGACGACTGCTGCAGGGTCTGCATGTTCGACTCCATGGGCAAATACATACGAAACCTGTTGAACGAAGAGGATTCGGTCAAGTACCCGGAAGCAGTTCACTTCAGTCGCAAAGGACTTCTAGCGGTGACAGAATGGAATCCAAATAACATGTTTGCCATCAAAGTCTTTACTATGTACGAATAACTCCTTCGCTTGTAATCGACTGTTAGCGATCGTTACTGGAACGGAGGCCAACTAACATGACATCTGTGATAACGATACTTCATAATAGAAATAGACTGATTTGGACTCTGATTGATGCGCTCTTGCCTCCCGTATCAATACAGATATAGGCCTACAAAGCCAATTGAGTGCTTGTCGTAGCCGATGGGAATTCTAGAACAAAGGTAATTCATAAAAACTCGGTGAAACTATTCGTCAAATACGCAAATAATAATGATGCCGAGGCTGTGTATAAGTAAGGAAGTCGCTAATACTTCATACCTATGGCTGCCTCTCAGGCTAGCTTAAGGGACTGCTTTTCTTCTTCTTCATCTACGATAGGAAAATAGTCAAACGACGCAAGTTATAAGAAACAAGAGCGTACAAAAAATGGCTATTAGCTTAGTTTCTCTTAACACAATTTGACGTCTGACGGACTTGATGAGGCAAAAGAGAACACGAGGTTATTCATAACCAATTAGAATAAAAATCCTTTAGAAAATACGAACGAGATCAACGTTTAAACTCAAAATAGGTCAACACGTAACAAGCAGTCTCTGAAACGAAAACATTTGAACTTGAAAAACAAAATGTACTATAATAAATAACCACTTTGAACATGAACAAATGGACTAATTGAGACCAAACTCTTTAAATTAAAATGAAAGGTGCTTTGCAACGTTTTATACAAAAATGTCCGTTCAGTCCGTGCCATAAATTTGGATATGAATGCATTTTCTCTGTTGACAAACCTTCTGAATTCCGAACTTTGCAAGAGTTTCTCTATGATGTTACTCGTTTTGTAAAAGCATTGTGCGTTTACCCTTGAGTTCTTTTCCTTTTAAACGTTTTGTCTTCAACATGTATCGCTTGAGAATTCAGAGCTAATTTTATTTTTCTGGATGACTAAATAGTAATTGAGTTCACAAATAGCAACACACAATCCGTCATAAATACAATGTTTACGGTGCTGAGATTCATCGCTTGTGCAATACTGTTCATAGCTTCGAAACATGAGAGTTATCTCCAAAGCAGGGCATCTTTTTGAAAGAAGAATCTGTGTCTGTTGATTGGTAGATGGTTGCAGAAGTACAACAGATACGGACTGTGAAGAAATGCACACAACCAAATATACATCGGCCATAGGATCAGTTGTTCACGATGCGGTTAGGAAGAGGCGGATGAGGAAGATGAAAGGCAGGTGCAGCGGCTAATTCGTCCAACATCTTGAGACATCAATGACACACTCAATTCAGATACTATACGCAGTTAATCTGGACACAGTTCTTGTGTAGTTTCAGCGTCACCAACTTTCACCAAAACCAACTGAAATGTAAACAAACGAAACAAATAAAAATTGCACCATAGATAATACGCTCTAGAGCGTTACAGTATCTCTCTATTTAAATTGCGCGTTAATAATAGGTTAAAGAGGCAGTCAACCTTTGTGTGAATGTATAATCCATAAAGTAATTATCTACATACATTTTTCATTGTTTCAAATGTGAATTGAAAGTATTTATTTATAATTATGACAACATTAAGCATAGCATAATGCACCTGCAATTTAAATTAAGCGGATCCGCGTTGACCAATATCCTTAACCATATATGTAAGCCATGACACTGGCCATCAATCCTTGAATATAAGAAGTTCTTTGATTAAAAGGTTTTATACAAGAGTTTGTTAGATCAGAACTTTTACATTTATATTTTTAGAATGATATTGTTTGAACTGGAATTTATCTTACCAGAATTTGTTCGATTAGAAGTACTTAAAAAAGAAGTGCAAATAGTTTAAGTATTGAAAACAGATAATGTATATGTACACGTTTTCTATAGCGATCGTATGGCCTCGACCCTCTTCATTTTTCAATGAATTAATCGGGTGAGATCCTTCAACACTACAGCCAGTTTGAATGGGCGCCACACCACTTAAGGTCCCCGTGTACGGACCACACTATCCCGAGATTCAAATCTCTTAAACAAAGCCACCATCGGTATGCGAACCGGCATCCGCATGCATAGAGGCGCATGGGGCGTATGTTTTAGCTAATCAGGCCAGTCAAGTTCAAACAAAGAAATATGTAGGACAAAATAGTTCTTAAATTAGAATTTCTTATACTAAAACACTACATGAGGCCTGGATAGATTGAATTAGCTTAGTTTAAAATTGCTAAAGTAATAATTCTTATTTTAGAATATCAAAATTTTTATTCTTAAATTTCTCAATTTTGAAATCATTTGTTGACTTGCAGTGTTGCACTAAATGAGTAGATTTAGAATTACACCACATGAGTTTCGTTTGGAATGCACGTATTATTATTTGTAAACAATATCTCTTTGCAATAATATCACAAACAAATAAATCTTGAGATGCTACATTAGCGTTGCAGTATTTATAGAGATGTTTCGCCGATAAATTCGTAAGAAATGAGCTGTGAGCCTGTGATATGCCCAAAACTAATTTCTGTCGACGTCAACAGCCTTTGTTGCTATAGGATGTCGTTTAACTTTGAATCCATTCCATAAAAGCATAACGCGTATGGTATTGTATTGTTATGAATAGGTGATGCGTAACTGCGCAACAATAGTTGAAGTCTCTTACCGACTTTGGTTGGGTTGACCTTCCTAGGGGCAACGTCCATCAGGGCCGAATCGACGATGTCTTCGTGTCCTGTAGGGCTGCGCGTCTCCGCGTCACCCTGTGACCTCTGTTGACCTGTGCAGTAGCCATAGGACGAAGCAGCACCAGCTGCATTCCAACCGTACGTCGGACTGTTATTCTGCCAACCGAGAGACTTAAGGACAGGCACCGCAACCCCACCAGGCACACTCACCTCATCGCTCCGAGGACTAAAATAAATCATAGCACAGACAATATCAAAAATAGACATACATGGGACAGTGAGAGGCACACACACAGACACACAAATAACATAGACATGTTCACATAGATGCACACAGACAGACAAAAACGCTATCATCTCACAAGGTGCTTTTTAGCGTGACCTTGAGGTTCTACCCCTAGTCCATTCACCCATTGTGCGAAGCTAAAGAAAGTTCTTTAAATAAAACTCTTTAACATTTTAATTCCGTTCTAATGAGCTTAGAACTAGGCTACTTCAAAGCTCAACCACGCCATCTTGCTAACAACAGTACGTGGCTGGGTATCGCCTAATGCACACATTTTTCTTTCAAAGTCAACTTTTGAACAAACTTTGTAAAGAAAGCCCTCTAAAATCGTTGACTTTCAAGGCGACCAACTTATATTGTCTCTGATGACCTCCGGCCAATTCTGGATTCGGGAAAGAAAAGTCTGAATTCTTCATTGAAAAGAAGGCGATGAAGACCAAGGAAGAACTGGCCGGAGGTCATCAGAGACGATCTAAGTTGCTTGAGAATGTCAAATGAAGAGACAGGAAGATCAGTGATGGACAGAGATGAATAGAAAATGTCAAAGGAGGAGATAGGAAGACTAGTGATGGAGAGAGATGAAGGGAGAATGTCAAAGGAGGAGACAGGGAGACTAGTGATGAACAGAGATGAATGGAAAATGTCAAAGGAGGAGACAGGAAGATCAGTGATGGACAGAGATGAATGGAAAATGTCAAAGGAGGAGACAGGAAGATTAGTGATGAACAGAGATGAATGGAAAATGTAAAAGGAGGAGACAGGAAGACTAGTGATGGGTCACAGATGATGGAAAATGTCAAAGGAGGAGACTGAAAGAATAGTGATGGACAGAGATGAATGGAAAATGTCAATGGATGAGACAGGAAGACCAGTGATGGACAGAGATGAATGGAAAATGTCAATCGATGAGACAGGAAGATCAGTGATGGACAGAGATGAATGGAAAATGTCAAAGGAGGAGACAGGAAGATCAGTGATGGACAGAGATGAATGGAAAATGTCAAAGGAGGAGACAGGAAAACTGGTGATGATAGGTCAGAGATGAATGGAAAATGCCAAAGGAGGAGACAGAAAGAATAGTGATGGACAGAGATGAATGGAAAATGTCAATGGAGGAGACAGGAAGATCAGTGATGGACAGAGATGAATGGAAAATGTCAAAGGAGGAGACAGGAAAACTGGTGATGATAGGTCAGAGATGACTGGAAAATGCCAAAGGAGGAGACAGAAAGATCAGTGATGGACAGAGATGAATGGAAAATGTCAAAGGGGAGACAGGAAGACTTGAGATGAACAGAGATGAATGGAAAATGTCAAAGGAGGAGACAGGAAGATCAGTGATGGACAGAGATGAATGGAACATGTCAAAGGAGGAGACAGGGAGATTAGTGATGAACAGAGATGAATGGAAAATGTCAAATGAGGAGACAGAAAGAATAATGATGGACAGAGATGAATGGAAAATGTTAAAGGAGGAGACAGGAAGACTGGTGATGGACAGAGATGAATGGAAAATGTCAAAGGAGGAGACAGGAAAACTGGTGATGATAGGTCAGAGATGAATGGAAAATGCCAAAGGAGGAGACAGAAAGATCAGTGATGGACAGAGATGAATGGAAAATGTCAAAGGAGGAGACAGGAAGACTAGAGATGAACAGAGATGAATGGAAAATGTCAAAGGAGGAGACAGGAAGATCAGTGATGGACAGAGATGAATGGAACATGTCAAAGGAGGAGACAGAAAGAATAGTGATGGACAGAGATGAATAGAAAATGTCAAAGGAGGAGACAGAAAGAATAGTGATGAACAGAGATGAATGGAAAATGTCAAAGGAGGAGACAGGAAGACCAGTGATGGACATAGATGAATGGAAAATGTCAAAGGAGGAGACAGAAAGATCAGTGATGGACAGAGATGAATGGAAACTGTCAAAGGAGGCGACAGGAAGACTAGTGATGGGTCAGAGATGAATGGAAAATGTCAAAGGAGGAAACCGGAAGACTGGTTATGGACAGCGATGAATGAAAAATGTCAAATGAGGAGACAGAAAGATCAGTGATGGACAGAGATGAAGGGAGAATGTCAAATGAGGAGACAGGAAGACTAGTGATGGAGAGAGATAAATGGAAAATGTCAAATGAGGAGACAGGAAGATCAGTGATGGACAGAGATGAAGGGAGAATGTCAAAGGAGGCGACAGGAAGACTAGTGATGGGTCAGAGCTGAATGGAAAATGTCAAAAGAGGAGACAGGAAGATCAGTGATGGACAGAGATGAATGGAAACTGTCAAAGGAGGCGACAGGAAGACTAGTGATGGGTCAGAGATGAATGGAAAATGTCAAAGAAGGAAACCGGAAGACTGGTTATGGACAGAGATGAATGAAAAATGTCAAATGAGGAGACAGGAAGATCAGTGATGGACAGAGATGAATGGAAAATGTCAAAGGAGGAGACAGAAAGATCAGTGATGGACAGAGATGAATGGAAAATGTCAAAGGAGGAGACAGGAAGACTAGAGATGGACAGAGATGAAGGGAGAATGTCAAATGAGGAGACAGGAAGACTGGTGATGGAGAGAGATGAATGGAAAATGTCAAATGAGGAGACAGGAAGATCAGTGATGGACAGAGATGAAGGGAGAATTTTAGATGAGGAGATAGAAAGAATAGTGACGGACAGAGATGAATGGAAAATGTCAAGGGAGGAGACAGGAAGACTATAGTGATGGACAGAGATGAATGGAAATGTCAAAGGAAGAGACAGGAAGACTAGTGATGGACAGAGATGAATGGAAAATGTCAAATGAGGAGACAGGAAAACTATAGTGATGGACAGAGATGAATGGAAATGTCAAAGGAAGAGACAGGAAGACTAGTGATGGACAGAGATGAATGGAAAATGTCAAATGAGGAGACAGGAAGAATAGTGACGGACAGAGATGAATGGAAAATGCCAAAGGAGGAGACAGAAAGATTAGTGATGGACAGAGATGAAGGAAGAATGTCAAATGAGGAGACAGAAAGAATAGTGATGGACAGAGATGAATGGAAAATGTCAAATGAGGAGATAGAAAGATCAATGATGGACAGAGATGAAGAGAGAATGTCAAATGAGGAGACAGGAAGACTAGTGATGGGTCATAGATGAATGGAAAATGTCAAAGGAGGAGACAGGAAGACTAGAGATGGACAGAGATGAATGGAAAATGTCAAAGGAGGAGACAGGAAGACTAGAGATGGACAGAGATGAATGGAAAATGTCAAAGGAGGAGACAGGAAGACTAGAGATGAACAGAGATGAACGGAGAAGCTCCGTTGCCCGATTTGCGGATATGCACTGGAAGGACCGAGTAGCCCTACTAAGTAGCCTACATAAATACAGAATGTCGACTAATGAGACGAGAATGGTGGCTAAGACATGTTATATTTCTTTAGAAACTCGGCATACTCTTGGTTTTGCATTTACGTTAAGTTGCACAATTTGCAGGCTATTTAGACAACTATAAGTTTGGTCAACTACCGTGTTGTGCTGGACAGCTGTATGACGGAAGTGGCTATTCCACCGGCTGATGTGTTTCCATCGTGCGTTGGCTGACTAACAAGACGATCGTAACTGTTGACTTTTGTCATGGCGTCCATTTTGGGTCCAACGACCGGAGAAAAGGCACTCGATAACCCATCTCTGGTTATACTTGACACCGGCGAATAGTTCACGCGTTCGCCAGATGGCGACGTGTCGCAAATGTAGCCGTCATCAGTCGTCTTAACCATGCGACTGACGCCATCTACCGAATAATTTGATGCCAAACCAGTCGTCGAGACTCGGCTCGTGAAATACGGAGGACAGATGACATCACTTCCGCTCAATCTAGTTCCACTTGAGTCAAAAGCGGAACTAGATGTTTTTATGGCACCTGCATTTCCGTCCGTTTTGTTTTCTTTGCCTCTGGTGTGGCGAGTGAAGGCGCTGTCTGGATTCGAACCGTCGTCCTTCCTCAACGTCCGTTTCGTCTGATCTCCACCCGTCAGACCAAAGTCCGACCGATATATACCTTCATGCCAGGCGAACAGTCCTCCGTCGTTGATAGGCCCTGATGCACCGTATCTGTATCCAGGGTGTACGAGAGCGCCATCTGCTAAGCCACCGGCGGTCAACGGCGACAGGATATCCGGTGCATAAGAGTGCTTGCGAAGGTCAAAGGTGTCGTAGCGGGCGATCTTGTCTTCCGTCTGATCCCTGTAGGAGAGATTGAGACCGTAACCTCCAAGACAATCGTAGCTCGCCTTCGAGACAACATAGCCCAGTCCTGGAACCGCTGGACCTAGAAGGTCTGAGCTGTAATAGCTCGTATGGCCATCCATTTCCGGTTGAGGGTGGCACGCTTCTGGTTCGAGGTAGTATCTATCGTACTGTCTATCATCGGCTACGGTTGGTACGAGAGACGCCAGTGATGAGCGCAGGGTTCGATACCCAGTCTGATAGGAGCCAGCGTCAAATGGACCTCCAGTCACAGGAGTTGCTATTGCTGGCTTCAGGACCTGCGATCCCTCCCAGGCCGTGAAATCGTACCCTCCAGCGCCAATCCCGCTGCCGTTGGAGTTGAATCCAGCGCTCGGCCACGATTTCGTCTCAGGCTTCCGCTTGCGTGTTTCCGGTCCATGGGAGCGAGCGTTGGATTTGGTTCGAGGCGACTTGGATCGACCGAGGTCGTGTTCTAGCATTGCGCAGAATTCCGCTTGATCTCCAACGATGATAGGAAACGGAAGTTTAAACTCAGAGCCTCGCTTTCGAGCTAGGTCTTTGCCTTCGTCTTCCCTAAGTTAACGGAAGATTAGATGAATAAATAAACGAGGAAGAAATTGTAATATTAATATTAATGTTAATAAATGTCTCGTAATTAAACATCGTTACTACGGAATGGTATTGCTTTCGCTAAGCCACGTCTGAGAATGTAGAACAAGAAATATATAATATAGGTTTAGATATCAAAATGGCAATTCCGTCATGCTCTATTTGTTGAAAACGATGATGCGGATGATGATAATGGGTAATGACATCTCCAACAATGTTCAAGTTGCTGCTGCTGATGATGATAATGATGATGATGATGATGATGACAGTGATGCAAAACCGATGACCCAGGTAACACAATAATGAATGATCTCTGAGACAACGATGAGTTGGACATTAACGAATTGTTGCAATTAAAAGCCAGGCGTTGATCAGGTGCGGCTTGGTGGAGTGCATAAGACCCTGGTAAGCACTATGCAGTTAAGGTCATCCGGTCAATACTTGGATGATTAATTAGAAATTCCAAATCATTTGGATTAAATCATCCCTTCATCCTATTGAGACGGAACCAAAACTGGAAGGTTATGATTGCATTCTATTACTGGAGTCATGACTTTATGTTTAAGTTTCAGTCGATAGCTCGATCAAACCCGCGATCATGCTCTGTTATAGAGCTACCCAAGAGTCAAAACAAGTGTGTGACATTTACTCTGATCATCTGGTCTGACTTAAGGCTAATGTTGGTGCAGATGATGTGATTAGTTGCTTACTTGATGTAATCGCTGATGCAAGTGTTATTGGTTGAATACATGAAGCATTTGCTGATACCGATGACGTGACTGGTTACTTACGTGAGGCATCTACTGATGCAGATGATGTGATCTGGTTTTGCATTCTTGTAGATGACTCTGGAACTCGTCTGCAGCCAGACCCAACTCTGATCCTTTGTCATCAGCCGATATGCGATCAGACCGGAACTTCCTGTCTTGATCACTGTAACGCACATGAGCAAAACTACTCATTCGACTCAACAGACACCGTCGTTGAAAATCACGAACAGCAAAATCCTTTATTCCTGAACTTTAGGTGTGTATCGCTAACTATTGGGAAACGTTTTTCAAAAATAAATAAGACATGAACTTCAAGGCGATCCTTTGCCGTGATTCTGTCAACTGCTATCTTCGTTTGTCCGATTAAATTTCGCTGCATATTCTAAGCCTCAACATGACCTAGAGTTTGACCGTTGCTTCAATTAATCTGCTAAGTCAAAGCTCTTTATCCACCATCCGATCTTCGACTGGAGCTAAAAATCTCTCCAAAGAAATTATCAGCTACTCCTAATCAAAGGAAAACCCGATCCAAAAAAACCTTTATCCACCATCCGATCTTCGACTGGAGCTAAAAATCTCTCCAAAGAAATTATCAGCTACTCCTAATCAAAGGAAAACCCGATCTCCATCTAACGATATGTTCCTGCAGATTGCTCACTTATCTAAAACTGGGATTTCCAACTATTGAAGATAAAATTATATAGATTAGATAAAATTATATTTTATATCATTTCGAGATTTGGAAGAGTCATCGGAAATATTCAGTCGCTTGCCTCGTTAAAGACATTTCTGCCCATGAAAGATCAGCTTAGCCTCTTATTGTTGCTATTGTGTTAATAATTCATATAGCACCACGTCGAGAAAAACTCATCAGAGATGTTCTGCGTTAACCTATTCGATGTCTAATGTAATTAAGAGCTGAAATTCTAATTAATTGTAGGCATAAACCTCGGTGTAAACTTTCGAATGTATGTATATATCTAGATATTTATAAAGTGCTTTTTAAGTAAGCCTACCACTCAAAGCCATAACTCATCTGAATTATATGAGACTCACTAAGATTTTTTCGTCCTGCTACCTTCTTCTTTAACTACTGCAGCGTTTCTCTTGTGTTTATGTTTGATTCTGTGCAGTGTCGGGGCTAAATTTATTGAGCGGTCTGCCTGACCGTTTATGTCGGCTGATCTGCGACCCCAAGTGACCTTTGAGGCCTCTTTCATTTCATTGCAGTAGGGAAAGCGTAAATTGGTGATTTTCGACCGATCTCGCCTACTTTTTCTCTGGTGAAAAGGATCTAAACTGATATATGCCGACTATCAACTCGAGAAGGATGAATGGATGGACAGAACCGTTTGCTGTGGACAGATGGATGGATAAGAGATGGATGGATGGAAATACACTTACATACGTACATATGCCTACCTCCGTGTATGCATGCATCGAAATATAACGTCTTTTAAGTATTTCAAAAAGCACTGCCTACGTTAGCCTAAATTATGTTAAGTTCATTGAGAACAAAGGAAAGTCATTTTTGGCAGGACCCCCGCACGCATGGAGAGTCCAACCGACCGAGTCCCAGATAGAGTTAACAGTCCATAAAATGTTCTGAGTTTTTGCATCAAAGTGCGTCGATAAAGTGAGTGACGAGAAACATGGGGCTTAATGGTAACACACTGACACGAAGAGCAGAAGGAAGCGGGTTCAAAACCGCTAGCCCTACAAAGGTTGACTCAGCCTTTCACTCCCTAAATGGCAGCAGTAAAATGAGTAGCCATTGCCAGATAACCTTGGATTCGGCGAAAAGACCTGGTCACCTACCACGGACGTATGGCAATGCCACATAAGGGCTGATGGCCTAACACCGGGATCAGCATCGGGCCTGACGCTTCGAATACGAGTATGGACACAACCTTTGCCTTTTAGATACATGATGACATCGCCGCCAAGTAGTCATTCATAAGCAGTTGATAACGCAACGTGCGGATATCCTTCCAGCCGCATAAAGCAGATGATGTGATATATATTCATGTACAATTGTACATAGACACATATATCCGCACATCCATCCATACATCTGTGCATAAATATATATGTGCATACGAACTTATACATGTATATGCTTGCATAATTGGATTTCATTACACACAAAGCAGCAAATATCGCAAGCTCTCAAAAATTAAAATAGACAGTTTCGGATAATGAAGGCCGATTAATTGCGGTATGTAATTAAGTAAGAACTGACACTCCTGGTGAGCTGCGGCGAAGTACGTTAGATCATCCGGATGGATCAAGTCGTATCCTCTCTTCTCCACTAACTCTTGATCGCTGAATCCAAACATCATCTGCACTCTATAGTCATTCAGAAAAACAACAAATTATTTTTCACAAGTTACCACCCTTCAGTGAACCTTTTCTTTTTCTTCGTATATTTTCACAGTAGGCCTACACATTTCCTAAATTTCTTTCCAGAATCGTTAATCGAATATATTTATCCCGAACCAAATAAATTCTGCCTTGATGCATACAATTTAAATCAAGATCAGTTATTGCCATAACAGACCATGGGTTTAATGGCTGTGAAACTAAACCGACTTATATAGGCCTATTTTTAACAAGCGAAATCCAGCATATGATTCAAGTTCTATTTATGCATCCTAGAAGCATACCTGTGCAATGTGTGCAGTTGGTTTCTGTGCTTCTGGTCCGGTTTCAGCTTATCTGACGCAAGCCCTTCCCTTGTCCTTACAGTTGACAATTAAACGATGACTATAAACAGTGTGCGTTAACATGAGTCAAAATTCTTCAGTCATTAATTAAAAATCGGCTCCCCTATAGGGGCTACATAGCTGAAAAGCGTCTATCTTCTGATTACCTTGGATCGAGAGACAGTGGCGACATATCCATCTTGTGTTTGCTTGTGAAGGCGTAGGCCTGAGGGGGTACGTCGTCGAGGGGCAGAGGGCCAAAGGGACAGCACAGGGCAAACAGCGCCAGTGGAGGGTCTTTGCTGTCTCGCGAATTCTGACCCAGAAGTTTGTGAATCTTTCCACTCACCTCCAGCGTCTGATTAACAAAGGAAAGTGGACACAAATGTTGACGTACAGTTCTCATTAATAAACGGTCATCAAGTAAGTAAGATTACAACCACAACTACAACTATGTAGGTTTACACGAATCAAGATATAGTTTATTATATACCACAGACCGTAAGCATTAGTGTTTGGCTTACCTTACAATAGTCTCACATGATTTACATAGGAGTAGAAGCAATAACAAAGTGCTGAAATGGATGGAAATTGCGACTGGATAACATTAGTTCAATTGCATGCAAACCCTACTTATTAATTCTGTGTGCATCAGTCTGTGTTAAGATGACATCATGGGCGTCCGCAGGCATTTTCTAGGGATGGCAATATTTTCTTTTTGGGGAGCAAAATTTTTAGGGAGGAAAATGATGTTTCTGCATAGAAAAAAAGTGCATTAAAAAAATTAAAAATAAATAATGATCAAGGACTTTACTTAAAGAATTGAGTGTTTTCTCGCATTGAAAATCGTGTTGAGGCTGTTTTAATATCATAATAATCAAACAATTTTAGTTTTGTCAAATATTTTCAAAATCCATGGGCATATGCCCCCCTTACCCCTACGGACGCCCATAGATGACATCTTCTGTCAGATTCGAGAATGAAACTTGGAGTAGCGTCATTGTTAGCTAAAAGTCTTATGGACATTTCTATAGTTCAAGTTGGATAAAAAAAATATAAATATCAGCGTATACTGTTGTGAAAGTTGGTTTGAAATGATAGCATCTTATGCTTAATGTATGGCATGATACGCCTGTATATAGAAACTCCCTTACCTGGGGTCTTGGAGCTGATAGATCTATTGACCCAGAAGCGACCTTGAACTTACAAGTACATGGCTTGACAAAGATTGACCATTTTCACTTTAAGCTACGAAATTCCAACCGGCGATATATATATATTTTATTATATATGTATATATATATATAGAGAGAGAGAGAGAGACAGAGAGAGAGAGAGAGAGAGAGAGAGAGAGAGAGAGAGAGAGAGAGAGAGAGAGAGAGAGAGAGAGAGAGAGAGAGAGAGAGAGAGAGAGAGAGAGAGAGAGAGAGAGAGAGAGAGAGAGAGAGAGAGAGAGAGAGAGAGAGAGAGAGGAAGGCAAACACATTTTCAGTCTGTCACACTGAGCTGCAGATGTAGAATTATGTCTTACTATAAATCCAGACGCATTGTCCAGGAGACACCGAAATCGGGCGGTAAAGCATCGTTGTAGCAATGAGCTGTTACCTGGAAAATCATCCTCGTTACATCAGCCTCAAACGTAGCATTATAAACTTCCCTACTATAATCACCATCACAGTCGCCACCCTCATCATTTTCTTCATCATCATTATTTTTCATATTTAACATCAATATTAACTTCTAGGCCCTAGAAGGCCTAGATCATGGAATTGCGCATGTCATTACGCCAGGTAGTCTACGCATAATCGGAGAATCAGTTGACTAGACTTTGGACTGGGGTCATTCTGGGTTTCAGTAAGACAACATTTTCTCATAAAATAAACAAATATATTTGTTGCAATAAACAGCTGGATATTGAGTAAACATATAAGTTACCCAGATTGAAGGCTGATTCCGTTTTGTACGTCACAGTTGCCTTTATCGTTCCTACGCTGTTCTACATATAGGCCACTGCATTAAACAGCGCGTAGCAATTTGGAATGACAATCCCGCGTATTGCTGTTAACTTGGAAGCTGTTTCTGTTATCAGAGGCTTAGAACCCCTCGCATGTTATGTTAGATCACATTACTTCGGGCATAGCTTAAAACATTGGCAGCAGGAACATATTATTGTTAATTTTAAAGACAACCGGATTAAATTAATGTATTGTCAGTGATAAAGTTCGGCTAAATTCAAATAACAATGGTGTTTGAGAAAGTCAAATGCGAATCTTGGTCTTTCGGGAAAACTGAAGCCTAAACAGGGTCTAAACCATATCGTTTTTCAATAAATTTTCAATTTCAATATAGCGTCATTTCGTGAGATTTAAGATGGACCGCTATTATCAGTAATAACAAATGATGGTTCCTCCAGCGCCTGAATTAGAAGCAATGAAAGGTGGTACAGTACTTAATAGATCTCCCGTGTCCTGTCACTAGTATTGTTCTTACCTGGCTGAAAGATCTGATCGAGCGTCATTTCGCCTGAAGCCTCAGCGCCTTCCGCAGTCGTCAGCTGATGCTTCCAGTCCAACTGTGACTTAAACGTATCCCTGTCCTCGGAATGGATGAACTCCAGGGCACACTGGTGAATGACGTCAGACTGAAACGAATAAGTAAACTTACCATCACATACAGCTGTACATAATTCTGTAATTCACATCGCACGCACGAACATCGTAATCGAAATCGTTGACTCGAGATTTCTACATATCGAAAAAGCTAAGTCACTCGTCTGAATCGGTTCCAATGTCAAGCAGGCAGACAGTCAAACATCGACGATGGATGTGTTAAGAATTGGAGTGTTAGAGAGGTAAGGTGAGGTCAGCAATCAGGATTTTGTGGAAAAACAGTGTTTTTAATTTTGAGCTAAAGGCCTGGGCAGAGATTGCAAGAGGAGCAGTCGAATAGAAAGACTTTCAATCAGACAAAGCAATTGAAAGATGGACTTACGAATAGTCGAATAGATGACGATTGGTAGACACGTGCAAACACTATACCTGAAGTAAAGCTTTTTCATAGTCCACAAAGCACTTATGGGAAAAGCACACATGATTTTCGTTGGCCTTGAGCCATGGATCAATTCCTTTAGGCCCTGCTGTTTTCTACAAGGCGCTATATATTGTTTTCACTGTCCCTCCAACATTTGACCCCATGATTCTCGGTTCATAAGAAGACAAAGCAACCATGCAAAGTGACGGAAGGACGGATGCGCCAACATCCATAGCAGAGATAAATCTTCGCAATTTCGATATATTCAGACATTTAATTGTGCTACACATCAGCTGCCCTTTATTTCCCCAGAGGCAATAACTGGCGTCAGACAGGCGTTCGACTTAAAAAGCCTCACCCATCTCACAGGTGGATCACGAGCCTAGATTACGTAACTAGCCCATAAACCAACAAAAAACACGACACACTCGGTCAAATTAGAGACAGCAACTCGTCGGTTTGCACAGTCGAAGTCATTTTTCACCTAATGAAACAACGGAGATATGGGTAACTCACCTGATGAAAGAAAAAGAGAAAGCAAATTACTAGGTGAAACATCACATATTGACATCTCTCACCTGCAGGTGAAACAATAGAGTAAGATAAGTCACCTGGTTAGACACCATTAGCTCACCTGATGAAAGCCAAGATACTGTTCGACATTGTCGGAGGCATAGAAGACCTCTCCATCGCATGTTATGATGATGAGAAATCCGCTCAACGCCTGAAAACACACAACAGCAGCAGAATTATTTTATCACCAGGTGGAGGCACATTTTCAAATCGGGCTTTGATCATGTTATAGCTCTGGTTCAAACGTTATTCTGAATACTTCATTAGTCTGATAATAGTTTTATTATCTAAAGAGTTTTACTTCGCGAAATTTTACTTCTTTCACTACGACTCTTAATTGTTAAAGATACACATATTGATGTGTTAATCACGGATTTCGTTCAGACTGTGTTACCTCTGTAGTTAAAGTGAACTGAAACAAACTGAAAGATAATTTTATCTGCTGAGCTTATGAAAATTCAATCACCACACTGCCATGCACTTTGATAGGGCAGGCATTTAGATTCGACTTTAGACCCACCAACTCGAATACATAAGATCCGTTGAATTGTCAGCTGGCAAAGCATGACTAAGCAGCGTCGCGTGTCTGTATGTGTCTTGTGTCTGTATGCATCTTGTGTCTGTATGTGTCTTGTGTCTGTATGCATCTTGTGTCTATATGTGTCTTGTGTCTGTATGTGTCTTGTGTCTGTATGCATCTTGTGTCTGTATGTGTCTTGTGTCTGTATGCATCTTGTGTCTGTATGTGTCTTGTGTCTGTATGTGTCTTGTGTCTGTATGTGTCTTGTGTCTGTATGCATCTTGTGTCTGTATGTGTCTTGTGTCTGTATGCATCTTGTGTCTGTATGCATCTTGTGTCTGTATGTGTCTTGTGTCTGTATGCATCTTGTGTCTGTATGTGTCTTGTGTCTGTATGTGTCTTGTGTCTGTATGTGTCTTGTGTCTGTATGTGTCTTGTGTCTGTATGTGTCTTGTGTCTGTATGTGTCTTGTGTCTGTATGCATCTTGTGTCTGTATGTGTCTTGTGTCTGTATGCATCTTGTGTCTGTATGCATCTTGTGTCTGTATGTGTCTTGTGTCTGTATGTGTCTTGTGTCTGTATGCATCTTGTGTCTGTATGCATCTTGTGTCTGTATGTGTCTTGTGTCTGTATGCATCTTGTGTCTGTATGTGTCTTGTGTCTGTATGCATCTTGTGTCTATATGTGTCTTGTGTCTGTATGCATCTTGTGTCTGTATGTGTCTTGTGTCTGTATGCATCTTGTGTCTATATGTGTCTTGTGTCTGTATGCATCTTGTGTCTATATGTGTCTTGTGTCTGTATGCATCTTGTGTCTGTATGTGTCTTGTGTCTGTATGCATCTTGTGTCTATATGTGTCTTGTGTCTGTATGCATCTTGTGTCTGTATGTGTCTTGTGTCTGTATGCATCTTGTGTCTGTATGCATCTTGTGTCTGTATGTGTCTTGTGTCTGTATGCATCTTGTGTCTATATGTGTCTTGTGTCTGTATGCATCTTGTGTCTGTATGTGTCTTGTGTCTGTATGCATCTTGTGTCTGTATGTGTCTTGTGTCTGTATGTGTCTTGTGTCTGTATGCATCTTGTGTCTGTATGCATCTTGTGTCTGTATGTGTCTTGTGTCTGTATGCATCTTGTGTCTATATGTGTCTTGTGTCTGTATGCATCTTGTGTCTGTATGCATATTGTGTCTGTATGTGTCTTGTGTCTGTATGCATCTTGTGTCTGTATGTGTCTTGTGTCTGTATGCATCTTGTGTCTGTATGCATCTTGTGTCTGTATGTGGCTTGTGTCTGTATGCATCTTGTGTCTGTATGTGTCTTGTGTCTGTATGTGTCTTGTGTCTGTATGCATCTTGTGTCTGTATGCATCTTGTGTCTGTATGTGGCTTGTGTCTGTATGCATCTTGTGTCTATATGTGTCTTGTGTCTGTATGCATCTTGTGTCTATATGTGTCTTGTGTCTGTATGCATCTTGTGTCTGTATGTGTCTTGTGTCTGTATGCATCTTGTGTCTGTATGTGTCTTGTGTCTGTATGCATCTTGTGTCTGTATGCATCTTGTGTCTGTATGTGGCTTGTGTCTGTATGCGTCTTGTGTCTGTATGCGTCTTGTGTCTGTATGCATCTTGTGTCTGTATGCATCTTGTGTCTGTATGCGTCTTGTGTCTGGACTGACCTGATGAACGGCCTCTGAGTCGGCGATGAATCGTTCGTAGCTGAGATGCTGACTGTGCTGAATTCGATGATGCAGCCTCCTGTGAAGCTGACAGTCGACGGCTGACTGACCGCCGTTCGCGATGGCTGTTAACAGACCAGCGTTGTTAATGTTAACTGATGAACTTAGTGGACCAAAATAGCCATGAAATGTCATCTAATGCGAACTGATGTTGCAACCAATTAGCACAAGGGTCGTATACAGAACCTTGTGTAACGTCGCGATATTTATCGACATTACAGTACATTACGACATTACAGTACATCATGCCACGTTACATTGCTTACTAAGCCTATTATTGCAACGGAATCAAACTGCAAACGCGCTCTTTAACCGTGCCAGCGCTTAATGGGCCCAGATATATTTTCACACACTAAGTTTGTCTCTCTTCATCAGTCTGTCTGACTATCTCTGAATCTTCCTACGGAATTTTCACCAGAGCGATTCGTCCGAACGGAAACATTAACGACGAAGCATCGGATCGTGACTTGACACGGCGACCATCTGCGTTGACACGGTCGACTGAAGGCATTTGCCACGCGCCTCGGATGAAAGGACTTTCTGTCTGTCTCTTTCTGTCTATCTCTCTCTTTCTCTGTTTGTCTGTTTATGTCTCTGTCGGCCGACACGTGAGAAGACAGGGCCTGCGAAAGAACGTTCCGCTTGGCTGGCACTACGGGTGGCTGTTTTCGGCTGCTATAATCGGAGAACCATGGGAACTTAGAGAAGAGGGCAATACGTCAATGCTAGGGCAATAACTTCATCTGATCATAGTTCTCACAATTTCTCTATCGAATCATTTGCTCTAAACCAATGGTTGTTTACGTCAAATTAATGTCTAATGCAACTCACTCAAATTGTAGGCCTATTAATTATGTCCGATTAACGACATAATGCTAAGATTCTAGATTGGTCTATGTTCTTGATGGGTGGGTTCGAGTAAAAATAGAAACAGTATTGGGTCAACTGTTGACTGCTAAAAGATGTTTAAATTTGACGTGTTGATACATGTTTAAATTTGAAACCAACCGACTCGTGCTTCAGCAATTCAAATAGACATCATTTAACTTACGTATTAAATTGTAGAGGGAGGATAGAGTAATGGTAACACTCATGGCCAGGAGACCACTAGGTTCGCGGTTCTATACCCGTAACCCCCCTCTACGGCGGCGCCTTGCATGGCTGCCAAACCGTGTGTTTAATTAAGATCTTGATTGTACTTTCATGTGTAAATGTAATCTTACTGCGTCTGTCAGTTTAAAATAACAAAGAATATTATTATTATTATTATTATTATTATTATTACTATTACTATTACTATTACTATTATTATTATTATTATTATTATTATTATTATTATTATTATTATTATTATTATTATTATTATTATTATTATTATTATTATTATTATTATTACTATTACTATTGTTGTTATTATTATTATTATTATTATTATTATTATTATTATTATCATTATTATTATTATTATTATTATTATTATTATTATTATTATTATTATTAAATGTACGACGTTGAATAGTCTGCTCTAATTCCCATTTAGAATTACTTCAAAGCATTTGCTATCAATAACTTTAACCTAGGCTATTTACCACACAAACCTGAAATAAAATAACAAGCCAATTTACCCTAATATTTCTCATCGCCAAGGTTAGCTTTTATGAATAAGTTTGGTTTATTAAGATAATTATTAAACTATTGAGAGAGAAAGATAATGGATCTAGAAAGTCATCAGTTATTCATGTGGTGCTTATGAATATGCGACACAGAAGTTCTGCAATTAACCGCATTAATCAGAGGCTTAATCAGAGTTTGTGCTTCAGAGTGGTAGCGGTTGCAGCCGCAGGGCAATAGTCGCTTTGATGACCGACACGTGGCAGTTTTCAGCCGTTTTCTAAACATCTAAAAACTGAGCTTAATTTCCTATTCATGCATTGCTAGGCATTGCGATATAAGCAACAATATGTATATATATATATATTTATATATATTTATATATATATATAACTTGATCAGGCTCATATGATCTATTATGATTGATCAAAACAGATTTATCATTATGGATTGCATGCGCACCTAATCAAGTTCAATAGACTTGCCTATTGTATCTATACACCACACACGGTGTTAGATAATATAGAATATATATACAAATCTATACAGTTATATATATATGTATATATACATATATATTACATGCAGCCTGACTGGTGAGTAGTAAGATATGTATATGCGATATACTGTATATGAAATGAAACGGCGCTTCATAAATTCCGCGTCAACTTGAAAGGACTCTCAAAGCGTCCATCTGTCATGGTTTTCAATTGCCCCAAGTCACGAGGCTGGCACGCTCCACCCTCTGTGGTGCCCCATCATATAACCAGCGCCACCACCACCACCACCACCACCACCAGAGTCACGATCTCTGCAGTGGCCTTGTCCCTCTACACCGCGATGACCTCTACTGACAATTACAATACGACGACTGTCACAACACATCGTCCTTCCATTTTGGCGGTTCTGATGGATTAATTCTCGGCTCCGCACTACGCAGACAGACAGACAGACAGACAGACAGACAGACAGACAGACAGACAGACAGACAGACACACACACACACACACACACACAGAGGCAGACATACAGACAGACAGAAGATAGACAGACAAACACACAGACACACAGACACACAGGCAGACACATAGACACACACAGCAACACAGACACACGCAAACACACAGACAGACACACGAAAACAGACACACAGACACACAGACAGACGCACAGACACACACAGACACACACAGACACACACAGACACACAGACAACAAGCCAAGAATTCGACTCATGAGTCTGACGACTCATGGTTGCGATGGCTTTGATACCTAGTATGTTTTATGACTGCAGCCGTGGCGACCAAATCGCTGCTTAATGAGATCGACATAAAACGATCGTTTTCGTGCGATTATCCTTTGTTTAGACATTTTTATCATCGCCATCAACTGATCAGGTTGTAAAAGCATCAAATTCAGGACACGTATATAGGCAAAGCACCGACAACCCGTTCGAAAAAGACAACCGCGACGATTACCTGAGAAGTTTAATGCTAGACAATATGAAGCCAATTTCTGTAGAAGGAAAAATAGCTCTCGTTTATTATTCGATGAATTATTAATTCGTGAAATGTCACATAAATGAATTTTGTTTATTTGGAGCTGTTGCTGAATCCAAATATTCGAGCAAACAAGTAGAACGTATGTTATAGTTTGAAAGTTGTAAAATGTCTTCTTGGTTTACTGTTCATATATGCCATCAATTAAGTACTACTGATTCATTTGCGATTGGGCAGTCATGGAAGAAATTCTCTTTATGTCAGAAAGGATTGGTCACTCCGTCAGAGTTTGGTCAACAAAGCATTGCACATGTTAATCCTGTTTGTTGATTCTACTAAGAAAATTCTTTCTGTAACCTCTTCAGGTCAAACTCTGTCCGATAATAAACTATTTTAAGGCAATCAACCATGAACTAAGAGTGTAAAGGATTCGAAGTTAGCCTACTAATGATAAAATTTGTCCACGCATTAGCTATGCCAAGATAAAAACGTATATTTGTTGGTCCACAGATCAACGAACTGATAAAGAAATATCACTTTAATTAATTCTTGGATGGAGTTGAGTTAATCACATGGTAGTCTTTGAAGACTGTTGTTGAAAACTCTATAAGTAACAAGAAGACACCAAACTATGTCCAAGTGGTTGACATGATGATTCAAGAAATCAGATTGATAAAGTGTAAGTTGTCATTGCTTTCGCATCCGTGCCTTTCCCTCCAATTTTGGTGACATCAATAACATACAAGATGAACGATTTAACAAGATATGGCCAACTGCATAAACGACACCAATGATTAGAGTAGCTTCTGACACTGATTAAGAGCGATATATAACAAATTTTGTTGTTCATAGAGATGTATTAATTGTATTGAAACTGATCGAAATTACATGACTTGTTATATTTCAAGGTTTAACAAGGGAACAGTTTTCTAATTGACTTTGCCTGATAATTTAGAGAAAACAACTTATTCAGCGTAGCAATTTTCATTTTTTATGCCAAAGCTTTTAAACTTTTAGTAGACAAAATTTATTCACCTTTGCTGCCAGTTTTTCATTGATTTGTCTAAATAACACATTTTGAATCCCACTTAACTGTTGACTTTCGTTTCAGGACTTTTCTCATTTGCTGATTTATTTTATCCCGAAGTAGAAATGTACAGACGGAGAGCTAACTGATCATGCGAAGAACTGTATAGTAGGAAGCGCCTTTCACAACTATTGTTTTCAAATGTTCAGTATGCCATTGTTAGAATCGGAAGTACTCGGTAGGTTAAGAGAAACCTGGATATACAGAAAAGAGTCAACCTGGAAAAGGTAGGACACAGAGTCGAGAAATTATCTGTGATCGTTTCAAATGCGGTCACGCACTGAGGATGGGCGAACAATGGATGATAGGATTCCCACCGGATGTAACGTCAGCTGGCAATTAAAAGGCGGTCGATGGGATTATCAGTCGGAAACAGACGATCGGCAGACGTCGTAACACTGGCCTCGCAGTCTGTACCTCTGTCCTAACCATCGCTTCAATGATTCCAATTCATTGTAGGCCTAATGCAGTAGAACACAACTCTTAGAATTAGCGCACAGGAGATGCTTTAGCTCCGAGTCGTTTCCCGTTCTCTTTCTTTTTCTGAAGCCTCCACCTTCAGTGTTTAATCTAGTCCCCCTCTTCTGGGAGGGGAAACCAGGTTTCTGGGGGGACCAACCAATTTTTCAGACTTTTCCAACTTTCATCCAGACTTTTTACAACTTTCATCTTCGAAAAAAGTTGATGACCTTTTTTTTAGTCATTCGTCCCAATTTTCCTTTAAATTACTCTCTCAAAAAAATGATGACCTTTTTTTAGGGATCCGTCTCTCTGGGGGGGGGGGAAACCATGTATCACCATGTATCCTGGGGGGGGGGAGGGAATTGCTTCCCCAAAACTTCTCTACATTATAATATTGCCGGCCTCTGGGGGGAAACATCAATCCTGGGGGGGACATTTACCCCCCAAAGACGTCTAGATTAAACACTGCTCCACCTTGGTTCACGCATTTGTTGTAAATCGCTTGGATTACTGCTCTTCTCTCTTTGAATTAGCGCACAGGAGATGCTTTAGCTCCGAGTCGTTTCCCGTTCTCTTTCTTTTTCTGCAGCCTCCACCTTGGTTCACGCATTTGTTGTAAATCGCTTGGATTACTGCTCTTCTCTCTTTGTTGGACTCCCTCAGGTCCGTCTTTCTTGTCTGGAGAGGGTTTTGCGGACGGCTGCACGCTTGGTTGGGGGTATCTCCAGATTTGATCATATTTCCGAATACATGAGAGATATCCTTCACTGGCTCCCAGTTCAGCAGCGCATCCTTTACAGGGTCTCCTTAGTGGCCTGGCAATGTGTCTTAGGCCGGGCACCGGCTTACCTTTGTGAGTTCTTTACTCTTACTTCTTCTTTTGCGGGGCGCAGATCCCTGCGCTCAGCATCCCGGGGAGACTTCGTTGTTCCTTACGCTCGTACCGCCATAGCACAGCGTAGGGCATTCTCGGTGGTTGGTCCTGCCGTTTGGAACAATCTACCTCTTAAGATTCGCTCCCTTCCTAGGGATTTCTCTGGTTCCTTTTACAGTCTCCTTAAGACATTTCTTTTTGACTGGGCCTGGGTCAGGAGTGCCTCTGAATAGATTCCTTGAAGGGGCGCTATATAAATTTTTAGATAGATAGATAGATAGATAAAGACGAATATCCTACTGCTCGTTGTACAGTGTTGCGTAATAAGACTAAGCATATTGCAGACATTACAACAGTAGGTCCTGGTTTGTGTTCTGAAACGCTCCTTCAAAAACATTGAAGCGGAAAATAAACAGACAAAAGAGAAGAAAACACAATCTGGTTTATTGTCGCTTCCCTTTGGCTGTTGCCGAAGCAGACATAGAATACGTCGGAAGCAACTGGTTGTGGCAGCGGATTTAACGATATGCGGGGTTTTAGTGACTTTAGGAGATACTTAGGTAATAGGTAGGCCCTCTAGCGTCCTTCGCTTCCCGTTATAGACTAACGGCCCTAACCGATCTTAGAGTTCTGAACGAACGACGATGTAGGCCCTATATGTTTGTCTGTATACGATTTCACACAGAGAATCTAACTGTTGCAGCTTTTAGTGTCCAAAAATGGTTCATTCCGTTGATAGTTCATCCTAGAAATTTTTCCTTAAGCAGATTTCTATAAATTTTCTACCCTGACGTAAAGTCGCAAATTCTAATAACGTATACGCTAATAATATCCCGCGTTGAACCGTCCGTCATGAATAGTTGCTGATGATGAACCCTTATAGAATTAACCGTTGGAGAATGAACCGTTAGAGAATGAACCGTTAGAGAATGAACCGTTAGAGAATGAACCGTTAGAGAATGAACCGTTAGAGAATGAACCGTTGCGGGATGAGCATGAATAGCAGTACGTAAACCATTACTGTTATTGTGATGACTTCCGCAGAAGTTTAACGAAGTCTTTGCATGTTTGATATAATACTAAAGAACTTCTTGAGACCGCGTGTAAATCGTCATTTTCCGTAATTATGACTGAACCGACCGTCCATAATGTCGTCATCGAGACGTAATTAATGAATTCAGATGGGCGACGTATGGCTTGCCGTAGGTGCACAAAGGCTGATCGTCATGCCATATGCCGCGGCATATTAGGGCGACGCACACGATCTCCGACGGGAAGCTCTGAGCACGAGCGTTCAGCTGAACCCAGACTGGGTCGTTAATTAAAACGCCTAATGGGTGCCAACCAGGACACCCGTTCATATCATCTCCGACAATAATCCGGAAATGATCCTGGCCACTCCTTCATCTTTGTTAAACACGAAATAAACCAGCGACGTCCCATCCGTCTCAGATATTACAAAACGACACGAATCCACACCACAGATATTAAATCATTGATTGCAACCATACTCAGTACACACATACACCTACACACCCACCCACCCACCCACCCACACACACACACACACACACACACACACACACACACACACACACACACACACACACACACACACACACACACACACACACCTACACACACACACACCTACACACACCTACACACACACACACACACACACACACACAAACACAAACACATGAACACACAAACGCGCGCGCGTACAAGCACATACAAGACGATGATCGATTACGAGGCATAGGCAGGCATACAGAAACAGGTGAAAAGACAGGGACAGACACCATAGGCGTCAGAAGAGGCGGCTAGTGATGCAGGGATTAGACGAATCAGAATAAGGGCCAAGTGGATTAATCCGTCGAGAATAATACGCTAATTATCGATAGTTCGCACCTGCGCGAGCAGATCCGCTCTTCGATCTCCAGCCGCAGAAGGTCTCCTAACAACCATCCACCAATGCACCCACCGCCTCCACCCGTTATGCCTGTGGCGCCAAAAACAACCAGGTACTTTGTCAACTGCACACCCTCTCTTGCTTAGTGGAATACAAATATTTGGAGTTGTAAATGTACAGTAAATGCACACGTTTTTATCTAGCGAACGTATGCCCTCGAGCCTGCCGTTACTCAGCACATGCCAGGGACTGTTACCATCAGTCATCATCCAGTGTACCCTATCGTCAACATCGTCCCTCTACATCTTGCTTCGGTTTCTAAGTAACTGACCTCTCGTCCTTTATTAACCTTCTGCTCACTTTAAGCTGTGAGCGATCTTGATTGTGCGACCATTAATAACCACGTCTTCATTGGTTTTATGTACTATCCGTACATTGCAAGTCCTCATAATTTTCTGTATCCGTCACTGAAGACAATGTTGTCAGAGACAACTGGTTTTATTCATCCATCACATTTTTCAGACTCCACCTATTTATATTATAATTTTCCGATTGATGTGAAGATTGAATGAGTTTTTCAATTACCTTAGGGCATGCAGGCATTAATTTCAATCCAATTTATGACACTGTACTGCATTCTTATAGTGCATGCGTAGAATATTTTTCTACTGTCAGCGGTGAATGGAAATTCTTTGATCGGTCTTATCCTTCCAAGCACAAATGCCATATTTTGCAACGAAAGAATTTGTTGGTCTATTAGAAATCCTACGTCATCCATGCACAGGATAGCAGTAAATGCTTTGCGTGAGATGTCTAAAGGCGCTATAGAAATTTCCAGATGCATTCATAGTAGGCCCCTACATATGCAATTATGCATGAGCTTCCTGGTCTCGCTGAAGGCTAATTTCGGCCTACAGCAATGTCAAGGTTGTGATGACATTCCTCGATCTAAAACCTTATTACATCGACAACGACAAACTGTCGCGATTAGATGGAGGCTGTTGATCATTTATAAGTCACTACAGGTGTGTGCATATGTGCATGAAATGCCCATCTGATCTGCAGGTCGGATCATAAGTTATTAGGTGAATTGTTTCAGAATCTCCAAGGGGGATCCAGAAGGATTTGGTATTGCCTCGTTTGAATTTTTGGGCCACATCACTGAGCTGGGCTTATCTGGTTGGACGAGGATTGCCTAGTAGGACCAACAAGAGGTCATACAAATTCTGGAAAACTAAACTCTCTTAAGTAGTAATACAAATATGAGAATTATTAGAATGGTTTAAAAAATTTAAAGTCATGAACAGAAAATGGCTACACTGTAACAAAATTCCGATTTTTTAATGTTAAGCACCCGTAATTGAACGGTTAAATTAGCCTAAAACGCAAGTGAGAGGGAGATATGCCGTTAACAGACGATTTTACGTGAAAATTTACATTTTTGGCAGTTTGCGCTATACATACACTGTAGGATTGTAATAGTATATGGAAAATGTAGTTCCAGTGCAAATTAGCGACACTATAATTGCAAAATAATTATTAAAAGTAGACCTAATTAACCACTTTAAAAAATGTGTATTTCTTAACTTTCCGAAGAGCTGCACTACTTGGTGACAAAAGGGCACTAATACATTGAAGGAACAGGAGCAATTTACAGAAATGCGACGATCGCCCGTCATAAGAAGATTTCAGCACACAAAATTAATGATGATAATAACAAACGTCGCATCTAACATTCACTGAGACAGAAAATTACAAAAAAAGTAAAAATAAGTATTAAACAATCATAAACGTAGGCATTTACGTCTAGATACGCATCACTTTGAGACAAATAAAACGTTAAATATGGGTTTTAATACCTTCTTCTGCCATGAGTTGTTAAAATTACTAGAACAAGCTCGTGCAGTGGCGTCACTAGGGTTGGTGTCACCCAGTGCAGTAAGTCATGGTGTCACCCCCATGGATTTCCCTTAGTCCCTTACCAGACCATGAAGTAGGGGCCTATAATGACGGCGCTGACCGGAGCGCATTAGAAGATTCAAAAAAGTAAATTAGCATAGTTTCAGCTTTATGTAAATTGATACTGATACAGTACATGTAAGCTGCATGGGCTTACGAAAAATGTTTTTGTTGTTATCTGGTATTGTTAATTTAAAAATAATAAATTTCTGCTGAAACTGCGACCAAAAAATTCTGAAGACAGTCATTTTGTCATTTTGGCGTCACCACTACCTTCATAGTGACGCCACTGAGCTCGTGGCTTTCTTGGTTAGTCTAATAATAATAAATTTAAAAGCAAATACTTTCTTTTAAGGTGGATTTTCAATATAATAAATTTCGTTATCCAGCAAACTTGAATGTTTCTTGGTTTTCAACAGCGCCGTATTACAACCCTTACTAGAAACAAAGTAAATAAGTAAGTCGCCTTTACTTGCATCTGACAAACGTGCATGCATTACATCTTGCGAAACAGTGACTTCTTTCAAGTACTAAAGGATTGATTTTGGCAACGCTGTGTATGCAGGGATAACTCTTTCCCACAACAACCAACTGCAGTCTAGCTTGAATGCTGCGGCCTATCTGATTGGAGGTATACACAGTGCGAGAATTGTAGAAAAAGACTGAGGGTTAGACTTCGATGAGTTTGATCCACGCGGAGTTGAATATTTTATTTGTATGGTGCAAAATGAGAAAGTTCACAGATGCAATAGAAAGCTTAACTACTTAAAGTGATGACATCACAAAATTTATTAGTGTACAATTCACAAGATCGCAAATCTCACAATAAACCAGAGCATTACTTTATTAGTAACCCACAAACGATTTGTGAAAGAAAATGCTAAAATATATGCACAATATAATCACACTAGCACAACTGAGGGGGTTGGAAACGACCCCCTGGTGACTTAACTGGGGGTCCTGAGAAAGACTGTGGGGTTGAACCCCCAACGCTCCGACAATTCTCACCCTGCTGGGTATACTAGGTGTGGGCATATATCCAGCTTCATGTGGTAGGAATGGTACAGGCCGCCGATGCACAAACCGCTTTCGAAACTTTACACACTCATCTGATTTTCTTTTTGTTCGCATGCATTCTAATATTCTAGCATGACTGAATTAGGCTCAGGTTTGAACTATAGGACAAATGATGCGAGAATCAGTGATTTTTATTAAGAACATCACCTTCAGTATAATTCTTTTCGCTGTACAAGGTCGATTAACTGTTTTTATTAAGCCATTCATCGTAAAATATTAGGCGTAGCTCTGGAACCGCCAGGGAGGGAGCTAAATTTGGAAGTTACTAGATAAAAGTTTACAATTAATTACAGAATCATTCTTGTCGTTAAGAAAAAGTAAAAACCATTTGGCAGGTGAAGTAACCTTGTTTATGGAATAACTAAACCGATCGTGGTCCTTATATCTGCTCGACTCTATGCCAATGCGTGCTGTCGTCCGTTACCTACGACATGTGACGAAATCTCGTGCTTACTTATTTAATCCGACGACTGACAGTTCCCGATTACCCGCATCACGCACACGAGCCTCCTCACTCAGCACCACTAAATCGCACCGAGTCTAGTACGTCACTCATTCACTCAAAATAGGACATCACATATTCACATAATATCTACGCACTGAGTGTAGCACTTCAGTCGTTGAGGATTTACAGAGCGATTCTAACCACAAAGTGGGTCGAAGCCGATTGACGAAAAAATTTGGACCAGAACCAAGAAGAACTTAAAATCAGCAACATCATGACAGAGCGTATTTGGAAAACAATGGATTTTGTAACCTATCGTAATCGTGCATGCCAGAACAATAGAGCTAAACTTACCGTCATCTAGCTCCTGAATTTTATCCATACTAAGAAAAAGATTGGTCTGGCCAGCTCATGTCACCATATTGTAATTCTTCAATGCAACGCAGTCCAAAATACAATACAGCAAAGCCTAATTCCATACAACACAGTAGGCCTATCAAACAAAGATTCGAATTAACAAATCCTCCAATTTGTAATTTCTCATTATTTAAAAAAATTTGGAATCTGATCTCGACTCATCATCATTGCCTCATTCTCGAACTCTCGCTGCACCCCCAAGACACCCCCACCGGAGCCATCTGCTTGATTAACCTTTCCGTTTTGACCAGGAACCGAACCTGACCCAGCATAATTGCCTAGTCGATCTTGCCTTGGGAGAATTGCACGCTGTGACCTGGTGCCTTGGACTTACTTTGCTTGTTGAGAAGTGGAGTCTACGATAGCGACCATTGTACCCTATTCTAGCCGTGCTGCCTTGAAGAAGAGGCTGGGTGTCGGTGCTTCCCATCTTTGCTTCTGATTACTGGTGGCAAAGGTTTCCCAAAACTGGAGGGAGGCAACTTAAGAAGAGTTTTCAAAGGGAATCGCAGCAACTTAACGATCCAGAAGTCTACAACACCGTAATTAACTGTGCGCTGAAAAAATTGACAACTTGTTTATAGTCATCTCAGATTTTATGGTCTGCGTGAGTCGCTGAAATTATGGCGACCTATTTCCATCCTCGTCGTGTTTTTGAACAGTCTTGTTGTCCTCGAGACCAAGGTCTTGGTCTCGAGTGCGCTCGAGTTCGTTTTTAAAAGTCTTGGTCTTGGTCTTGGTCTTGAGGTTCAAGGTCTTGGTCTTGGTCTGGTCTTGAGGTTCAAGGTCTTGGTCTTGGTCTTGGTCTTGAGGTTCAAAGTCTTGGTCTTGGTCTCGCAAGACCAAGACCAAGACCGGCTGTCAATATGAACAGTCATTTTTAAACAGAACTCAAGAATTCTGTATCAAGCCTGCTTGCATCATACGACCAATATCTATGGATGGATACAAGTCTTGTTGGTCTGGAAAACCCATTGGCAGCAGCAACAATTATTCTGTATCAGACGGATGATAAACCATGGGAAGATTTCAAAAGGACTCACTATCTGTACATTTACATCCAGTGCTTGAAAAGCTTCTGTGTGCGTGTGTCAGCAACTTCAGCACCTGTAGAACGTATTTTTTCACATTGCGGAATTTTTATGAGGCCCAACAGGCACGTCTTGGTCAGAAAATTCTGAGCGAATTGGTTTTTATAAAATATAAAAGGCATTTGGAATAATAGTTTGCATGAAAGACTTTTGAATACAAATTCGGATTTCTCTGCAGTTTGCATTTAAAGTTAATTTGCTTGAATAAAAAAAGACTCATGTTTTCATTAAATAACGAATATTCCGACTTGACAATTTTAGAAGTCTTGACCTGATTGCGATTTTTTGGGTCTTGGTCTTGGTCTTGGTCTTGAGGTTCAAGGTCTTGGTCTTGGTCTTGGTCTCGAGGTTCAAGGTCTTGGTCTTGGTCTTGGTCTTGAGGTTCAAGGTCTTGGTCTTGGTCTTGGTCTTGAGGTTCAAGGTCTTGGTCTTGGTCTTGGTCTTGAGGTTTAAGGTCTTGACAACAAGACTGTTTTTGAATAATCTATTTCAGCTTTGTTGTTAATTTCAATGACGGTTTCATCTTTTTCCAATCTCAAACAGCCATAGTCCAAATTAAAATGTGACCTATAATTCTTTGAGCTCCTTTGGAAACTGTGGCCTCTAACAACGGCTTTTGCTTTGCCCTACGCTCTTACTCGACTCGGTGCAATAGGTTGTTTCCATTCTGACACCAGACGATTGCATGACGATCGGAAAGGTTGACTCTGTCCGTCGACTGCGCAGACTCTGAACAATAATCTGGTTCCCCGTCGGGACTGACAATGGAGATTCCGACTGGCTTACGGTAATTTACGCTGTCTGTGGTCTGTCGTGCCATCGGACGGACGGAGGCAAATCGGTTATTAGATTAGACGATGCAGTCAGCACCCCGTGCCGCTTAGATCAAATCAATCGCACGTAGGTCTAAATACGCCAGAAGCAGTGACGTAATTCGATTGGCGAAGAAGTAAATTAAGTGTTTCATCTGAAAATCATAGAAATGATTATGATAATTTCGCTGATGTTCCATTGATGTCATTGATGAAGATTTCCTATCCTTAAGCAGCATTAAGCCATGACTTCGTGCAATTCTTGCAAATGCAGTGCATGGAAGTCAACGTCAGTGAGACATCATCGGATTGATTTGATCCATGGTCGCCTTATCGGCTTTTCTTCTGCCATTCTTGTACCATGATCTTTGAATCTGGAGTCAGATGCCAGACTACGATTCTTCGCTCACTTGATGATGGACAAATGACGGTGTTAACAGATTGATTACTTACTTAATTACATCCTGTGGATCATTTATGGCGCGCTATGTTCCCGTGTTTTCGTGCGTTCGTTGGTGTGGTCAGTTCCCGCTGGGGAACTGATTCATATTAATTTAAATTTAGACCCAATTTTGCGAAGATTCACTGCCGTCTGCAAATCCTATTAACTCTACATCCTGGACATTCTATAATAGTCCCTGTTTAATTGCAAATGCCATTTCGACTGTTTAGGTGTTGCAAAGATAATGCGTTAAACTTATACAAAGTCGAGAATTCTTCTTAAAAGGCGACAACATATCCTACGAACTAGCACCCCATTAGCCCTCTTGGCACATTGGCTCCCATGTGAGCACTAAATTAGATTAAGACTATATAGCCTACGTAGGCTGGTCAATCATGCACAGTACCGTATGGTTACACTTCAGACGCGTGGTTATGCGAACAAGGGTTGCATGACTAACCCTGTGAGACGAAAGAAAACTTAATAAGACACAGAAGAAACGTTCTGTGTTTGGACCAAGTTTCTAGAATTCACATCCACAGTCCTTAAGCTTTGCCTACGACTTCTCTTCTCTTTCCAATTTATGCTTATGACTTATCTATTTAAGGCTACAGCTTCATCAAACTGCCTGTCTCTCTATGTGTATCTTTCTGTCTCTGTCTCTCTCTTTGTGTGTCTGTCTCTGTCTTTCTGTCTGTCTGTCTGGTACTATAGTCGGTACTGTCTGCACAGTACCGTATGGTTACACTTCAGACGCGTGGTTATGCGAACAAGGGTTCGCATATAAACCTGTCTGTCTGTTTGTGTGTCTGGGTCTCTGTCTGTCTGTCTGTGTCTCTATCTATGTCTGTCTGTCTGTCTCTCTCTCTACTCAGATTCACCAGACTTTTTATGTCATCTTGTACATTCATTCATTGTTAGGTTGGCGCTATAGAAATATAATCGATTCGTCGATTAGACTTCATCCCGAACGAATCGAACAGGAATTACACATTATGTGATACAATCTAGCTTTAAAGAAATGCGTTTGAGCTGTACTCAGGAAATGCATATATATATATATATATATATATATATATATATATATATATATATATATATATATATACATATATATATATACATATATATATATATATATGCATGCAGTTAGATGTTCATATAAATATATACATGCACATACATACGCGCATATATATGTATATAGTATATTTATGTTTGTAGAGGGCAGAATCTACGGTTAATGTGTCGACAGAGTGTGTCGCCGTTTAATCTTCATTGTGTTGGTTGAATATGGACGGGTGTTGGGGCTAAGGAAGGCGGGTGAGTAGGTGGGTGGATGGGGTGGTACAAGGAAGCAGTGTGGACGTGGTCTGGATTATCTACACCCGACCACCTAAAGACCTTTTCCAGTCAATGAATGCTGGCTGAGTGGGAATGGTCAGTCACGCGACCAACCTATTTGGCCATTGTGTGTCAAAGTGCATCGACGGATGGCAAGCGTAGACTACAAGCGCAGAATAATTCGCCTCTTTTTATGCCTAAGTCATAGACGTTCTCAGCTGGTTCTTTGACTTATTTATGAAGTTCTAATTAGTGTTCATCTATAGACAGGCGGTCACGAGTGGACACCACTGGACAGGTGCATACAAAGTCATCAGCGTTGACCGGGAGAGTCACTAGAGTCGTGACAAGTGATCTAGTCGAGAACGAAATGAACGAAACCAAAGTCAAAAGAAAATACGCTCCCAACGAAAATCTTGAGTCGTATATGAAATGAGTGGACGATGGATTTTATAAATCATAATAACAAGAAAACAAAACATGCAGCAAGTAACTTATAGATGCGTCACTTTTAAATGTTGTCCGTTAAGTATAACAATATGCTCACCAAGACCTAAATCTAATGCGTCCAACTGATAGCTGTAATATTACATAATATAAAGGGCTTAATTGGGGTGTAATAATATATATATGTGTAGTACCAGAGACTTTCATCAGAAGGTATTTGTTGTGTCTGTCCAAAGCAGCGACAATATGAGACAAAGAGGAAACAATAGGACGATATAATGAATGGTTGCTGCAGCAATTGGATAGATGGATTGATGTCAGATAATGTCTGTCGTGGTCTACGCGGGTGCATGCATCAAGGGAAGAAAACCGACGCGTCAACAAGCTTGTTTACAACGCACGGAAATTTCTGCAGCAAGCTGTCAACATTAATTCGGTGCATGCAACAAGGATATACGTGTTCAGTAGGACTTTCCAGGGAAAAGTACAGTGACGTCACAGAACGTTCTGGAATCCGGGAGAACTCTATATAAGATAGACCTGATGTACATTGGGGGCCTTTTGACGAAGATTTGTAAACGTTGAAACATTGATCGTATAACGTTCAATCGAGACCAGCCAACCTGTGTGCTGTCTACGATTGTGATATTTGATAGACGAGTTGACTTACTCTACACTTAATCGACTTTATTTTTAAATAAAGATCTTTTAATAGTTCCTTCGTTGGTTCGTCGTTGCGATCGAAGGAGTCGACCGCGACATTATTGGTGGCAGCGGTGGGATCATCGGTGTTGGATCCGGTGAAGAAGACGCGAGCCGACGGAGGAAGGAGTCAACCCGGAGGATCAAGAGACGGTCTGTTCCAGACAGCGAGCGGATCGAGACGCCTTTCTACCGTGGGAGACGGGTGAATCGGCATACGACAGTCGGACGGACGAAGTGCGTCGTTCGGCTGAGACAGCAGAAGACAGCAATCAACATACGGGTAAGATCCTAGGTGTTGTCGTGGCTGAGAAGGAGAAAAGAGAGTGGAGTTGCAGCCGAGTGGGAGGCAGCCATTGTTTCTCTTTCAATATCTGCTGATTATTTCTTTGCCATTTGATCCATTGTTGTGATCGAGGCCAGACTTGCGTGAGCTTGTATAGCTTTTGCGTACTTGGCGAGTGTACTTCTTTGGATACTGAATAGTTGCACTTTGGGTTGTGGAATTTTCCTTTTGTGTGGCGGGTTTGCCGCGTGGTGTCTGTTTTTTTTTGTTGATTGTTGTTGACTGACTGTTTGTAAAAATGGAAGCGTTGACAACAGAGATGCAAGCGAATATTCGCAAAATGTCGTCTGAGCGCCTTAGGGTGTATCTTATGAAGGCAGGAAGGGACGAAGATGATGTTATGTCATGGGATCGAAATCAATTAATGGAAGAATGGGCCATGGAGATTGGAAAAGAGGAAGAGGAATTTAAGGGTAGTCCAATATCTCCAACAGGAGTGGATTACGAGCTGCAGAAGCGCCGTCTGGAGTTCGAAATCCGTAAATATGAAGAACAAAAGAAAGAACGGAAGGAGAAGGAAGAAAGAGAAAGGGAGGAACGGAAGGAGAAGGAAGAAAGAGAGAGGGAGGAACGGAAGGAGAAGGAAGAAAGGGAGGAAAAGAGGAGAGAGGAAGAAAATAAGGAACGGAAAGAGAAAGAAGAAAGAGAAAAGAAGGAACGGAAAGAGAAAGAAGAAAGGGAGAGGAAGGAAAAGCAGGAAGAACGAAATGTTAGAGATTCTTTAGCAAGTCGTACTAAGCGTTATAGTGATGCCCTCAAGAATATTCTTTGGAAATTTCCTTCCGACCCTATAGAAATTCCAGGTTTCTTTGATCACTTGGATGGTTTGTTTAATGTGTATGAGGTGGATGAAGATGTTAGAGCAAAATTATTGCTAGCCATTTTAAGTGAAAGAGCTAAGGCATTAACCATGCGCCTTACTGAGGCACAGCTCCATGACTACAAATTCCTGAAGGAGTTTTTGCTACGGGAGTTTAAGATAAGCCCTTCAAATCTTAGAGCCCGATTTTGGTCGTTGCACAAAGCATCGGACGAATCATTTACGATCTATTCATCCAAATTGCGTGTGGCTCTTATGTATTATTTGAAAAGTAGAAAGATAACTGATGAGTTTGATAAACTTGTAAGTTTATTGGTTGCGGATCGGCTTAAGGAGTCCTTGTCGAAGGCTTGTTTAGATTATATCTTGGCCCAAGAAAAAGAGGAGTGGTTGAGCTGTGAAGACATAGCTAATGCGGCTGACATTTATGTAGCGTCGCATGATGGTGGGAATGACTTAGTATGCCGTAGTCATCCGGCACCGAAGTATAACAATTGGATGAGAGGTCAACCACATGTTCAAGTCAATAACCAGACAGCTCAACCCAAGTCTCCCAAACCGGAAATAAGGGGTGAAGCCAAGATAGGTGCGAGGGTGTCTCAGGAGGAGGCCAAGGTAAAGGGTCTCTGTTTCCTATGTCATCAGAAGGGTCATAGGGCAAGGGAGTGCCAGACCAAACCAAGTTCTAAAAAGGTGAGTACTTGTATATTTGGGAACCCAACTGAAGAAGTGATCGACTTAGTTGTTGAGAAGGTCAACGTGTTGCATGAGATACCTGAACAGGTAAAGCAAGGGAATTTATTGGATAATTCTAAACCAATAGGGTTGGAAACTGCTGTAAGGGTATACGAGAATAGTATTGATGGATTACACGAGAGGTCGTATATCAATGTACAGATTGAAGATCTCCCTTCTCAGCCAGCATTATCTGATTCAGGAGCAGAAATTTGTTGTATTGATAAGAAATTAATTGAGTCACTAAACTTACCCGTGATTAAACGGATTAATATAATTGGTTTTCAGGGAGAAGGATGTAAGGCAGATGTAGTATACCTACAAATGAAATTAGCTAATTCAATGGAAGGAACGACGAACATTGCGCCAACTTTGTGCGTCATGTTCGCTGCAGTCCCTGAACTAAATGAACGGGTTATTTTGACACCCCATGTTGTGGACCTATTAAGGGATAGTTCGCAATATGTAGTGATGGTAGCTGGCGTAGATCGATGTGTACAAATAAATAAAGGGGCAGAAGAAGATAACTTAGGAGTTAATATCGAGAAAAGTAACAGCAACGAATCCTTGCCGGCAGAAGTGAATGAATATTCTCAGGAGCAACTAGTTGATGATTCAGATAATTTTCTTGATGTTGAGTCAACAGAGTTCAAGTCTGATGAGGGAGTAGCGAATAATGATACTTTATTGTGTGAGCAACAGAATTGTCACAATCTTATATCTTGCTGGCAACAAGCGAGACAGAATAAAAATAATTTCTTTATAGATAATAACCTCCTGTACCACAAAGGGGAAATTATGGGACATAAGGTTAATCAATTATGTTTACCGGAAGATAGAATCGAGGTTGTCTTGCGAGTAGCACACGATGCCCCATGTGCTGGGCACATGGCTTTTAAGGCAACGAGAGCCAGGATCAAATTAAACTTTTGGTTTCCAAGAATGGATGAGAGGATTCGCGAATATTGTGCGTCTTGTCAAATTTGTCAACTAAGAACTCCAGTTAAAGTGGCAGATCGAGTCCCGATCACTCCTATTCCGAGGGCGGATGAACTCTGTTTTAACCATCTAAATATGGATTGTATTGGCCCTATGGTAGTGACTGGAGAATCCAACAAATCGAAACCCCAGTACAATTATGCTCTGGTTCTGGTGGATAAATTTTCTCGTTGGCCGATGGCGTATCCTCTTAGATCGCTGAATGCAAAGGGAGTTTGTGAAGCTCTGTTGCAAGTTTTTACAACTTTTTCTATTCCAAGGATCATCAGTTCTGATTGTGGTACCAACTTTACCAGTCGTTTGACGAAAGAATTCTTGCGGCGAATGGGTTGTAGTCCCAGATTTAATACCCCTGGACATCCTGAGGCAGCTGGATTGGTTGAAAGATGCAACCAAAGCTTGAAAACCATGATCTTTAAGCTTGCTCAATCTGATCCTCGTGGATGGCACCAATTGTTACCGTTTGTTCTGTGGAGCCTTAGAGAAAAACCTTCAGGCACGACTCATATTTCGCCATTCACTATGGTTTATGGAACTCTTCCTCGGGGTCCACTTAGTGTGTTGAAGGAATCGTGGGCTGGCGAACGAAAAGTACCTCTTAACTTAGGTAAATCACCCGAAGAGTATCTCCAATCACTGAAGGAAAACCTCGAATTCGCGAAAGTTTATGCAGATTACTATAGTGATATAGAAACCAAGCGGTATGCAGATTATTATAACTTGCGTAGTACTGACAGAAAATACGAAGTTGGAGATAAAGTAGCAGTATTAGCACCAGATTTTGGTAGTTCTAAATTTTATAGTCGATGGCAAGGACCTGCTACCGTAGTCAAGGTTAAATCCCCATATTCTTATATAGTAGAAATAGAGGGAAAACAAAGACATTTACACGCAAATAAGATCAAGCGATACCATGAACGACTCGAACAAGCGATGATCAATAGCTGTTCAGTAATTGTTGATCAAGATGAAGAATTTGGTATAGTAGAGGTTGTAGATCAGGAAGAACGTGAACAAATAAGCCCGAGTAAGCGAATTGATCCTCTGATTATAGCGCATCTTTCGCAAGAGGAACAGAAGCAACTTTTTGAAGTTTTGGATCGGCACTCGGCAGTATTTGTGGATAAACCTGGGTATTGTCCAGTATTAGAACATGAGATTAAGATAACTCATGATTTCACTCCTAAGCGTTTAAGGGCATATAAAGTACCTGAGCTACTTAAACCTGAAGTACAACGCCAGATAGAAGAAATGTTGGCATTAGACATCATTCGACCATCGAAAAGTGAAATGGCCAGTCCGGTAGTTTGCGTTTTAAAGGGACCCAAAGGTCAAAATGGCGTTCGATTGGCAATTGATTATCGCCATGTTAACAAATATTCTCTAGGTGATTGTTACCCGACCCCAGACATTGCTGACATCTTACAAAAGGTGGGACGGGCAAAGTTTATTAGTGTTTTCGACGCGAAATCGGGGTATTGGCAAATTCCAGTTCGGAAAGAACATCGATGGCTTACGGCATTCGTATGTGATGCAGGACTTTTTGAGTTCACAAGAATGCCGTTTGGACTCAAGTCCGCTAGCAATACCTTTATTCGTGCTATGACCCAAGTTTTACATCCAGTGCGAAGTTTTACCGAACCATTCGTCGATGATATGGCAGTGGTTTCAATGAATTGGAATGACCATTTAGAACATCTAGAGAAATTCTTGCAAACTATTGAGGAAGCAGGACTCACTTTGAATTTAAGAAAATGTAATTTTGCACAAAACAAAATAAAGTTTGTTGGCCATATAGTAGGGTCAGATTGTATTGAACCTGATCCAGGTAAGATCGCTACGATCAATGATATCCATCCTCCAACAACAAAGAAAGAAGTTAGAAAGGTTATGGGTTTTTTCAGTTACTTTCGAAGTTTTATACCTGCTTTAGCTGAAAAAGCACGGATAATAACTGATTTGACACCAGATAACATACCTACGAAGGTGCCTTGGGAGCAAAAGCATCAAGAAGCACTAGATAAGTTAAAGGATGATCTCAGTAAAGCTACACAGTTGCATACCATTGATTTCACTAAGGAATTTGGTTTAAGTGTTGACGCAAGTGCCACCGCGGTCGGGTGTTGCTTGTTTCAGTGGACCGAAGAAGGTCAAGAAAAACCAATTGCTTTTGCTAGCCTTAAACTTACAGATACACAGATGCATTGGTCTACAATTGAGAGAGAGGCTTTCGCAGTAATTTGGGCACTTAAACGATTCAAGTCATGGATATTTTTATCAAGGATAATCATTTATTCAGATCATAATCCTTTGTCTTATCTCACAGATGCAAGCCCTAAGAGTGCGAAACTGACTCGTTGGGCGTTAGCATTGCAAGAGTTTAACGTGGACTTTCGGTATCGTCCTGGACGTCAGAACACGGTGGCTGATTTCCTCTCTCGGTTGTGACTCGGATGGTGAAGGGGGGAAATGGCCCGACACACAAGGATCGAGCCCGCAAATTGTATAGATAAATTGACTAACTGATGTGTTTTGTTTTGTTTGTGTATGCTGTGTCGAGATGGAGTCTGGAGGCCCGGCTTGATCGTGATGACCCGTTCGGGATGGTGCTGAAGACGTGTCATCATCTGAGGGCGGAGGGAATGTCGTGGTCTACGCGGGTGCATGCATCAAGGGAAGAAAACCGACGCGTCAACAAGCTTGTTTACAACGCACGGAAATTTCTGCAGCAAGCTGTCAACATTAATTCGGTGCATGCAACAAGGATATACGTGTTCAGTAGGACTTTCCAGGGAAAAGTACAGTGACGTCACAGAACGTTCTGGAATCCGGGAGAACTCTATATAAGATAGACCTGATGTACATTGGGGGCCTTTTGACGAAGATTTGTAAACGTTGAAACATTGATCGTATAACGTTCAATCGAGACCAGCCAACCTGTGTGCTGTCTACGATTGTGATATTTGATAGACGAGTTGACTTACTCTACACTTAATCGACTTTATTTTTAAATAAAGATCTTTTAATAGTTCCTTCGTTGGTTCGTCGTTGCGATCGAAGGAGTCGACCGCGACAATGTCCTTATTACAGTTAACATATTAGATCAGGAAGTGAATAAATATATTCAGTACAACGCAAAATTGTTGATTGTACAGAGAGATTAAAAAGCTGTCGATGTCTGCGTACCTTGGAAATGGCTTTTAATCCTTAGGTAACTGACTGCTAGTCGGAGAATGGAAAGTTTGTCCAACTTGGAGACTACGCCTTCTTCGAAGGGCAGCAGACTGGCCAACAGCTCCAACTCTGAGTTCAGTCTCTCTCTGTGTCTCTTGCTCGGGTTCGACGGGTGTAGTGGCTGGTCCTTCAACGACGATTTGCACAGACTACAATCGACATCGGAGTTCATTAGAAATTCTCAAGCGTTTCTGCAGTTTATTAATTCATATTTTAAAGCAAATGCTCACACAATTCAGCTTGAAATGCCAAATAGCAGAGGCTGAGGAGTGAACCAGAAAATAAAAGTATTCACTCAGCCGTTAAGTATAAGAAAGATCGGAGATAAGGCGGCAGTTAGAATCCCTGACTCTTCCGTTCCCATTGTAGTTGTAATCTGACATTTATAAAACGCCACTTCAAGAATAACTCATCAGTGGGGCTCTTGTATTTTGGAAAAATTGAATTTTCATTATCTCTATCCTTCGGATGTTATGTACCCAGTATCGGATATATTTCCGCAATCTGTCGCCACACAGAAGGAACTGTTGCGGACATTTTGAAGCAATTGCAAGGGGAAGATTGGACATACAGACATTAGATTATGCGGTAGAAGGATACTGGCAGTATTGAAACTACTGTAGCTGCAGCACGCTTCATGCACACGACTAACAGGCAGACATTTCTGCCAGAGACATATGCGTACATCAGCAAATCGTATACGAATGCTTGCAGGCATGCGCGCACCCGCCGACAAACATCAACAGACCCCTCCCCCTCCCTCCCGTCCAACCACTGCAGGTTCTGACAGTCATCTGTAGAAGCCTTGTCCGCCGTGTGATGAATTGGACCACACAAAGCAGCGATCCCATGTTCTCAGACCCCGAATGACAATACATGAAACGTTTTCTCAGGCTGCACACAAAGGAAAGGTCGACGATAAAGACCAAATATCCCACGCGTGCGTCCAGCTGCCTCTCTTCACTAAGTTGTTGAAGTTATATATCTATCAGCGGAAACTTGTTCGCGCTGTCAGTTACTCTGGCTAAGCGTTCACGAAGCTACGTGCAGGCACACATAAAGAGCGCCTCTGTAGGGTTGTAATGAAAAGGCGCTATCTAAATTTACGAATCTTCTGACTCGTATATTCAAATAGGTTCTACGGAACAGGGACGTTGTTTGCAGTGAAAAGCGCAGAACACTTATAACGCACAGAATCGTATTTGAATCTTAAGGTCTGCAGGAAAACGCCTAGCTTCACTATAATATAGTGAAGCTAGACGTTTTCCTGTAATTATTTTGGAGAAGTCTCAAGAAACCATTCAGCTTCAAATCCTAATAATCCAATGATGATTTTAAAATAGGCAGATATATCTCTCTCGCCTTCTCTTTGTAATTAGATTTTGTTAGTTCAATTGTGCTAGTCTTTAATTTTAATTGAGATCGATCAATGGACAGGCAAGCCCAGTTATAGCTACGTTGCTTAGAGTGTGCGTCCCCATTCGCCTCAGTGCGAGAGCGCATGTGGATTGCCGTTCGCCTACATGGTGGATTATTTCAAAGATTTAAATATCGGGCTAGCACGGTACCTACACGGGGACCTTAATGGTGTGGCGCCTATTCAAACGGGCAGCGGTGATGAAGGATCTCACCCCACCAATTCACTGAAAATGAGCAGGGTCGAAGCCATATACGCGCTATATAAAAACGTGTAGGGGCCTACATTTACATTCTCTACCCGATTTGGGTTCAAACCTCGAACAAAGCCTAGAAAGTCTTCTCTCTTTGCCACAGCCTCTGAGTAGTTCCCTTGAAGGGGCGCTATATAAATTCTCGAATGAATGAATGAATTGCTACTACTTCTAATCCATCCCGTACTGACGTCTATATCTCACACACTATAAAACTGAGCTTCTGTAGCGCCTAAAAGAAAGGATCATCTCTCCTGTGCTCTTGAAAATAACCGCCGACCGTAACGGATGCATTCGTGTTCGGAAGTCATGCCATCTCTGCGCTACATCTCTACTGGCCTTATTTAAACAGCTTCTTTGGCAAACTTATCCGAAGCTAGTCTATGAAATTCTCAAGTTATTTAGGCTCATATGTGACTCATCGCCACAGAACCAGTCGCAACTTAAAAATGATAAAAATTTAGTTTTTTACACCATCTTGTAGATCCTTTATTTACCTTTTCAAAACTGTTTTCGGTTTTTTATACCTCACATACAACCGAAGTTACAGAATTTTCAATCCGACGGTTTACATAAATTGTTACTAGAGAAAACTGCGTTTAAAGTTTAGTCATCATTGTCGCTGTTGTCCTTACTTTCATCGCGATTTGTGGTAAAATATTCCCGCAACAACTCGTGCACTTTCGCTCGATCTGATCCTTTAGCATTTATCAAACTCGTAATAATAGCCTCCATTTCGAAAATGAAGTTTATTAAGTCGAAAATGAACAAAATAAGAAATGTTTGCCGTTCGCCCGACCCATTTATCTGTCATTTAAACAAACCAGGTCACGTGAGTGGCATGCTCTGGGCCGACCTTTCAAACCTTCAGCCAACCACGGTGCAAAATTTAGTCACGTGCTCAGCGTTGCTAGCTAAATTCAAAAATTTAACGGTTAGTCGACCTCTTTCGGGCCAATCTCTGTGCATAATACACAAAGAAAGGTCATATTTTATTAATTGAACAGACCGACGAGATTTCCCTGATCAAAACGAGGCCAAGCACGCACGAAAATTCGATCTGTAACCTAATTAAATGTCACAACAAAGTTAGCGAAATTTTGACTAAGATTCTGATTTTCCATCTTGAAACAGATATAGGGCTCTTAGTTAAAAATGTTTTTTACACATTTAGATACGTCTAAACAAATATTTTATATGTCATTTGTATTAAATATATATTTTTGTAATTGTTTTTGCATTAATGTCAATTACGACCGGTTTGAGGTTACCCATCATAAATCGGCTTTTCTGCGTAATAACGTTTTGCGATAAGCGACTGGTTTCGTGGCGACTGGTCACATATATACTTACGATTTAACGTTGCGCTTTCTTCTTCTCGTTGCGTACATTTTGACCGTCTGAGTCGGTTGATAGCTGGAGACTAGGTGTCTCTAGGTGTGCGGACCTTATGAAGATATCAACGACTTCCTTTCTTACTCTAATTACGCAATCGTGACTTGTCGTCCGCTGAAGTCCTTTGGAAGGTTTTGTCCTACCACGTTGCCCTGTCGCCCAACGGCTTTCTGGCGTTCTGGTCCGATGTCCGTTGCTTTGATTTGTCAGCTTCATGTCAATATCGGAACTCACCTAGTCGCCGGCCACGTTGAATGGGCGGGACGATGCTAGCAGATCTTCGCCGATTGGCTGATTCGTTGCGAATCTAGCGGCGCCGAAATGTCTCCATAGTAAGGCGATCGCAAGATAAGACTAACGTACGTGTACGGATTTTTGTTCTATTCACCAACGACTCAGTTAATTAGTTCACGAATCACCAATAATTTTTCATAAGAAGTCTTCATGGTTGAATTATGTTTCACACACACACTTCTCTTCCTTATCGTATCCATTCTGCACATCCGATCGATTTCCCATTCGGTTGTTTCAGCAGAGACACATATATACGGCCTCAAGGCCAGCGACACAGCTTCATGCTTCGTTTGCTGCTATTATCCCTTTCTCAGAGGTGGTCGATCAGTTTCGATACAATTTGCAAGAGTGACTTTGCGAATATGCAAACAATACATGCATAAAAAGCGCAATTAGGCGGATTTGCAGCAATAACTTGGATGTCGGAAATAACTATGCACCAGAAAGCGTGTTGAAACAACAGAGTATATGATGCATGTGTACCACTGCAACCGTGGGACTCAAGAATCATTGGTGAAGTAATGGACTACGGTGGAGCGACAAACTGGAACAATTGCCTCTGGTCTACGACTTCAAGTTGGCACATGGAATATCCGTTCTCTGGAGGGCCTTGGACCTGTCCACCTGTCCAGCTATGCAATTACTCGCACGAAGTCAGCATACGAGACTGTGCAGTTGTCCCATAGCGGGATGCATAAGTTGTTGATCGCTCTATACCTTCCGATGGTCAGGTCATACAGAGGTTGCCGTGCGACAAGCGAGCCTTGATCTTGGCAGCAGGTGCCCTGAGATTATGAAACTCGTTTAGCGACAGGGTCCTGATGTCCATCGTCAAGACTACTTCTGGAGACCTTGTAATATGCATTTAATATTGTAACGCTTACCTCTAGATGAGAGTATAATAAACGAAATTTCATTGCAGTAGGTTTGTTTTGGAGATTTGGAGGAGTGCATGGTTTCAACATTATTAGCGGGTAATATAGCTGTGTTTCTTTGAAAATAGTCAGCACCTAAGTTTTTTTAGGCCAATGGACAACAAACATTTTTAAAAACCTTGCTTCTCTAAAACCCAATGATGTTTACAGTAGCCTATATATATCCGAGATGTGAACCAAGAAGAATCAACGAGAAATACTGAAACTTCAGATTACAACACATATTCCAGTTGCCCTCACTGTCAACAACAGCTGCATAGTAGCCCGTGTCTCTTTCATACGAGCCACATCATGTAGACCTAGGCTACTGTTTTTATATAATGATTAATAAAAACTTTGTCCCAAGGTAAGAGCATACAGCTTCAGGCTAATTATTGATGAATCGACGTCGTTGATGGTCGTCAACGCAATCCTTCAACATCTTTGCAGAAACAAAGAGTATCAGTTTGTAAAACCTTTTAAGTTTATCATAATGGCCATGAATCACACAAAAATGTCTTCCATCCGTCAAACAAAAGCCGATCAATTCTTCTGCTTGGAGCTTTGATAAGTTGAGGTTCCGGACTGCAGCATTTAACTCAGACTACATTTTTTCGTATCGTTGTCACGTACTTGTAATTCCATACTGAATTTGTATGCATTTACAGCACCACCCTCACCCTCACCACCATCACCACAACCATCACTACCACCACCACCACCACCGCCATCATTCATCATCGTCGTCATCGTCATTGAAGGTCCACACAGCTGGCGATTCTTATGGTGGGGCACTGGTCTCGTTTCTGATCTTAAAATTAGACACTGAACTGATTTCTTAGTTCCAGAAGAACGCCATATATAGTTGTCGTAAAGGAACTAACAGTTTGTAACATGGTCTTTCTATTCTCACCATATATAAATGGAACAGCAAATGACAAATATGGCTGACGAAACTTCAGTCAAGGTTCTGAGATAAACTTCTGAAGATATAAACCTAATAGGGTTTATGAGACGCACACGACCGTTGGTCCTGTTCAACTGTATACATCCAAAATGTAATTCATATTCTTTCTCAACCACCGGAATGATCGGATTCGTGGTCTACTTTGTGCATATAAGAAAACTTCTATTTGTAAAATAGTATTTCTATTTTGAAAATGCATGGTTTTATATTTTAAAAACTTGTTTGCAGTATTTTATGTCAGTATTTTAAAACATTTGAAATTAAGCATTTGATCAAATAAACATACCCATTACCCATTAAAAGTATTTTTGACAAAATGCTTTCTTATTGGAGATGAAACAACATTCAGTTTCTTCTACGGTCACTCATCAGAGAAATTTGTGACTATTCACATACTGAATTCTTTAGTCTTTGCTTTGCAAGTTTATTCATGTACTAACGAAGTAATTACTTAAATATAACTTAATTCATGTAAGCATTTGAATAGCACATCTTCAATGGGGCTACTCAGAGGTGCTCCCGACTCCAGCACGACGAAGCAGGACTATTTTTAAGCTAACATATAAAGTATCAATTCCTGAGGTAGCCCATTCCAAACCGTTGGGCCGACCACTGAGAAGGCACGGTTCTGCATGGTATCTGTAGGAGCGGAAGGGGTGGCTACCCTGGGCTTCCAGTACAGGGCGGCATATGACAAACAGATAAGTTGGGGCAAGGCCCAGCTGGCATCGCCACACCAAGGAGGCGACCCTGCTGTATACAATACGCTGACTAACAGGGAGCCAGTACAGGACCTCCAGCATAACTAGATATATGGTCGAATTTAGATTTTCGACCAATTAGACGGGCAGCAGAACGTTAAACGCGGTCAAGGCACGCCAAGGAACGGATGGTAGACCAGAATAGAGTCAGGAACAGTAATCTAGTCGGGCGGTGACGAAAGAGTGCACCAAAGTAGAAACTGCACTTGGGGTGAGAGAGCGAGCAAGTATGCCTGTATGTCGTCTGCGTAAAGCTGGCCCAGAGGAGCGATGCTAGGCTAGAGATGTAAAGACCGAGGACGGAGCCCTGGGGCAGACGAACTGGGGCAGAGACCCACCTAGTACTATAATCTGCCCGTGAGTCAACTAATTCAGCGCCAATGGAGGAAGGAGCCTATCCATTCAAAAAAATTCCTGGAGAGCCCGAACGAGGCAGAATGGTAGAAGGCTGTTCCCCCGAGATAGGCGATGAGCTGCTGTCCTGTGACTATCTCTTCAATGATTTTTGATAGAAACGAGACGTTGACTATCGTCCTGTAGTTAGCTGGATCCGAATGTTCCAGGTCTTCTCTTTTTGGTATACACGGGGGGGGGTCAAGACTTATCTCTTCTGCGATGGAGGTAGAACTCCGTCCTGGATGAGCCGATTGCACAACACTGTGAGCAACGGGAGCAGAACATCCACGTACCCTTGGAGCAGGAACGTTGGGAGAGGATCTAATTCACACGACTTGGGGGAGAAGCGAGGATGAGGCGACGCAGTTCTTCAACGGTGACCATGTTCATAGTAGACAGGTGGCAATAAGTGGAAGGATATTGAGGAGGGGGAGAGCTCTCACTGGCTCGAAGAACGTCGTCAACCTTAGCCGAGTATGAGGCCAAGAAGTCGTCTGCAGGGAAGAAAGGGGCATCCTGTGGGCGGCCGGCCTGTCTCCCACAGCAGCCGAGAAGGGCATCAAATGATTGTTTGCACGGCTTAATTTAAGTGAAGTGTAGAATCTGTGACCTGTAGGTACAGAATATTGGGTAAAATTAAGTAGTAAACATCTAGGATGCACTTAATTATTAATTAATTAATGTCGGGCAATGCACAGTTTATTAACACGCGGTATTTCTTAGGCGGCCGGTTGTTCCTCCACGTTACGCCAAAAATCGTTTTGCAAACAGAACACCCGCCTGCCTTCTGTTTTTTTTGTGGCTTTGCTTTTTCACGCACCCGCTCTTACGTTTTAGAGCAACTGTCGACGGTTTCTCTTTCTGTCTGATGAATTCTCTAATTGATCCTGCATGGCCAAAACGTTTCTGAGACACCGACCGCATGTCCTTCAGCTAGGCATAGGCTACATAGCAAGTTGTTTCTCGACGTCAGCATCCAAAAATCTTTAGAAACAATTTTTTGTTCAACCCGCAATTTCCGAATAACGAGCAGATGACCCGTGGGCGTTGGGTCCACAGCGATTCGGAGTATGCAACGCCTCAGACCAGACTATAGTCAGCATTCTGAGTTTAATTTCAGCTGACGTAGGGAATTCGTAGACGCTCCGCTTGCAACGTTTAAGAAATCAATCACACTAACGGACTGTTTTCTTTCGAGCATGGTGCCACATGGTCGACTTCCCGAGCGCTTGCCCACGCTTCGTAAATCGACTATGAGGGGCGGACTTTAGCCATCTTCATCTTCTCTACATGTATGTATAAAAACCTGTCTATGCATAGAATTTTTATATTTGTATAGAAGCCTTCTAAATGCATAGAAACCTCTATGTTAAGAAGCCTTTTTTCTATATATAAAGCTTCTCTTGTATTGAAACTTCTTCTATGCATGAAGACTCTCCACAAATATAGAATGCCGCTTATAGGCATAAGCGTGCGCAGAAGGCACTTCTATGTAAGTCCATATGCGCATCAGTCCAGCCTAGAGAAGAAATGAAATTGAGTGTTTAATTCGAGGACGAGCCGTTTAGAGTGGCAAACAAAAAGCTCCGACGTTGAGCTGATTATCTTCCAGCTTTGAGATTGCAGGGAAGACAAGCTGAGACCAGAAAACAGATCAATCGCTTTACTTTAAGATCTGAATTGAATCTCTCGACGGGAATTTGACCTTTTAACTGCATAGAACTAAGAAATCCCTCGACCGTCATGAGAGAACGGCAGGAGTTAGTTAATCTACTGCGCTGCTTGATTATTGGTGATTCTGAAAACTGACGCATTGATCGTACTATGTATACAGCGCGATGTATAATAATAGTTTGGCGACACATGTTAGTGAATCGATATAATCTAGGAGTTTAAAAACCAACACATTTGTCATTGACATCGCGCAGACAACGACGTATGACGCCCCGTCTCAGAGGAAACATTGACAGTCCGCAAAATACGACGAAGACTCTCAAGCGCCCGCAGTGCGAGCGCTGAGCAAAATTAATAGGCAACGCCAGCGATTGCGCAATGGCCGCAGAGGTTGCAGGGTTCGAGCAAGGCATCTTTACGCCGCATCTGTGCCACGATAAACAACAACATGCGATTAATCAATCTATCTTTGATTGGCTTCGGAGATGCTTGAGCTACTGCAGCTGTCATCCACCATGCCGCCCTCCCTCCCACCGATACTGAGCAGTCGGTTGGAAGGAATTAGACGGCGTAGGATGGAATAGTAGAGAGCAATTGATCCTATCCTCTATGTGACATCATTACCCATGCATTGAAAAGGGCGCTGCATAAACGTCGAAACACGAATATGTTAAAATGAAATCACTACACATCACAGGGTAGGAGAAGATTGGATAAGAGACAAGAAGAAAATACAAGAGGAGAGGGCGTTTGCATTTATGTATGGGAGTGTGGAATGTGTACGAGTGTATTCAATTCAATTCAATTCAATTCAACTTTATTGATCCGAATTCCATACAAAAGTACAGTAGGCACCAATCGGAATGTAAAAACATTCGGGAAACAATAGGGAAAGCCCAAAAGGGACATAGGTCCCGCTTAATTAGGGCTGCCTATTTGTTATATAGTAATAAGATGGCACCAAAGAAGAAAAAGAAAAATGATGGGGACAAAACCAGGCCCTGAAAATACTGTCCTTGAGGTATAGTATGAATGAAAAGTAAAGGACTAGTTGAAAATACAAGAAAATGCAAACAAACAAAACTAAAACAAACAAAAAACGAAAAGAAAATGCATCAGATGATCAGCATGGCTCAGCCGAGCACCTATTACTGTAAACAGGATTACAGAAAAGAACTTGGTAAAATATGTATACATACATACATACATATAATGTAATCATGTATGCATGCTTCAATGTATATACACTTGTACAGTATGCATGTATGTAATCATCAAAGCATTCAGGTATACTATAACGTCCCTTAAAAATGTCTCTGTAGCTAGGATGTAACAAGAAAATAAAAAAATTATGTGTATGCGTGTATGTATGCATGCATGTATGTGTATATATTTATGTGTGTATTCATGTATGTATGTATGTATGTATGTATGTATGTATGTATGTATGTATGTATGTATGTATGTATGTATGTATGTATGTGTATGTATGTATATATGTATTTACGTATTTTGTATTTATGTATCTGTATGTAACATCATCATCATCATCATCATCATCATCATCATCATCATCATCATCATCATCATCGTCATCATCATCATCATTCCTTTTATTGCACCTCATTAAGCAAATTTGACAATTCCAGAGAAAGCATGAAATATAGTGATGTACATAAATAAGCTTAATGGGATAGAATAGGGAGACCCTGAAAAGACATATGTCTCGCTGAGTAAATTTGACAATTCTAGTAACAGCAATTTCAATCAAACAAGTAAATGACGAGTGATTAGTAGAACTAAATCAGTCACAACATCAAAACCATAGGCACATCAGAAAGGGAATAACAGAGTTTTAGAGGTCATATTACATTAACTAGGTAAAAAAAAGAAAAAAATATATGAAAAGTAAAAAAATACACAATTGTCTTGTTTTTAACAATTAATTAAGTACGTAATGATCGTTTGAACAGTGATAAAGTGGGTGAATCGCGAATTTTTGGGGCAAATTGTTCCACGTGGTCGGGCCCATGCACTTGATCGAGTGTCTCCGATAGTTGGTGTGAGCACTATAGATGGTTGGAGAGCCTCTTTAGTTCTCGTATTGTAATTATGCACTCCGTTAGAACTTGTAAAGTACTCAGGGAAAATGCTAGGCAGTAATTTATGGAGATAACAGAACATAATTATCCCGATCTGGAATTGTTTTATAGATCTGTTCAATGTTTATAACGCGGTATTCATGAAAGAGATGGCGAGTATGAGAGTTGAAATGGCTTTTAGATATTACACGTATTGCTCTTTTCTGAAGTATAACCAATCTCCCCTGTCTGGATGGATAGGTAGAAGCCCAACTCAAGTTACAATATGCCAGATACGGAAAAATTAGTGCATAATATAAGTTAGTAATTATATTATGGGGGAGCAAGTAAGATATTCTGGATAATATCCCTATATTTTGGGCAATTGTTTGGTAATGCCATTGATTTGTTCACACCAAGTAAGATTTTCATCGATATAGAAACTTAGCCGATTTAACTTGTGTAATATTTGCGTTGTCAATTTTTAGTGAAAAGTTTGGATAAGGTAATGATTTTCTGTGAGACCGGAATAAAGCAAAATTCGTTTTCGATAAGTTGAGAGAGAGAGAGAGAGAGAGAGAGAGAGAGAGAGAGAGAGAGAGAGAGAGAGAGAGAGAGAGAGAGAGAGAGAGAGAGAGAGAGAGAGAGAGAGAGAGAGAGAGAGAGAGAGAGAGAGAAAAAGAGAGAGACAGAGAGAGACAGAGAGAGAGACAGAGAGAGAGAGACAGAGAGAGAGAGACAGAGACAGAGAGAGAGAGACAGAGAGAGAGAGAGAGAAAGAGAGAAAGAGAGAGAGAGAGAGAGAGAGAGAGAGAGAGAGAGAGAGAGAGAGAGAGAGTCGATTAGCTTTGAACCAATCAGCAATAGACATGGTTTGCAATTTCAAATAGTTTTTCAAACAAGCCATGGGATAAAAAGTGTTAGTATCATCAGGAAAAATTAATGAGGCTTAATATAGAGGATGCATTAGGGAGGTCATTAATATGCATTAAAAATAGTAGTGGGCCAAGGTTTGAGCCGGGACTCCATATTTAATAAGTCTATATTTGGAAGAGGTTCCATTACAGGTTACACATTGCTACCTTTGATCAAGATAATTTGTGAACCAGGTAAGCTGAGTTCCACGTGCACCAGAGTTTTCAACTTTACTTACTAGTATTGCATGATCCACAGTCTGGAAGGCCTTGGCAAAATCAAGAAATATTCCTATAGTGAGAATTCATTTTTATCAATGGCTAGAGAAATTCTATCCTGTAAGTTAAGTAATGACATTTAAGTGGAGTGGCCTGACTGGAAGCCATATTGTAAAGGGTAAAGAATATTGTTTTGTGGATTTAGTTATGGAGTCTTTCATACATAAGTTTTTCGACTATTTTAGAGAAATAAGAGAGAATTTATATTGGTTGATAATTCGAGACATCAATTCTATTACTTTATTTCAAGACTGGTACAATCTTGGACATGTATGTATATATGTATGTATCTATGTATCTATGTATATATTTATTCATATGTGTGTATGTATGTATGTATGTATGTATGTATGTATGTATGTATGTATGTATGTATGTATGTATGTATGTATGTATGTATGTACGTGGGTATGTATGCATATGGGCCCTATGTATGTGTGTGTATGTGTGTATGTTTTTATGCGTGTATGTATGTATGTATTATGTAAGTATGTATGTATGTATTTATGTGTGTATTATGTATGTATGTATGTATGTATGTATGTATGTATGTATGTATGTATGTATGTATGTATGTATGTATGTATGTATGACATTGTATGCATGTATATGTGTGTGTATGTATGTATGTATGTATGTATGTATGTATGTATGCATGTATATATGTATTATGTATGTATGTATGTATGTATGTACGTATGTATGTATGTATGTATGACATTGTATGCATGTATATGTGTGTGTATGTATGTATGTATGTATGTATGTATGTATGTATGTATGTATGTATGTATGTATGTATGTATGTATGTATGTATGTATGTTTTTATGTATGACATTGTATGCATGTATATGTGTGTATGTATGTATGTATGTATGTATGTATGTATGCATGTATATATGTATTATGTATGTATGTATGTATGTATGTACGTATGTATGTATGTATGTGTGCATGCATATATGTATTATGTATGTATGTGTGTATGTATGCATTTATGTCTTAATCCTCCAGCTGTCAACGGAGGGCCCGAGATCTTCGATGAGTACAGCATCTTCAGGATGCTAGAGACTGTGGGAAGGACTGCCACAGGGCCGGACGATATGCCGCCATGGCTTCTGAGTAGGGCAGCCTCAGTACTAACAGAACCAATCACATACTTGTTCAACCTATCAATTAGAAACTCATACGTCCCGCCTCAATGGAAAATGAGTAACATAACACCTGTTCCAAGGTAAACCGACATAAATCAGAGGAATTCTCGGACCAGTTTGCCTTTTGACCCACCGGATCGACCTCAGCGGCTCTCATCTCTATTACACACCATCTCACCGAAATGCTTACCTCACACCCATACGTTCACCTGGTAGCTTTGGATTTTTCGAAGGCGTTTGATATGGTGAGGCATTCTTTCCTTGCAGAGCAGCTCGCTGAACTGCCAATCCCTGACAACATATACAATTCGATCATTTCCTTTCTCAACAAGCGACAACACAGAACGAAGTTTATGGGTACCACCTCCAGTGCAATAGAAATCAATGCAAGTATCGTTCAAGGGTCCGGACTGGGACCTATACACTTTATAATAGTAATATCTAAACTAAAGCCACGACACTCCACAAATATAATGGTAAAGTATGCGGACGACAGCTACATCCTAATTCCATCAGCTAACAGCGATCTGGTTGAGTCTGAAATAGATCATGTCTCGGCTTGGGCGGTGGCTTGCAATTTAAAACTGAACCATTCAAAGATCCAGGAAATCATCGTTCGGCGACCTAGGAAAAAGCTCGGAGAGGATACACCCAAAGTTATACCGGGCCTTGTCAGGGTAGGGCACCTGAAGGTCTTGGGTGTCACGATGACAGAACAATTCAACTTTGATATGCATGTAAACAATATAATCATCAAAGCCAGGCAGTCGATGTACGCCCTCCCCGTCCTAAGAGCACATAGATTATCGGGCCAATCACTGAATGATGTGGTAAGTGCAACCACAGTTTCACGGTTGTTGTATGCGGCACCGGCGTGGTGGGCCTACGTGGGAGGAATGGGACGTACACGTCTTCAGGCACCAATGCGAAGATTGGTCCGGTCTCGATATTTACCGGAATCCTATCTTACATTCGAGCAACTCTGCCAGAAAGCTGATTGTAACCTTTTCTCAGCCATCATAACTAACCCAACACATGTTCTGCATCAGTTATTACCTCCAGGGAAAGCTGTTGTATACTCACTGCGCCCCAGGGCACACAATAGAATAATACCGAATGCCGACTCTTTAGCTCGTAAGACCTTTGTCATTCGAATGTTATATGCTTAAATTAATTTTATGAACTATGTACACCAAAATGCGGTTAGCAGTTGGTCTTGAATAAAGGATATACTTACTTACTTACTTACTTACTTACTTACTTACTTACTTACTTACTTACTTATGTAACATTGTATGTTTGTAAGTATGTATGCATATATGTTTCTAGACACTTGCCTTAGTGTCTTTTAAAAACCTCATAAAAGCGCTGCCCGCGCCAACTTCAATGAGTGTTAAAGGTTATAAAGAGCAAAACTTAATCAATAATTAATTGGACACTGCTGAGATTACTATAGAAGAGTGACCAATGGAGAACTCCCGCAGTTCCCATCCAGAACTGTCAGTAGACAACATAGTTCCTGAACTACGTAGTTTCGAAGAAGAGAAGAGATAGCACATGAACCCCACCACCAAGCAGTCTCTCGCAGATGGTATAGGATGCTGCATCCGTATAAAACTCAACCACAGACTGTGGTCTTTGGATGACGATTATTAAGGAGTGGACCAGTTGGTTGTAGAACTTCTCAGCAGTAGAACGGTGAGCGCCAATCCTTGGACACCTCGTCTTTCCTACTGTCTGTTTTGAAACTGTCCCACTAGTAACCTGAAACTCCTCATAGCGGAACATTAAAATAAGGTGACTAAGAAAAAACTCTTAGAACGTAAACTCGGTCACAACAGAATTTCAAACAAACGAAATATTTCAAGTAAAATCCGAAAGAGATAACTAACTGGTCACGTGCACAGCGATGTGATAAGAAGATCCAAGCATCTCGTGATATTATGCAGCATAATGGTACGTATACCCATCACGGATATAATGGTACGTATGCATCACGGATAGGATACATATTAATATATGATATGATATGATATGCTTGGATAGGATATGATGCGATTGAGTATAAGTCTTACAGTCTGAATAATTATATGTCTGCGCATGTCAACTGCCACAATAACACACTCCTTCTATGTCATTTCAGTGGATTATTTTGTCTGGATGCAGCGTTTGCTTAATGGTTTTTAATATGTTGAAGTTAACTGCTGCTGAGTTTGCAACGGATTCCCTACGTTTTGGCGGCACTTCCTTCTCCCATCCGCTGGAGGGATGGGCTTCCTGATGTGCAGTCGATATATGTGCAGTCGATTTATGGGCCTGTCTGCAACCGGGTGTAATATCGTCTCGGTGGAGAAGGAGTTCCGCGGGGTTTTAGAATAACCTTGACCGTTGGTCACTGATGGTGCCTCGATCTACCGACCGACATTACATACACCCGATGGCTCGAGAGATAGCCGGACTGCGTCATCTACCACCAATGAGAGACCGTCGGTCGGTGAGGTTATCGTGTGGTGCAGATGTCGCTTCTCACTCTCGAAGCAACTTGGTCCAAAAATCTGAATATAATGTCAACGTTTTGCTTTTGCCCGTTGGCTGAGCTCCATATGAGCGCATGATCCTCTCATCCTCTCATCCAGGTCATCCTCTCATCCTCTCATCCTCCCATCCTCTCATCCTCTCATCCTCTCATCCTTTCATCCTCTCATCCTCTCATCCAGGTCATCCTCCTAGATTTCTGTACACTGCTTTGCTTTATAATAAAACTTATGTTCCTAACGACTTAAAACATCGTTTATCTAGCGCTGTGACCGACTCTGGTAAGTTTATCTTGAACTGGCGCTGTATAAATGTCTAATTATAATTGCATTTACGATAGACTTGATAGGATATAATAAGATAGGAGAGGAGATAACATGTTAAACTGATAGAATATATGCTATACTCAAAATATTTGACGAGGTCGTGTATTGGTAAACAATGAGGAAGTTTTTAATAATATAGATTAATATTGATTAACTGATGGTTTGAATTAGGCTGTTTGCGTGTAAATGGGAAGTCATTCATAACAGGCTACGACCTGAACTGTCAGAACCGGCTGCAGTTTGATTTTGGACCAAACTCAACCGAGTCTCTGCCACGTCGACCTGAGGGGCATGTGTTTATACTGGTTTCATAAACTTTAGTTTCTGGGCACTGAAAATAAGAAATTAAAAATTACCATTACCTGAAATATAAGCTAAGTTTTAATAGCAAAAACATGTGTTGATGGATCGGAGGCAATGATTCATTATCTCTGTATTTCATATTGATATATTATTATTAGTTGGTATTTCCTGAACGTTATGTTGCTCTAGCTCGGCCTGTCACTGTACTTATCTGCTTTTCTAGTTTTTGAAAAGTCGGAGAAATCCGCGATGCTTCACTCTTTCCTTACATCTCATTAAAAATGTCTTCCGTATGCACATAGTTGTCTAATTTTGCATGCTAATGTTCACAAGAATGTATTGGTCCAAGAAAGCAATCCCGTCACACAACCAGCGTGTAGGCCTACTCTGATTTCAGCTGTCTCATTTTTAAACTGCCAAAAGGCCGGGTATCATCAGGTCAGGCTATTTTTTGTCTCGTACTCAAAAACGTTTGCATCGTTTTGAACGTGGACAGGAATAGTGGCTGGTCCATAGTTTAGAAAAAAGGAAGTGGTAAACAAAACTGTCGGCGACATTTTTGGTCATCCGGATGTTTACCCATCGTGTTTAGTAGAATTGCTTGCCGTTCCTTTTGCAATCCACAGGTTTATTGAATCACAGCCTTCCAACTTACATCGGTAAAAAATATAATTCTCACTGGACTACAAACGTTTCAATGACCTTCTCTCCAGGACTTTCAAGTGAGGACTTGGCGCTTTCTCTGCCAATGCCAATTGTAAGCAGCTCCTGTTCTCACTCTCTGGTCAAACCAAACGGCAGAGCATCAATATTATAGGGCCTATATTATATTCTCCATCTTTTCATGTGAGAAAAGCAGAACTTCATTCTTTTGAAATCAGGCCTCTTTCTCTCAAGACATATGTCTTCAAATCGACCTGATATAGTATATCGAATTGAAAATTTGAGAAACGAGTTACAAGAAAGAATAAATTTCCTAATACTGTTGAATGTGTTTGTAGTTTAGGATAAGTATTCAGAAAAACAATGCACACATCTAGCATTCGCTGATCATTTACACCTGTTACAATCATAGATCACGCGTGCTTCTTACACTTACAGCCATTCATCACTTTCACTTACGTTTCTTACACCCGCTGTTCACTGGCATATGATATTGTAGTTGGAACCTTTCAGTAAGCCGTGTTGATGTGATCACTGGAGTCGCAGCACAGCCTGTCCTCTATCGAGTGAAAGACGCGAAGGAAAGCGTGATGGTCGCCATCTGGTGAATCCATGTAGGATATACTCACCTGGCGAAAGCGAGATGAATTAATCAGCACAAACGGGTTTCGATGCATGTGTGTTTTAACTGAGCATAATTTCTCATTAGCGGATAGCAATGACAAATGAAGACATCTGAGTACATGCTTTATTTATGACGTAGGTTCTGTCGAGTCTGACCATAACTTTTGAATGGATAACAACAGCCAGACATCATCTTTACACGACAAGTGCATTATGCTATGATTAGCACTGGCTAGGAGTATTAAGCAACAAACAATATACAGCTAACATTCATAGATTCGAATATCAGAGTGACTTCGGGTATCTTTGTGAAATACATTAGTCTTATCATAATTTTTTATGAAAACCGACACTCGATGAAAACTTGGTAGGGTCTCTTCTGGTGCCTAAGAACACTGATTGAGGCTGTATTCAGTCGATGTTGGCAAAGGATAAGAAAATCTGAGATAACTATAGCCATTCAGTCTCTGTGGCCAAGGATGGGTCGTGCCTCCTCACCTTTACCCACTTTCACACACTTTGCCCGCGTGCTTCGCACTTCCATTTTTTTTTCAAACAATGCGACCGATTCACTTGCCGCATTACTAATTCATAACTTTTGAATGGATATCGATAACCAGCCGGATTTCATCTGTCAAGGTCTCCGTACCTCTATAATTTCAATGCAGCAGGATCAGCATAATGGTTTATTTTCTTTAAGTCTATTTGTTGACGAGCTAATGACAGTCGCTGATTTGTGTCATACTGCAATCCAGGACAAGAAGTAGTCGACCTCATTCCGAATACATTATCACGTATGGAGGAGGGCTGGTTAATACGAATGTTCAAACCTAGGACCGCCAAACCAGTCTATGCTGCAATTTCGTATTGTCGTTGGGCATCAATTATAAACGATTATCTGCGCATCCAGTGACGACTTGAGGCGCTTGGAGATGTCATGGGACGAGGCTGAGAGACTGACATTGGACAGAGACGAGTGGAGACCTGCATAGGAAGGACTAAGTACTAAGTGAGTAAGTATGTGTGGAGGAATCCGTTATCACGACCAACAGAAGTGGAACAAAAAGACATCGCATACCAGCAATATTATTATGCGATACACGCCGATTTTATGACTGAAAAGAAGCAAATGCTAGTGTAAAACTTTATGCCATGGCAGGTGGCCAGCAGTAAGAGTGATGACGACGCTCTTCAGCCCCCCTTGCGCTTTAGGTATGAAGTCAAATAGCTGCTGTCTATCCATGGCTGCTAATTCATCGGAAATGAGCAATATATTAGGGGTCTTCGACTGCCGACTGCCATTTTAATGGCCCTTTTTTTTAGAACAGATGTCATACTATCTTAGTGGCCATTACTCTACACAACAAGACACAGCAGTTTCCTATAGGCCACAACATTTATCTTAGAGGCTAATCCACTCTCCCTGAAGCCAATGCACACTCCAGAGATCTGTGCATTAAGCTAGACATTGTTGCAATATCTTAGCGGTAATTGTAGGCCATGTCTATGTTTGCTTTGAATCTGGTATCCTACTCTTAGTAACTATCTGGTAACCCAGAAACTCTGGATGGATGGATGGATGGATGGATGGATGAGTGGACGGATGGATGGATGAGCGAAGCGACATATGCACAGACGGACTGAGAAGGTACAACATTCCCATCTGGTTTTCCTGGTTTGCTATCTTGGTCGATTGTTCTGTTGTCTTTACCCATTAATTCCTTTGGCGGATTCTTGTTCTTGTCTTCCATAAACATTGTTTGACTCTGTTCTGTTGGTTATTATCCCTCCGTCCTTAGAATTCCTCCTGGTCAACTCTTTTGCTCTGTGAATCGGCGCCTCATCGGTTCTTTGTTCGCCAGAAGATGTCTGCCAATTTATCACCGGCGTCCTAATCTCGGCGCAATTGACTGAACCGATCATCGTCTCTCGCTCGCTCGCAAGACAGATGCAGCGTTTGCAACTGCTTCCACTCGACGCACGATATCTCTCCTCTCTCCTCTCTGGTCTCGTAGACCACGATCGACCAAAGCCATCTTCCTTCAACAAAGCGTCGACCTGAATTAGACAAAAGGACCTCGGAGACTCTGTCTCTAATACTGCGCAGTATTTGTGGTCTGACGCTGGTTCCCTTTTCCGTCGTTTGGTTGTCTGTTTCTTTGATATGTTATACGTCCAGTTGGTTAGTTTCCTGTCTTGTCTACTGATTCACTTTCTCCTTCGGTAATAATTTGTCTTCTTCAACAAGATCCCTGTAGTGTTTTCTGTTTTCTGTTTCTCCTTTTCAGTAGTTCGTGTCTTTGGCTTGTCTTCGAATTGCTTCGTCTATTCTCGAACACGATTTCTATAAGTCGCATAATGATGAACAGCCTACTGGGACGATGCGCAGAAGACGCTGTCCTGCGATTTACTATCCAAAGGTCGGTTCGAACCCGCGACCTTCGGGTAGTAAATCGTACACCCAGAAGAGCCTCAGATCAAGTGCTCATAATCACTAAAGGAAAACGAGTTTTTCCTGCGGAAGTGCAAAATGCTCCACGAACCCATTTTGTTTCAATCATTCCACAATAATTTTCTTGTTGTTACGGCGATTGGTACTAGGACTTTCTGACCTTCGATTGAAGCCCTCAAACACATACGAACGCTGGGCTAATAAACGACCGATTTTATTTACTTTTGGACACTATGACAGTCGCTTCTGTGCAATCATAATAGAATTCTGTTTGTTTTTATGGTTTTGATCGAAGACAACTGTGAACTGAGTTTTGTGTACAGTCTTGCAGTGCGAGATGTTAGCGTATATATTTAGTGCGTTTACTTTAGTTTCACGTGTATATGTATATATGATAGATGTATAACGTTTAGTCTTAGTGACACGCGCGGCCGGCCGACATCGGCAGCGGCGCGCTATATGTATATTATTAGAGTTCGCTTAGGCGCACAGAAGACAGGTGTGTCAAGAGGCGCGAAGAATTATGCTGACTGGAGAAGTTTGAATTCGAGTGTGTTCGCTGTAGTAGTGTGGCTGACTAGTTGAGTTGTAATCGAATTGAGTTCTGTCTGTTTATTTCTTATTAAACTGAGAAGATATTAAACTGTGTTGCTGATTAATTCAGGTTATACTTATACGTAGAATTAGTGTTCAAAAGGTGAACGTTAAATAGGCGTTAAGTACGAAGAGAACAAGGATTTAATCAGAAGGATTGTCAACGGAAGGATTGGGTTGACATTATTGGTGGCAGCTACGGTGTGGATAAAAACTCACGGTGGAATAGCGACGGTGTGGATAACAACTCACGGTGGATAACAACTCACGGTGAATAAAAACTCACGGTGAATAAAAACTCACGGTGGAATAAATACTCACGGTGGATATAAACTCACGGTGGATTAAAATTCACGTTATCACCTCTTTCGGCGGATAGAAGAATCTACGAAGGTGATAAAAGAATTTACAACGGTGTTAGAAGAATCTACGACGGTGTTAGAAGAATCTACGCGTTGTTGCTGTGTGACGAGTTTACGATATCAACGACGGTGGAACACCAGAAAACGGTATAAAAATTTCGTTGTTTTCCACGAACAAATACAAAAGAAATCCCGTTTGTTTATCGATTCACACACCAAGAAAAACCGTGACTTCTTTGAAAAGAGAAATCACCAAAGTAAACAAGTAAGATGGAGAAACTAAGTGCTGAAAGACAAGCAGATATTAAGAAGATGTCTACGGAAAGGCTGAAACAGCGTTTGTTGAAAGCCGGTTTTAAAGAAGAACAATTAGAAGGTATGTCACGTGGTGACATGATGCAGGAACTCGCCGATGTGTGGGTTAAAGAAGAAGTCGAAGAAGAAGGTGCCGTTGGCGGTGCCGTAGAAAAGGCTATTGAAAAACCTCCTGTGCCTATGTCTATGGAGATGTTGATGCAGTGGATGATGATGAAAGAAGATAGAGAGGAGAAACGGAGACAAGAAGAGAAAGAACTGAGACAAGAAGAGAAAGATAGAGAGGAGAAACGTAGACAGGAAGAGAAAGAAAGAGAAGATAAACGGAGACAAGAAGAGAAAGAGCTAAGACAAGAAGAATTACGTCTTCAGAGAGAGAAAGAAGAGAAAGAATTGCGCTTGCAAAGAGAGAAAGAAGAGAAGGCAGAATTTGCAAGGCAAGAAGAATTGCGCTTGCAGAGAGAGAAAGAAGAGAAAGCGGAACTTGCAAGGCAAGAGGGATTGCGCTTGCAGAGAGAGAGAGAAGATAAAGCAGAACAAGTGCGTAAGGCAGAACTGGAATTGCAAAAGCATCAGTTTGAGATTCAATTAGAACAGTTGAAACGAGATAGAGAAGATGCTGAAAGAAGAAGACTGGAGCAGATGATTGAATTTGAAAGAGCTAGAAAAAGTGATGAAGAGGTTCGTCAGCAACAGATTGAAGCAAAGAGAATGCGTGAAGAAGAAAAAGAAAAAGCGCGAACGTTAGAGTTGGAACGTGCAGAACAGATCAGACAAGAAGAACTCAAATTTCAGAAAGAAAGTTTGGAAAAGGCAGAGACAGAAAGACAAGAACGTCTGAAACTGGAGAAATCAAAATTGACATTGAAAGAAACGCAAATGAGAGAAGAACGGGAAGCAGAAAGAAGGAAACAGCAAGAAAGTGAAACTTTGGTGTCAAAAATTAAGAAAATAGGTGATGCAATGAAGCATGTATTGCCTCAAATGCCAACTGATATGATGGAGGTGCCATTATATTTTGAAACAGTCGAGAACGCGTTTCGTAGTTTTGCTGTGGAAAAGCCGTTTTGGGTGAAATTATTACTACCATTGATGACGCCGAAAGCTCGAACCGTTCTGAATAGATTGTCATACGATGATCTAGACAATTATGATAGAGTCAAGCAGCACTTATTAAAAGAATTTAAATTGACTTCGAGAGAATACAGAGCCAGATTTGTGGATGCTAAGAAGACGACAGAAGAGACTTATACGATGTTTACGGCAAGACTGAAGAACTTGCTAAACTATTATGTGAGAAGTCGAAACGTGAACAGAGAGTATGATACGCTCTTTGATTTGCTGGTAGCGGATAAGCTAAAAGAATGTTTACCGCCAGGTCCACTACAGTTTGTATTGTCGAAGGAAGGAACTGACTGTCTCCAAGCTAGTGCAGTGGCAGACCTAGCAGACATTCATGTAAACAATCGAATTGGGTTTGCATTTCCAAATATAAACAGTTATCCTTCTCAACGTTCCGTAAACCAAAGCCAGAGTGGAAAGTGGAAAAGTAATCCAGGAACAGGGAATCAGTTCAAAGGTAAAGAAGTCAAGGCTAGTGTCCCTGTACCCAATGAGACCAGAGAAGTGACGTTTGGTCGTCAGGGATTTAACAAATCGTCAGCGCCGTTTGCCAAGAGGGAAGGCAACACATCGTTTACGCAGTATAAGAGATATGAAGGCAATGAACAACGAGGTATGGTGGTGAAGCGTTGTCACAACTGTGGTTCAGACAAACATTTGGTTAAATTTTGTCCAGTTCTAGTGGCAGCAGCTAGTTCTAGCAGAAATCAAGAACACACAAGGGTGAATTTGATTCAAGTGGTTAGTGATACAGGTAATCAAACCACGGGTCAAGAAAACCAAGAGACTGAAGTAAAGTCAGTAATGAAATGTGGTATTCAAAAAGAAATTCTATTGGATGCTGAAATTCAGAGAGAGGTCATAGGAAAAGATGACAGTCGAATATTGAAGAAATCGTTCTTGCAATATGTCGAGGTTGAAATTCGTGCAGTAGACGGTAAAGAGCCAGTGAAAGTCAAAGCACTGAGCGACTCGGGTGCAGAGATTCCGGTGATTAGTGAAGAATTACTGGAAGGCATGAAGGTGGAACAAATTGGAAAAGTGAATTTGCAATGTGTGGCAGGAGATGCCATTCCTGCGAAGTTAGTGAAAGTCGATGTTAGACTGTGTGGTAGTGACGTGGAGGAAGAGGGATTTCCGCGTAAAATCCAGTGTTCACTTACACCTTATGTCACCTTGATGTGTGCTAGTATTGCAAAGATGGGCAGTACAGAAAGATTCTTGTTGCATCCAGAGATAATTGCCGAATTAAAAGCCGTACCACAGATGAAAATTAAAACGATACAAGGAGATGTGAGTGTACAAGCAAATGTAATGACGAGAGCGCAGAGTCGGAAACAGGAAATGGTAGATGTTGATGAGAAGAGTGAAACTGAAAGTTCAAGTGATGAGGAAAACGAAAGTAATGAGCAACGAAGCTTATCGCGAGATGGTGTAATAGCAGAGATGAACGAGCAAGAGATGGCTGCATGCGAGAATGGCACATTAAATGAAACTGAAGAAGACAATGAATGTGATGTGGGGATAGGAGACTTGTATAGAGATGAAGAGATGGATGAAGAACAAAAGGTGCAGATTGCCGATTCGAAGAAGTTCGAAGAGCAACAGAGAAAGGATGAATCGTTGAAGCCGTGGTGGAAGTTAGCACAAGAGAAAGAATCTGAATTCTGTGTGATCAACGGTTTATTGCATAAGAAATATCAGATATTAGACCAGACGATATATCAACTAGTGTTACCAAAAGAGAGACGAATTAAAGTGATGGAATTGGCGCATGAATCGGTATTTGGAGGACATCTAGGAGAAGAGAAAACAAGAGAACGAATAAAATTATCTTTTGTATGGCCAAAGATGAGAAGAGACATTGTGAAATTTTGTAAGTCTTGCGAGAAGTGTCAACTAAAGGCAAGGAGTCTGGTGATGGATAGAGTGCCTATCACTCCGGTCTCAAGAGAAGAGGTCGCCTTCAGGAGAATGACAATGGACCTAATAGACAACCCGAGGAAATGGCACAAGATAATTCCTTTTCACGAAAATCATTTGAAAGAACTCAAAGAAAATACGGAGAAAGCATTATTGTTTGCAGAATCTTACTCTCAAGAAAAGCAGTTGCAATACACAAATCAGTATAACAAGAGAGCAAGACACAAAGGAATTTGCAGCATACCGAATTCCTTTGATTTATCGAGCAGAAATGGAACGTCAGATCAAAGAAATGTTAAAAACAAACATTATCAAACCATCATCGAGCAGAATGGCAAGCCCTTTGGTTATTGTTAAAAAGAAAGACGGATCTTTAAGACTTGCCTGTGACTACAGATACATTAACTCATTCACAGTGGATTGTAAATATCCGATGCCGATTGTCAGAGACGTTTTGAACAAAGTTGGAAAGTCTAATGTAATTTCTATTTTGGACTGTCGAAGTGCTTATTGGACTTGTCCTGTAAAACAATCTGATCAATGGAAGACAGCTTTTGTAACACATAATGGACTGTATGAATTTACTCGTGTTCCTTTTGGAATGATAAATTCAGGCCGAACTTTTGTTAAGGCGATAAATTTAGTTTTACAGCCTATAAGTGACTTTGCAGAACCGTATGTTGATGACATTGCTGTGCATTCTGACAATTGGAAAATACATTTACAGCAGTTAGATGCATTTTTGATGCAAATGAGATTGCATAACGTTACTTTAAATTTGAAAAAATGCATATTTGGTAAGTCTGAAGTAAGGTTTATCGGTCATGTGGTTGGGTCTGGTAAGATAAAGATGAATCCAGACAGAATTGAAAGTTTGACTAATTTGAAGATCCCAGAAACTAAGAAGCAAGTTAAGCAACTGCTTGGATTTTTTAATTATTACAGACAGTTTATTAAGGACTTTGCACAGATTGCGAAACCTTTATCTGATTTAACTAGTAAACGTGTTTCTGATAAGATTGATTGGACTGTTGAACATCAGCAAGCATTTGATTTACTTAAAGAGGCTGTGCGATCCAAAGTAGTGTTATATGTTTTTGAAGTGGGAAAACCATTCAATTTGTACTGCGATAGTAGTGACTTTGCAGTCGGTGCTGTTTTAACACAGATGGACGACAAGGGAATAGAACGCCCTGTGTCATTTATCAGTCAGAAATTAACTGATACCCAGAAGAGATGGGCTACTGTGGAAAAGGAAGCCTATGCTATTGTTTGGGCTTTAAACAAGTTAAAAGAAATTATAATTGGATCGAAAATTTTCATTTTTACTGATCACAATCCTCTTACATACTTGACTGAGTCAATGTCTAAGTCTGCTAAACTTGTGCGTTGGTCGTTAGCCTTACAAACTTTTGATGTTGAGGTGAAGTACAAGAAGGGCAGATTGAATGTTATTGCTGATTGTTTGTCAAGATTATAAGTAATCGTAAGACTGTTCATTAATTAGTTAGATATATATATATATTTCATGTATTTTGGTAATTTCGCAAATTTTGAAATTTAATTTGCTCAATTCCAGAAAAAGGAAGGAGGTAATGTGAACTGAGTTTTGTGTACAGTCTTGCAGTGCGAGATGTTAGCGTATATATTTAGTGCGTTTACTTTAGTTTCACGTGTATATGTATATATGATAGATGTATAACGTTTAGTCTTAGTGACACGCGCGGCCGGCCGACATCGGCAGCGGCGCGCTATATGTATATTATTAAAGTTCGCTTAGGCGCACAGAAGACAGGTGTGTCAAGAGGCGCGAAGAATTATGCTGACTGGAGAAGTTTGAATTCGAGTGTGTTCGCTGTAGTAGTGTGGCTGACTAGTTGAGTTGTAATCGAATTGAGTTCTGTCTGTTTATTTCTTATTAAACTGAGAAGATATTAAACTGTGTTGCTGATTAATTCAGGTTATACTTATACGTAGAATTAGTGTTCAAGAGGTGAACGTTAAATAGGCGTTAAGTACGAAGAGAACAAGGATTTAATCAGAAGGATTGTCAACGGAAGGATTGGGTTGACAACAACTGTGACGAAGTTTCACTTTATTTAGATCGGACCTCCTACTCCCGACGGGTTAAATGCGATGAAGGAGTGCCGAGCAAGTAATGCTGAAGTCTACCATATCCCAGGGTACTGCAGCGATCAATGGCCAGTGGCTTGTAGTCAGCCTTTGGGGATCATTTTGTCTGTTTTCAGACCACAAATACTGCGCAGTATAAGAGACAGAGTCTCCCAGGTCCCTTTGTCTCGTTATCACTTAGCATCTTTTATGGAACCATTTGAACAATGCTCCTAGCTGGAAGTTGAAGAGATTATGCATTTATATAATATACACAAGACCAAACAACATAATTAAATCAACTGATCAATTAAAGTGAACTAAATTATATAAAACACATATAAAAGTGAACTAAATTATATAAAACACACATAATCAGACTATTAACATAATCAAATCAATAAGTTTATTCCTCAGCAGTAAGGACCTACAAAGACAATAATGACCTCCCATGAAACTAAACGCGCTCTAATTCAGGGCGAAGAGGCTGTTGACCGAACAAACTGGTCTCTCGTCACTCAAACGACACTCGTAAGGTTCTCGTTCCATCGGACTCAACGGACATGGACAAATGTGTCAACCGACAGAAGCCCTTTGCCTTTCAAGTCAGCATACAACCACCTCGTTTTCTAGCAACATAGGGTTTCTACATATCTACTACACCGCATAAGTTACCTCACCTTTGTATCTCTTCGACCTGGGTATCTTCTTACTACTCTGCTCTCAGACGACTGTTGAGACCACACAAAGTGGCAACAGAACCACCATCAACACACCTCCCTCTCACCGGAAGAACCGCCAGACAAGAGACTGAGCCAAGAGAATGAGTTTAGGGACGTCTTATGACAGCATAGTTCTTAGACGTCTTCCCTTTGCTATTGATTCTGTGGTGGATATCTTTGTACTCTTTCTTTAAGTCTCAGCTAGACTAAGTGTGGTGGATATCTTTGCACTCCTTAAGTCTGAGCACGAGGAGTCTGCAGTGCATATTTTAACTGTATAGCAAACGGGAAGAATGTCCTAATAGCACTGCATCTGCAGCTTACGATGCTCCCTCAGACCCCATTTATCGGACCAACCACAGAAAACGAACGGCGCTGCAGAAAGCAGAACGCGGCGGTCAATGCACGACGACACAGGGCAGCACAGTTCACGTAGCACAGTTCACGTAGGTAAGAGGGCACAGTTCACGTAGGTAAGAGGGCACAGTTCACGTAGGTAAGAGGGCACAGTTCACATAGGTAAGAGGGCACAGTTCACATAGGTAAGAGGGCACAGTTCACGTAGGTAAGAGGGCACAGTTCACGTAGGTAAGAGGGCACAGTTCACATAGGTAAGAGGGCACAGTCCACGTAGGTAATAGGGCGCCGCGAAAAAACTGGTGTTCCAAATAATTACACAATCCTGACTAAAGTCGTATATCATTCGTTAAAATTACAAAATAAAAGACTTAAATTTGTATTCCGACGTTTGACGTTTGCGAGGCTTTCTTTTGCTTACAGATTGAAATGCTTCAACACCGCCTCCTCTCAGTTTTCACTCGCTGCTTAAGACAACTTTTCTCCGCTTGGCCTGGGTCGGGAGCGCCTCTGAGACGGGATCTCGAAGAGGCGCTATAGAATTTTCGATTGCTAGTTCTTAGCGGAAGCTGATTTTTGTGCCATCCACGTTCTGCTTGTATACTTGGTTCATTCGACGTTTTTACTTCGCTAAAGATGAGTTAGACGAGAATTTCTTTCGTTCTATCTGCAACTAGTTTTCTCGAGATGTGCGGCTGGTATGCAACGAAGGCTTATAATCGCATCACTCGTCCTTCGCAGATGACAGAAATAATAAGTGATCGCCTCTACGCCGATGCTTCCGAAAACAGGCGATTTGCAAGACAACGTCTAATTATATATGGACTCAACGGGAATATGTCGTCTTAACTGCTCCCATCGTCCGTCCGTCCGTCCGTCCGACTCTGCTATCCTTGATCACTTTCATTGTTACTCGCTGTCTCTGTCTTTCTGTCTATGTCTCTGTCTTTCTGTCTCTCTGTCTCTCTGTCTCTGTCTCTGTCTCTGTCTCTCTCTGTCTCTCTCTGTCTCTCTGTCTCTCTCTCTCTCTGCCGCTCTCTCTCTGCATCTCTCTGTGCCGCTCTCTCTGTGCCGCTCTCTCTCCATCCCTCACTCCCTCCATTTCTCTGTCTCTCTCTCTGTATCTCTCTCTCTGTTTGTCTGTCTGTCTCCCTTCCTCCATCCATCCATCCATCCATCCATCCATCCATCCATCCATCCATCCATCCATCCGTCCGTCCGTCCGTCCTTCCGTCCGTCCATCCGTCCGTCTGTCTGTCTGTCTGTCTGTCTGTCTGAAGGCGCTGCGTCTGTCTCTCTGTCTATCTGTTTGCCTCTCTCGCTCTCTCACGCTCTCTCTCTCTCTTTCCTTGTCTTTCCGTCTGTATCTGACTAGTTGACGTCTTATACCTCTCAACATCTTTGCCTTTCTCTTTCTTACTGTACCTGTATGTCAGTTTCTGTAGTCCGTAGATGACTCTGTCTGTTTGTCTTTGTGTCTCTTCGTCTCACTCTGTCTCACAATTCATCCCTTGGAATCACTCTAAAGTTTCGTATACCGTGAGATTTGTCATGCGGTTCTGTCTTAATGGTCCCCTCGAACGACCCTCGGAGGGAGAATTTCTCCGAAATATATAAGGAGCCTTCATAGACTTACAGCGACCATTTGCAGACCCTTTGGGCCACTGAATGAACGAAGTGAGGGACAGATGTTATGTCCTGCGGAACAAACTAACCAAGCCACATCCTGTGCGACCCAGTTGATTGAACGAACCCTGCTGTCTGCTCCTAGGTCTGTCTCGTGTTGCAGTGAGTCCTCTCTCCCCGATAGCCTTACCGAGCGACAAGGATCTTTGTCTCATCGAAGGCGCTGCGTCTAATATCCGTTACGGATTCGTGTACATGCAGATAATAGCATGAAATTCGTGCAGCGCAGGGTCGTAAACGACGGGATCTTGATGGCAGCTTTGACAGGCGCACAGGCAGCCGATTTATCCCTTTGAACCGAGGCCAGCCCCTCTGGGAACCGACCATCATTTGTTTCGTCGCGAATGACGGGTTCTACGACGACCCGCTGGATTACCCTCACGAAACCCGTCTGACGTCACATGCGCCTCGTTGTCATGACAACTCGTAATGGGAATGGGTCGTCGTTGGTGACGAAATTTACGGTCGTGGGCCAAGTTTCAAGGCAATTCATTGGACATTTATGTAGATCCCGCCGGCCAGAGAACACACATGAAAAGAAGATATCCGAGTATTGTATGCCAAGGGTATTGATGCCTACTACTGTAACATATGTCTAATGCAAGATATTCTAATTTAATTCAAGTAATGCTGTGTGATTTCTTTTGATTTATATTATATTATTTTCTGTTCTTTTGATATGGTCTAATCTGATCAAAACCAATCTAAAATAATCTAGTCCAACCAAACCTAAAGTCTTAAGTTGAGAACGAAACGACAAAAGCGACTGAACAGAACGGACAGATACAGGGAGAAAGACATTAAACAGAACGGACAGATACAGGGAGAAAGACATTAAACAGAACGGACAGATACAGGGAGAAAGACATTAAACAGAACGGACAGATACAGGGAGGAAGACATTAAACAGAACGGACAGATACAGGGAGGAAGACATTAAACAGAACGGACAGATACAGGGAGGAAGACATTAAACAGAACGGACAGATACAGGGAGAAAGACATTAAACAGAACGGACAGATACAGGGAGAAAGACATTAAACAGAACGGACAGATACAGGGAGGAAGACATTAAACAGAACGGACAGATACAGGGAGGAAGATATTAAACAGAACGGACAGATACAGGGAGGAAGACATTAAACAGAACGGACAGATACAGGGAGAAAGACATTAAACAGAACGGACAGATACAGGGAGGAAGACATTAAACAGAACGGACAGATACAGGGAGGAAGATATTAAACAGAACGGACAGATACAGGGAGGAAGACATTAAACAGAACGGACAGATACAGGGAGGAAGACATTAAACAGAACGGACAGATACAGGGAGGAAGATATTAAACAGAACGGACAGATACAGGGAGAAAGACATTAAACAGAACGGACAGATACAGGGAGAAAGACATTAAACAGAACGGACAGATACAGGGAGAAAGACATTAAACAGAACGGACAGATACAGGGAGAAAGACATTAAACAGAACGGACAGATACAGGGAGGAAGACATTAAACAGAACGGACAGATACAGGGAGAAAGACATTAAACAGAACGGACAGATACAGGGAGGAAGATATTAAACAGAACGGACAGATACAGAGAGAAAGACATTAAACAGAACGGACAGATACAGGGAGAAAGACATTAAACAGAACGGACAGATACAGGGAGGAAGACATTAAACAGAACGGACAGATACAGGGAGAAAGACATTAAACAGAACGGACAGATACAGGGAGGAAGACATTAAACAGAACGGACAGATACAGGGAGAAAGACATTAAACAGAACGGACAGATACAGGGAGGAAGACATTAAACAGAACGGACAGATACAGGGAGAAAGACATTAAACAGAACGGACAGATACAGGGAGGAAGATATTAAACAGAACGGAGAGATAGAGAAAGAGCGTTCTGAAATCTAGTTCCATCGACCACAAAATCTCGCTCACCAAGAACAGTTCAAGTGTTAGGTGCAAGCAATCAAATCGAACCAAACATTTCAAATCGAACCTATTCTATTCCACTCACTCGCTTAGCAATCGACGGTTCAGATGAAATCGCAGTAAAATCCCTGTGTCTATAAACTAATATTATGCTTATATAATGTGTTGTCCTGTTTGATGTCATCGTTAGATGTTATGTAAACTAATCCGATTGACTTCCACACGAAACTGACCTTGAAAAGTAATCCTTACAAGGCAACAACACTGAGTCATTAATTTTTACAAACTGTTAGTCTAATACAGTGTCTGCTCACCGAAGTGCGCAGCCTTTACTTTATTGTTCTTGCTTTTTGATTCTTGTTCTTCTTGTTCTTTAACTGCACGACGTCAGTTAGATTGAACAGATAGACTGCTGTTAATGTTCATCCATTATTTCATCACATGCAATTTAACTCGATACTTCTCGTATGTCCAGACATCTACATTCTTTAAGTCTACTTTAGAATTTATTTGTTTTAGTAAACTATTTGGATCATATTATTTATTATTTTTTATTTATTTATTCCGGATATTTCTATAGCGCCTCTCGAAGTCAACTACTACTCAGAGGCGCTCCCGACTACAGCATTTGATACTGTGCCGGAATTTTCACGCCGAAGCGCCACGAGCAATTGCGAGTGAAGGACTTGCCCAAGGTCCGTACGCAGCGGTTAGAGTAGGATTCGAACCTGCAACCCTCCGGTCACAAGGCGCCGAACTTACCACTGAGCCATAACTTCTGCCCGGCCGCCATTTGGAATTTATCGACATATGTATCAGAGAGGATGGTTCCAAATTAAAAGTGTCGATTATTGAAAGTCAAATCGCCTGCGACTGGCTAGCAAGAAGTCCTGAGTTGCTTTGTTTGTCTTCAGGCAGACAATAGAACTATAGACTACTTCATTATAACAGTCAACAATATCTGTTGTTGATGCCACACATAAGTACATAAACACGATATTATGTTTGCTCCAAGCCTAACATTACGCGAGATATTTATGGTATAATAAAGTGTAGGCCTATACAACGTGGACCGGGAACTCTGAACATAAAGTCATCGTCATCTGTTAACTCTTGACGTGTTTGCGAAAGCTCGCCATGTAGTGAGGTCTTGTCCGATAACTTAAATCTGTTAAAGTTACTGGACATTTATTCTTGTTATTACTCTTGCTGCTGTTTTTCCTGACAATGAATCTTGAATCTTGCATCTTGTGCTTTAGCTGGCGAGGAGCGCCTTCGAGATGTACTACTAGGGTCGTACAAAATACTTAGTTGATAGTTTAATTGATGTTTGATATTTAGTACAACTTCCTACAACGAGTGAGCTTTGCCAACACAAGATATGACTAAGAGCCTCAAGGTCATGCCCCCACCTTTATCGTCAAAAGAGACCACTTAAGAATACGAAGAATGCGAAGAATAAAAAGAAAAAAGATTACTGTGAAGAAGAAAAAGAAAAAGATTGCGAAGAAAAATAAGGTGAAGAACAAGAAATATAAGAAGAAAAAGAAGATGACGACCATGGAGATGAAGAACAGAAGAATAACAATAAGGAAAACAAGAGCAATAAGAAAACAAAAGACGGAGAAAACCAGAAGAGCCTGCAGAACAAGAACAAGATAAACAGGAAGAAGAATCAGAAGAGAAGAAAGAACAAGAGCAAGAACAAGAACGAGAGCCATAAGAAGAAGAAGAAGAATATGAACAAGCAGATGAAGACAAGAAAAACAAGAATACGCAGAGGAAGATCAGGAACATAAAGAACAAGAACTCAAAGAATAAAGAGACGATGAACAATCAAAACAAGCACAACAAGACCAATAAGAACAAGTGAAATAAGGAAAACAACAATAAGAAGAATTAGAACACGACGAACAAGAGGAACAAGAAATGAACCAGAGGAGCATGAAAACAACACCAAGAACACGAGCAAGAATAAATAACAAGAGAACAAGAATAAGAACGAACTGATAAGGAAATAAGAAGAACAATAAGAAGAAAAAGCAGAAGAAGAATAAAAAAGAACAAGGACATGAACAAGGGGAACAAGAAAAAGAACAAACGCGTTTGCATTTAAACTGGATACGTTGGATCGTGATGATCAGCGGACGGGTTCGAAACAATAAATTGATGGGCCAGTGGCATAGGCACGATTCAGACCGTAGTTCATCTGCATCCAGAGCAGATTATAAGAAAGCAGAAGGAAGATTAGGTGGAGCGGGAGAAAGAAGAGATGGAGGAGGATCTAGATGGGGAAGAGGAAGAAGAGGGGAAGGAGGTGAACGTCGCACTGGCGGATGAAGGAAAGGTGATAAGAAATGTAAGGCTTCAGGGCGGGGGGGGGGCGAACAGGACAAGAAGAAAATGTTTTAATCAGCAGAAGAAAGAAAGTGAAAATACGATTACTATCAGGAGAATGAAAGCAAAACAAGAAAACATGCGAAACGAGACGTTACAGGACACATGGAAACGATGCGAAGTGCGAATTCGTGACAAAAACAAAAGACTTATTGACCAGATTAAATGAGAATCATAAATGGACATAAAATGATCGTTTATTTTTGTCATTCTCTCAGAAGGGTTGATCGATTAAAGCAAACTAAATGAAAAATAAATGAGTGAATGTATCTGTGAACGTTACTTTTCCCTGATAAGTAGCGCGCTGGTAGTAGAAATTTCTATGACGTCATATCGATGAGTCGTCGAGATTTCTTGCGATTAGCCGGTGGGTTCCCGCATTCACGGCGCGAAATTTCTGTGCCGTTGCGTCCCTGAGTTATCTCATGACGGTTGATGTGTTTGTGCATTTTAGATGTACTCGTTCAGTCTTTTTATTGGTCTTTTTTCAGCGGTGACCGTTAACATGGCCAGGAAGAGCCTGTAAAGGCAGACGCAAATTCATTATATATGAAGAGCGAAGAAGTTTTGGTACAGATATAGTCCATCGTTTTTGCAAAGCTGAAGGCTTTAGTTACAAAATGCCATTGATAGATTCGTGCGTTTAGATACTGTAACGATCACGCAGGTCCTGCAATTGTCATTGAATGTACGTTTCAGTTAGCATTCAATCGAAAATCCAAGACTGCACATCTCTCTCTCTCTCTCTCTCTCTCTCTCTCTCTCTCTCTCTCTCTCTCTCTCTCTCTCTCTCTCTCTCTCTCTCTCTCTCTCTCGATTTAACGCTCTGCTACAAATAGGTAGAGTCGACGGTTCGAAGCGAAATCGATTGACAACTCCGAAAGGTCGTCGACAGTATGAATGGATGAAAATGAAGAAACAGATGAATGAACGAATGAACAACTGTTGAAGGATGAACGAACGAACGAAAGAGCATAACTCAGACAAGAAGGATGAAATGAGAAATGAATGGATTAGGCATTCTAGCAGAATAGGATAATTTCTCAGCGCAGAACCGGTTGACTGTCGGTCGTTGGAAGTGGATGATGGGGATGGGGATGGGGATGGGGATGGGGATGAGGATGGGGAGGCAGATTTGCTAATGAGTCTCGTTGACATGCTATGTCTGTTCTTGACCTTTCTTCGCCAATCTCAAGAAGCGACTCAGGTTAAGGTGATGGATTTTAAAGAGGTCTACGGTGGCGACGCGACGAACGAGGTCTCACGAGAGGGCGCTTTGCTAAACGTCAGTCTTTCTACCAGAGTTATGTCTGGTAGCAAGAGACACCGGTGCATCTACAACAAACACATATATATATTTTGGCTCACACACACTCGAAGTAGGTGGTAATGAGAAACGATCGCACTAGCCTGCAGCATATTTAGCCTGCAACATATCTTGATGAAACTTGCTCTGTCCACCCTTCAAATGCAGTTCGTGACCTTGGAGTCCTTCTTGATAGCAAACTTTCCATGTCTTATCATATTGGTTCTATTACTAAAGCCTGCTTTTTTCATCTCCGTCGAATTCGCCAAATCAAACGCTGTTTAAATGAACACTGCCTTCGTGTCCTGGGCCGTTCACTTGTCATGTCCATGATCGACTATTGTAATTCAGTACTTTCTGGGCTATCAAAAACTACCCTTGCACCACTTACCTCTGTTATCAACACCGCAGCTCGTCTAGTTAAAAACCTTGGCCCACATCACTCATTCTCTACGTCAACTCCATTGGTTACCTATCCAGGCTCGTATATCCTTCAAAATCTGTATCCTAATGTCCAAGATTATGTCAGGTTCAGCTCCACCTTACTTGTCATCTCTAGTTACACCATGTGCTGCCCTTGAACCAAGCGAGGTTTAGGTTCAGCGTCAAACGGAGACTTTATAGTCAAAAGATCAAATCTTCAATTTGGAAATATATTTTCAGATTGAAGATTTGATCTTTTGACTGTAGAGTTCCATTCAGCTGGACCAACCACTTCAAACATGCTTTAAAAGGATGTTTTAAGTGGCTGGTCCAGCTGATTGGAACTCTCTGCCAGAATCAGTTCGAATATCCACTTCTATAAATACTTTTAAAACTAATGTCAAAACTCATTTATTCTATAAGTACTATAATTAATTACTGCATTGTAACGCGTCCTTTGAGTAAGACTCTGTTTTATTAAGGCGCGTTATAAATATAAGTTGTATTGTACTGTAGAGTAAAATTATCTGGATGGAACAACAAAAATACGCACAGCTCTATGTAAATCATTACAATTTTCACTAAAAGCATATCAATACGACCAGTGACCTACAGTGTATACACTACAGGAAACTTTCCTCGTTTGAAGACGGCTTTCGAAGACAATGAGTGAAATAGATTTGGTCACTTTCAGATCTCAAATGTGGTCCTCCGAAAGTGAACGACGACGATAGGTCGTTTTTTTACGTTCGTCTTCGTTTCATTTCTTAGAGCTGCTTAGAGCACCTGTCGCTTTTTTCGCGCCCATTTCAGACGGTCAGCCAGTCCATTGATCTTCGACGTACTGATTGGATTTGCTGCGTAGACTGGGAGATAGCAATCAGCTGATTGGTCACTGCTACAACGACGACGTCTCTCTTCAGCTCCAAGTCTCTTGTGCGCCGATAACTAACTTCCGACTACGTCTTTCTCGGCTGATGCGCATAAGCGCCGTGAACTGGCTGGTCGGCAGGGGACTTAGGCATCGACTCCGAGACCTCAGACTGAACACAGACTATTCCAAAGGATAATTCTCACCAAAGGAGAATCTAGAAAATAAATGTCGACGACCAGTGATATCAGCGACTTGTTTCTCCCGTCCATTGATCTTTGGCACAGTCTCCAACTTTCGTTTATCCGTTGCTCTTTTCTTCTCCCCTCCTCTTTTTGTCTCTGTCTCCTCTCACTCTCCCTCACTATGTCCTGTCATCTGCGTCTCTGTCTATGTCTCTCTTGATCCGTCTTTGTTTATCTGAATCAGTTGCAGCAAGTGTTGTGTTTTAGTTGGTGTGCTACAAGGTTTGTGTGTGTGTGTGTGTGTGTGTGTGTGTGTGTGTGTGTGTGTGTGTGTGTGTGTGTGTGTGTGTGTGTGTGTACTGTGTATGTGTTTGTTTTCAATCCAAGCATTTCAGTCATTGTTGTATTAGAAACATTAAACAGTCCATAATCTGCAGCCAGCAGACGAAGAGGTACTGCCGCCAAAGGTGCCCTGGTGTTCTGCACAGTCGGAGGGAGACAGTCAGAGGACCAAGCCGAGTTTCACAGTTTGTGTAGAGCGCCTCTGATCAGGTTTCTCTGATTACATTGCATAAGGCATAGTCGTCAGCGTAGAGTGAAGAAAGGAAGACTCGCCGAAATGCGGAGACTGATTCCACAACAGTACTGTCATGGCTTTTACAGACAAATCGTAGGTCCGTGTTATAATGAATAAATGTAACTTTATGAACAAACAGAAAGAATACTATAGACCCGCATTATATATATATATATTATATATATATATACAATGCATACATCTATAATATATATATATATATATTCTATCATTTGCAAAGCTGAAAGCTTGAGTTACAAATGCCATTGATAGATTCGTGCGTTTAGATACTGTAACGACCACGCAGATATATTATATACATATAAATAAATAATTATATAAACATATCAGCTTTGTACACTTATAATATGTGCACAAGCTTAGACAGAAATGAACACATCTCGTTTATATGGTGTGCTTAGTTTGACGCTCTTAATTCTCAGTTACTTCAGGCAGCGTTTCAATATAGCAGGAGTTCTGGGAAAACGGCCGAAGCAAAACAGTCAACATGTCAATCATTAGTGTGTGTGAATGTGTGTGTGTGTGTGTGTGTGTGTGTGTGTGTGTGTGTGTGTGTGTGTGTGTGACTGTGTGACCAACTGTACCATATATTAGACACTGAATTGAGGAGGTGGACTTGTAAGCCAACTGATGTCGTACAAAACAGACTCGGAACACCGTCTCAATACCGTTTGTTTCGCGATTTCCAAATTGTCCTTTATCTTTCGCCCATAATACTCATTTACTAACCAAAATCGTTGTGTCAATTTGGCTGAATAATTCTGGGTTCTACTTGTGAAAAGATTAAACGAGAAGCATTGAGAAAATATTACTACAATGCAATGGCATTGAGCTCTTTCACTAGAACAGTTTTGTGGTTCAGCGGATATCGAGACTGGGAGAGCGAATATTGGGAGATTATGGGTGCAAGAGTGAGAGATTGGTAGATCAAACCGATGTAAGAGTTGAGGATTTTGAAAGCAACAGAGACCAAAGCAGTGAGATTGGGGAGCAAGAGTGAGAGATTGGAAGATTCGAAGAGCAACAGAGTACGATACTGGGAGAGCCAGTAGTGAAAAATTGGGAGAGTAAAAGATATAGTACACGGCAGCCTGAGATCAATTGAGCTACTAAGCAACGGGTGGTGCTTGGCGAACAAAGGACGTGGAGCGAGAACGTTTGAAATACAGAGAGAGGAGAGAGAGAGAGAGAGAGAGAGAGAGAGAGAGAGAGAGAGAGAGAGAGAGAGAGAGAGAGAGAGAGAGAGAGAGAGAGAGAGAGAGAGAGAGAGAGAGAGCGAAAGACAGAGCGAGAGAGAGACAAACAGACAGACAGACAGAGACAGACAGAAACAGAGACAGACAGAGAGAGGCTAAACAATTGTGTCCAGTAGAGTAGTAGACAATAAGAAAATAGGAGAAGCACTGAAAGGGAGCAACAGGGAAAGATGCCAGAATGCCATGCAGACGGTGGATCTTCAAGGTCAACCGAGATTAACCTATCCCAGTACATCGACTTTAAATTCTAATCTTTATTTCTTTGAATAATTTTCGTTTCATCTACACTAAAAAAGAGTACAGTCACACAGAAGCATCAATAATGAAAAACTCATCGAAAGCGCCCCTTTCTAGTATGTATTTATGTAAGTATGCATTTATGTATGTATGTATGTATGTATGTATGTATGTATGTATGTATGTATGTTTGCATGTATGACATTGTATGTATCTGTAAAACGCCCTTGAAGAACATAAAATGGCAACATAAAAGACTAAAAAGGTTTGCCTTAAGATAATTGGAAAACATTTTCTGAACTGTCTGTGAAGAGACAGTAGTCGTGTTTAATGGTATACACTGTTCCAAGGAGGATGGTTTAATGCACGAGAAGGTACGATGTACTCGCATCGTTATGCAGAACCGCGGGACCAACAAGTCACCACTGGCAGCTGAACGCAACGGCCGTCGACTAAGATGGCCGGAAACACGAACGCACAGCTCTCTGATGTATTTTGGGTTCGCACCGATTGTCGAAGCTCTCCCTTCGAGTATCTAAAACAAAGTGACACGCGTTCAAATTTGTTGGGGACGCCGAATTAAGAACATCCCCAAAATTTCAAACTTAGAAATACAAAATCCCTGTATAAATCCACATTTTCTTTTTTGAAGGACTTTATTTTAACATCATTCAAAAACGATCTTTGAAATAACGTATTTAATTCATTTTTTTTACACTTTTTAAAAACTTTTCCCTATATGAGAAAAATAATTATAGGGGGCCCTATACTGTGCAACATGTTTATATTCCGAAGGGCACACGATGGTATTTTTTAGATTATTTATCTGCATTTTGGCACGCACCTTAAAAAAGGTTCGCCACCCCTGATCTAGAACATAATCATATCCTCGAAACAGAAGCGAATTCGGTTTCTTGCATGAAGTTTTGATTCACTGTAAGCACCCTTCAATCTAACAACCTCCCAACCAAGTAATAATTACTCGCAACGCGTCCCTATATACGACCAGTCGGTAAAATTTGACCCCGCGCATGACTTCCCGACCAGCCAATCACCCTAGTCTCATCAGTATTCAGCAGGCCCTGCGAACCCTTTATCCGCGATCTCTGCAATGACATCGCTTTGTAGGCCAGCCGAAAATTAAACCTGATCCGCAATTCTTCTTTACGACAAATGAAAATCGACGATCAGGTGAGAAAATCTCCCTGGCTTGGTGCAAACGACATCGCATACAATATAATCGGATCCGATTGTCGCGTTTTATGATGGATACTAAAAGAGTCGGTTAATGAATATTACTAGGTATAAACTGGCGAGTACCGATGTTTTATTATTCACCCGAGCTCCAAGCAAGACGACATCAGATTCTTATTGCGAATACAAGTTTTTACACACCATTCAGCTAACGCGAATACTATTCAGCCTCAAACGAATGTCAGGTAGTTGCAAGTAGCCGTTTTTACGGACGAATACTAGGATGCGAATACTCGAATATTAGTAATCGTTATTTGTTGACGAATAATGGAAAACGAGTATCTGAAACTGTTGACGAGTGTGATACTCGAATGACTTAGCCGCTATTCACTAAGAATACTTACTGGAAGTGAATATCATATTCAAAAATATATATTAAAGCTTTAGTACCCGTTATTTAAAGACACATACCGTAAAACACTTTGGCCCTTTTTGAACTTGTTTTAATAATAAAACGATAATGTGACTGAATATGGCTGACTTAACAATTAGATAAGATGTGCATAGGGTTAAAGAGAAAACGTATAAAGCAAACTTTTTTGGGTAATAACAGTTGAACACTTTTTTATAACTTTTTGGGTGGGCCAAAGTCACCTCATCAGGTGGGGTGACTTTGTCACACAATAGTTTTTCAGTTATTAGACAAAGCAAACCTGTTACTGGGGTCACTTTGGCCCAAAGAATGTGTTTAAAAAAATATCTAAACTTAAAACTAACACTAAGTGACAATGGTACCATACCGGTAGTGGTATGACTAGAACGAATTGGTACCGTATGCACCGACCAGTCAAAATATCCTGAAAAGTGAAATTTTAGCAAATACATTAATTAATTTTAAAATAAACATTATATAAACATCGCTAGGAGTACTTTAGAATATGTCCAAAGTGAAATTAATTTTAAAATAGAAATTATATAAATATCGCCAGGAGTACCGTACTTTAAAATGTGGGTTAGAGTCACCCCAAAATGTGGGTCAAAGTCACCCCAAAAACTTTGCTTGCATTTATAAAGTACTTATTGGTACATCGTTGAGCAAACGGTGCGCCATACACATGCCACTACAATGTAGGCTACATTAAAAAGTGTTATTATCACCCACGGTATTATTAACGGTCTTTCTCACAGAAAAATAAGTTTGCACATCTTAAAAGTTTAACTTTTTTTAGGCTTACAAACATTTCGGGAAAATTTCAAGAAATTTTACAATGAAATAAACCAAAATTTTTAAATATGCGCTACATGTTTACCGATTGTTATTCGTAAATCAAGTCGAAATCACGTGATACCTACGGAAGGCCAGAAGGTTACAAACTAATTTTTCAATTTGGGCCAAAGTCACCCAGCAGGCCAAAGTCACCCCGTTTTACGGTACTTGAAAATATAACAACCTACTATTTAATGCGACGAGGACTTGAATGTGAGTCACTAAGTATGGTCCTGGTCTTTATGCTCGGTCGGGTGAACTTTCATTCTAAATTTCCGCCATTAAGCAATGGTGCTTGACGTCGAAAACGGCGTTACATGTAACTAACTAAAGAGATGTTGTTGTCATTTACATTTATGCTCCTGATTTTGGCTACGCTGGTTCTGTATGGTGGTATCATCTTCTTGTATCAAGCCTGTCTCTGGCTACGCAGTTCAATGAAACTACCTACTACGTAGTGCAAGGTGAAGTATGCACCATGTGGGTATACTTTATATTGTGCTTTCCAAGTAGCTCCCAAAAGCGATGAGCGCATTCTAGCCCAGAGTTCATTGAGAATAAATTCTTCTGTGAATGTAATGCAACACCGTGTAATTTCCTGAAGCAATTAATCTAATGCTGCTCATCACCATGTGTTAAAAAGTAATGTACCTAAGCACACAGATAATGTCACTATAGATACGAGAAACCCTACGAAAGCATAGGCGCTGTTTTCAACACAAAAGGTGACGTGCCATTATTAGCTTTTATGCTAAACTGGTTATAATGGACAAAGTATACATGAAATGCCTCAGTCTATAAGACGATTAGAATTATGAAGTTCATACGCTTCATGCGCGCATGCTCAGTGTACCTAAGTCAGTTTACGTCCGTGCTATTGCAATCGTGACTTACTACAGGAAACAGCGAATCTTCTTGAGAGATTCCGCACGACATTGCAGGTTTCGTGTAGCGAATGCAATCAGACACGTTTCCAGGCCTGAAATCGTGAACAAGCTGCAGGCAATCATCAAACTGGCTGAGCGTTATAACAGCAATGGATATGCGAAATGAGAGCAACTAATGGAATATTTTGCAGAACTGCCTTCTTTCATATTATTGTCATTGTATTTTGGAATGCATTTCTGAATTCTTGGTTAGCATGTTATGTCCAGTCTCATCTGTGTCAGCAGTTTTGAACTGTGCTACAATTCTAACGCCACATGCAGTTAAATAAAATTGATACCATGCAGTTGAGGGGTAGGCCTAATCCGCATCAAAGAATCACAGACAATAGCTGCTATGATGACGCCAGCATCTTATTGCCAATCCCTTAATTTATGTTGCATTCATTGGTATTGGTTTCCTGAAACCATCTTGTATGCGCCGAATCGTACATTCGCTCTTCGCGGCAGATTCTGCAGCTCATATGATTTATTTGCTGCTTACGTGGATGGTTTTAGTCAGTGAAGCGTGGCGAACGTCGCTGTCTCTGCAGCTTCTTATGTGTATATAAATGTGCACTTGGTATACAGTGAATATAAGAAGAGTAAGAAGAGGACAGTCTCTTTAGAGGAATATAAGCCTAGCAGGTTGCTGTATTTTAATCAATCAAATCTGAGTCGATTTTATGTAATAAAAACCGATCGGGAAATCCTCTTTCCCGAGTTCAGTATTGCCTAGAGGTGCTTTAAAGTTGAACAAAACGTAGGCTACTAAGTTTAGCGATTGAAAGTCAAACAACAAAGACCAAGCTGATCAAAAGAGTACAGAGTCTAAAGATGCAGCCGTAAGAATACCAGTATATGATGAACGAAGATCTTCAACATGATTAACATACACAGACTGTGAACAAAAAGTTTTTCCATTACATGCAATTCGTTTACCCGACAATGTCTAGTTTCGCTAAGCATATTCAGGTCAGGACCATTCCTTCATAATACAACAACCCATGTAACCTCTTTGATTCGTTCTACTGACGCCCAACTTCCTACGCGTTTTATTAAATCATCTTGTGTGATAGGCCATAAAGCATTTATTTTATATCCAACAAAATGAACAAAACATATAATTTATTTTCATATTATATTTAAGAATACATGACAACCAACAAGTGGAATTTTAAGTTGGGCCGACTCTGTATCTTAAATACGGTGAGATTCTATTTCCATGTAAACTCTTTTGTTCCAAAGCAGAGTTTCCAGGAGACACTGTTCCAGTCCGGAGAAGACTTTGCTTGAGAGGAGATTTTAATCATGACGCAGACTTTGGATTCGATATCCTCAGACACGTTGCTCTTGGGGAGCTGCTAAGGGGAGGACACCACTTTACCTTGTGCCTAGGGGCCCCAAAAGCCCTTAATCCTGGCCTGTATACACGCAAACGATTTGTCAGAAGGCCGAGAATTAAACACGGGCTCCAGTTCGTCGAAACAAGCGACCGATAGTTTCCTCTCGACAATAAATCAGCGGCTGCAGGGTCTGGCGGAAAAGATTGCGCCACTATAATAGGCCGGCGGGCGATCAATTTAGTGGGCGATAACACCCGTAGTTGGGTGATTTGCAGTCACCCTCGCTCGCTGTGGGTCAGCGAGAAAATAACCAGCAGAAGTAGTCGATTTCCTAGAAACCTCCCATAGATATACGTGTGGCGAACATGAAAATGCGCATCATAACTCATGCAGCAAGAAAGAGTCAGTGCAGTCGATTCGATTAGCGTTTTGTATATGACACAGATCCACATCCGCCGACATTTCTTATCATCTCCTCCTCCTCCTCCTCTCCTCCTCCTTCCTCCTCCTCCTCCTCCTTCCTCCTCCTCCTCCTCCTCCTCCTCCTCCTCCTCCTCCTCCTCATTTAACAACCACCACGACCAGTGACATTATCGCCACCAAAATCCCAGGGTGAATATATGAAAATACCTAAATACTGGGTAATGTGGTGATACTACACTGTGTCCGGAAATAAAGGGAACCCTTTTGTAAATAATGAAAATAATTAGTAAATGTGCTTCGATTTTCAAAATTTCAAAACTGTTTTAATCCTGACATAATTATCAACAAATTTTGTATTTTACGAACGACCACCGCTAAAAAATTACGTCATAGTGACGTCGCTAAATTAGAAATTTAAACAAACTGTTAGAAAATGGCTTTCAGCCAAAAAGGCAAAATTACCATAAGATTTTTACGGAAAAACAAACATTTCGGACACTTTGAACAAACCTTGTAGCATAATATCATTCAAGTATAAAAATTAAATTCAACCACAATGTTTTATTGATAAATAACATTTCAGAATAATTGACATTTTTAAGGAAAATGTTAGGCGCCGTCTTTTTAAACTTTGAATTCTGATGCAAATGACGTCATTGTGACGTCATTGATGGATACCAAAACTTTGTATTTTCAATATATTTAGGTAACTGTGTCAGAATTAAAGCAGTTTTGGAATTTTGAAAATCGAAGCACAATTACTCATTATTTTCATTATTTACAAAAGGGTTCCCTTTATTTCCGGACAGTCTTCGATAGATATTAAAGTGCTAAGATAAATCTCTCAGCAGTCCCTCACCCTTCCCAATACTAATACAAGTTTCGGTAGAGAACCCGCGATATAAAGTTTTGTCATTCTTATTTGGAAGGGAGAAGTTGTGAGCCCGAAGGCGAAGAAGATAAGGAGTGGGTCGGCTCTTGGAGAAATATGGGCGAAGAACATGTTGTGGGTTTGAGGCCACTTGCTTTAAATAGCCGGTCATCTGCCAAGCGAGTGAGATCATCTGCTTTCTGGATGGTCGGAGGGAGGCAGTCCATTTCACGCATACGCGTTAAGAGCCTATCTACTCTGTTCCTTTCTCCTTGACTCAGGTAACCCCACCATGAGGGGAGGCATACATTAATGAGGATAATGTGGTATTGTGTTTGCTCCGGCAATCTCATGCAGAAAGGGATGAGGATGAGGCCATTAGGACTGCGTCCAGATGTCACTGCATCGTTAAATCGAATCGTATGGCTATCCTCGGATTTTAGTTGAGGAGACACGCTCCGCCCCAGGTATAATTTAGGGAATAAGAGGTCCTGCCCGCCCCTTTTTGTTGTAATCACCTCCCTAGTTTTCGAACGATTTAGGCGAAGGTTATTATTTTTTTTTGCCCATTCAAGGATATTTGCAAATTCTTCTCGTGCAGTGGCGATGCGAGATGAGCCTTCCTGGAGGTAAGTATCAAGGGCGAATTTGTATATGTGGTTGAAGTCATGCAGTAGATGTAAGCCCGATGAGTTTTATCGAAAATAAGGTTGGGCCAATTGCTGATCCTTGGATAATTTAAATGCAATGGTTGTGAGGTTTTCCCACAATGCCTAGTAATATGACCCATCCTTAGCATCCTATCTTATATCCCATCCCAAAACCTGCGATCTTCGGTCTCGATGCAGAATAGTGGGTCTCGTTAATTCTATGCCGCTGGCGACAAGGATGGAACCGACTGTCTATGTTTCTTCAGCGCTCAAACTCATTCTTCCTTCGAGACTAGCCTCAAAATTAACCCACTGGGTGTCTAATTCCAATAATTTTCCTCCACTTTCTTTTCTCACGGGGCTTTTCGCACTGGGAGCGCCTCTGATTAGGTTGTACTGCGAGAGGCGCTTTATAAATTCGTAAATAGAATAGAATAGAATAGAATTTAGTGATACTAAAAAATGACTAAATGAGCCTCAAACTCGGATTTCTGTATGAATTTACGCATATCAAACATTTTCTGAATAAAACGATAAGAAATGACAGTTTTTGATAACACGTGCCAGATCTTGTCTCTGGAGTCTGGATGTATTGTACCTCTCATAATTCCGTTCTCTGTGGCTTATTTTGGCAGTGACAGATTAGGAATAAGCTAAAAAAAAGCTACAGGGCCTCAAAAAATTCAGAATGTTTAGTTTTTTTTAACTTTTATGCGTACTGGTTATATATTATGTAAATCCTTTTCAAGCGGCTTGTGTAGCAAATTCCATCTCGCCTGAGTAACTGCATTCAATGAAAAATAATTTTAATTTTTCACTTTAAATGCCTTGCTATTAAATAATTTAAAGCATAATATGTTTTCAAGCTTTGTGACACCTGGTGTAATATTTTAACAAGGTGCCTCTAACTTTATATAGCTTAGGGCCTCACCAAGTCTAAATCCGGAACTGTATATTGGACTGATATTTTAGTTTATTAATTCGCAATTAAAAACTTATATGATATCAGTTCTAGGTCATTAGTCCAATCTAGGTCTGGCATTTGTTTCTCAGAAACACATTTTGATCAAACACGTTAATAGCGTATTGTAGCCAATTGGCTACAGCGCTCTGGTTCGGTTGATGATAATGACTATTATTATGACGATGATGATGATGATGATCATGATGATGATGATAAAGTAGCCTAATTGACGTGACTACAAATTTTTCTCTCTACAAGATGCTATGTTTACATAAGAATATTTGGTTTCTGTCGAGACGATTGTAATAATGATTCTTCGCTGGCAATAAGAAACCAGATGCCGATAACTCATCCAGGCTGAACGCCAAATTTAAAGCTACTGCCTGGAAGGTGAAGGATTTCTTAAACTCATAATCAAACACATGTGCAATTCAATTATCATAGGCCTACACACAGTGCAGCCTAGATATCACGTATGTTTATATATACTTGTATATGAAGTTACAAAATGTTTTGTTGATATATATATATATACATATATATATATAATCACACAATATGTCACAGTATATATAAATGTGTATATGTATACAGTTACATGACGTGTGTTTGATGCAGAATGCGCCACTGAGTGGCATCGCCGCGAAAGGAACATGTGCTTTGTAGCGATGTCTGCAACAGACAGTGCATCATCAACGACGTTCGTGTAATTGCTTTGTCGTTTCCTTGTTTTTGTCGACTGTTCAGCCTCTTGCTTAGACGCCAATCTGTCAATCAATCAACCATAAGACGTTGTTATCCAAATCTTCGCTATAATTCATAATTCTATTACGTCTTTTCCATTCTCTTTCCCGGTCTCTCATTTTCTTCGTCTTTACAGAATCTTTTCTCCTTCCTTCTTCTATTCTTCTGGCTCGAACTTACTTTACAGTCTCCTAGTCCTCAGTTTCCTAACTGTAGGCATCTATGCAGACTACGCTTTCTCTAAATTCAATCTGTTTCCTTAGCTACTGCACTCTCCCGTCTCTTCCATTGTCTTCAACATCTCCCATCTATTCTTTTTGAATGAGAAGACAATTCAATCGCTCACTTATACAGAATATTTTTTCTTAAATTGAAGTATAACGATGATTGCCATTATAAAAGTTATTTCTACCGATTAAGATCTAATTATGATCTATCACATTTTTATATAACCGGAACTCCGATAGCGACCCTATCGCAATGGTCGATTAATTCTCTAAAACTTGTCTATTAATAAAAAACAACGTGGTCAACAAGCGCAAATGCATAATGTTACAGCCAATTACTCACATCTAACAATCGTTAAATTTGAATATTACCATAGTTTCTGTAAACGTAACCGAGTTGTCAGTATAACATAAACCTTATATATATATATATATATATATATATATATATATATATATATATATATATATATATATATATATATATATATATACGATAGGGTCGCTATTGGAGTTCCGGTGATATAAAAATGTGATTGTAATCATTTATACGAAGTCCTTCTACAAGTTAATCTAGTCAATCTCGAGAGATATTTGCCTGAACAAAAAACCGAAACCCGACTGTACTGTACATATGCACACAAAACACTTCTACGCACAACACATATATACACTGTTATACAGCTACACTATAGCTTCACAGACTCACAGTGCTTAAATAGCTGCTGGGAATTATATTGTTGTTGCGAGGTAATAACTCGCTACGTTTGCGAAACGTCTTGATCTCATTGTTCTGACTCATATTCGTTTGACTCCAATTAATATGGATTAATATAATATTTATATGCATTCTCTACAGCCTTAAAGACATACGTTTTCCATTCACATGACTCCGAGTTTAGGACTCTTCTGCGAGATTTTCTTTAGAAATGCAAAGGTCTATGTGTGCATCGATAGAGTTACAATTACATAATTATCTGAAGCAAGCGCCCATAGGATAAAGAGCGTCAGTCTCCTCTGACTTCGACCTGTGTTTGCGTAACTCTCAAGTCTTGTGCAAAGTCTCAACTTCCGCAGCAGTCTCTGAAATCCACTGGATCTGATAATAGAAAGCAATATAGAAGTAGCACAGCATACAATTTCCGTCTAAGGGAAGGCTCAGACTGTCAACCAATGAGCCACTGTTTCACATAAAGCTGGATCCAATATCAATCAATCAATCAATCAATCAATTAGACATTTATATAGCGCGCTCTTCAAGGCAACTATTCAGAGGCGCTCCCAGCCCAACCTCGACGAAACAGAACAGCCTTAAGAGCAGAGAAGAAAGAGGTGGATGAGTCTCGAGGGAGAGACCGCAGTCCAACAGGAAGGCCATTCCAGATAGTGGGACCGGCAACGGAGAATGCTCGCTGTTGCATGGTTGCAGTGCGAGCGAAAGGAACATGTAAGTCACCGCGGGCGGTGGAACGGAGTGAACGGCGACCAAGAAGTGCGGACGCTGGAAAACAAAGCTCACGTAGATAGAAAGGAGCGCGGCCAAGCTGACACTGCCAGACAATAGAAGCAACCCGGTATAATATCCCAACTCCACGACAATCTCGTGGGTTTTGCGTTATTTTCTTCCGTCAACCGTTAATCAAGGACGTTAAGGACGATCAGCTGCTCAATGCGAAAGAAGATGAACAGCAGAAGAAAGAATTCAACGATAAAATATGTGCATGATCATTCTGCCCTTATGCAACACAAGTCTTGCTTAACTTTTGACGGATTGACAATTTCAATTCCAGCTCAGAATAATCTAATCTAACAACATGACTTCTACATCGCCGTTAGCACAATGAACAAGGCATCAATACCAATAAAATCTCGAACATCAATGCAAGCCGCAGTATAGAAGACCAAAAAGACCTGTACGGGAATTGGGGAGCAGATTCCGCTTGAGACCAGCTATATTGCTAAAATAAACACGATAGACTAACCGACGGCCAACACGATCGCACACGAGCCATATGCACATACATGCATACCAATTTCCAAGGAGGCGTGCTTTCAATCTCTTCGCCTCCACCACATAAAGCCACTCGTGTTCTATAGTGAAAACAGCTATTTAATTATTTCTCTTTGGGTCACTTTCTAAGGCCGACTGGCATCAGAAACACCCGTTCTGCGATTGAGAAAGCGAAGCATCGTTAAACTCAGTAAAATCTTGAATCGGTGCTCGTTTACAATGCCGGGTGTTGCAAGTTTTATGTGAAACAGTGGCTCATTGGTTGCCAGTCTGAGCCTTCCCTTAGACGGAAATTGTATGCTGTGCTACTTCTATGTTGCTTTATATTGTCCACTGTGAGTGCCTCAAACATTAAATGTGGTTAACATGTTTTTAAATGTCAAGAAATTTCTTTGATAGAAGCCGCATAGAGGAAGGAGATGTCCAAACACGCAGGTGGACCAGCCACCCGAACGCCAGCTAGTCTTGCTCTTGACACCTTCAGATTTGATGAACGCAGGCGCGTTGGATTGTCATTGTAAAGCGCCCGGATACAGTCTACAAGAAAGAGTGGTGCACAGTTCTCTAGATACTTGTAGGGACCATGGGTGAGTCCACAACACACACAACTTGTCTCCATTAATCTATCCCTTGTCATAATAGAGTGAAAATATGGAACTATAGAAACCAATAATTAATATAGTTGCATGTCTTAGGGTCTACTCATTAATGGCCCGTATATAAAATGTCAAGCAGGCCTATTTATATTCCTAATTTAATAATTAAATTATCAACCACTCAGTTACTTTTCAACGAAGAAAGCTTGACCTGTATTAATCGTTACACTATCAATGAACTGCCCTAGTGCTCTTGTCCATATGTCCATGTTTTGTGCTTATGACGAGTACATCTGCTGCACACGTGCAACACGCATGATGTCAGGTAGTCGTGCATTAGCACGTTCTTTACAGCAATTGTCCTCACAGGACGTGTCTTCCGTCTGTAGCATAAACATGGAAAAATCAACCCAATGACTATATAAGCAATCCTATAAGAAGACAAACAACGAAACTTAGAAGAAGCACAGTTTCTTTTAGTCTAAGTCCGAAAGGCAGCCATGGGTATGAAGTGTTAGCAACTTCATTTCCTTAGCTCGGCATATGAGGGTGGGTAGCCAGTCCTCTTCCTCGCCGTCTCACCTTCCCACCGACAGTGTACAGTTAGTGTAATCTTTATAGTTGAGTTTGCTTGCTATGGGATACAATTGGAGCAGAAATCTCGCAAAATATTTTTGTCTCGGCGAGAATCTGAACCCCGACCTATCGGCTGACACTCTAGCACGCTAACCTCTAGACTATGGCGCACCTTAATTCTCCAGAAAATATAAATACAAATCTTTAAACTCATGCCTTTAGTTTTCGACTCTTTTTCGCACGCAGCATAGAGTAAATATCATAGAAAATAATATTGTTTGCTTAATAACAACATAAGGCGAAATCACGATTTGTCTCAGCTTGATAAGTAATCACGCTGACAGAGCTGTACATTGGCATACGCCATATTCTCTGCACGCATTTGAAATAATGATGATCCTATAATTATGAGCTACTCCTTTCCTCTTCTCATCCTCAGTGGCGCAGGCACGCGGACGCATTAGACGCATTTGCGTCTAATTTTTTATGGCTAAACAGTCAACAGTGAAATATTAATGACACTAGAGTTTTCGTCTATGTAGTGGTAGGCCTGTGTAATGTTCATTTTTGCTTCATTATCAAGTGAATGATGTGCGTCCACGACCATGCAAGGTCATACGATACTGTTTGTGCGTTTCTTTCCCTCATACGGCTATTGTTTTCTTTAATTTTTTGATCGTATGTCGCTTTATTATGACACTTGCAGGCTTCGTATCAATGACAACTCCAGAATTTTAGCCAATAAAGAATTAAACAGCTCCAAGAAAACTTGTCTTTATTTATAAATAGCTGACGTATGAGTTGATATAAGTTGAACTATATAGGTCGATCGTTGCATCTCGATAAGGCGCGTATTCGTCTCACTTTCATGATTGCAGTCCAACCGTGCAGGAGGCACTTTATAGTCTGCTACGATTGCGTCGACTTGAGTCTTACGCCGCGCAGCTGAACGCCTCGAACCTCTGACATTAAAAGCAGCAGCATCGTCTTTGTCCATGCAGCACGCTTGATGAACGACCAAAGCTATAAGATGTCTGACGTCATCGGCTATGATGGCGAAGTATTAAGTACGGATGACAGAATTCTGTGGACAACTCTCTTGATCCCGAATTTCAAAGCCGAAAGAATACATCGAAAGTACCAGAAAGTACACGTTCGTCGCTTTGGACGATTCAAGCAACATGACAGGTCACGTTTCTTTCGCGAAAACATAAGAAATCAGTTTCCTGTATTGCTCGCAACAACAAGGCTGATGTTTTGACGAGAAGACTTGTAGAGATTAGGAAAAGTAAATGAGACGTTGGAAATTCTTAGACCTTAAAACTCTTCCAAAACGCAGTTTCCTCAGAGGAAATCCCTCTCTGAGTATATAAATGTACACTCGTCTTCTAGTCGCGAACTAAAAATGTTCGTACTAAATAAATAATAAATAAACTGTCGTGTTCTAGCGTTTTGTTTTCGCCAATAATTACAGCGCCGCGTTCAATCTTAAGTCAGAATTCACTTATACGGTTTATTTAGCTGTAAGATGATTTGCAAGATTATAACACGCGCTGGAACCATGTACAGATGCAACACGGTCTAGTGCTAGTGTATCATTGAATAATCTACTGAAAAAATGTAGTATTTGTTTGACTTTGTTGGCTTAAATTTTTATTTTCTTGCATTTAGGCTTCTGTTTAGCAAAGGTAGGCCTAAAGAGTTCAGATTTTATTAGAAGTTGTTGCTCAGCAAAAGAAGGCGATAAGATTTGTCTCAGTAGGGCCTAGTGGGATCAGAAAATTTAGTCAACGTGTTAAGTTATTTACTGAAACTCACAAAATGCAACAAGTATGTCTAGACAACAAAACTTCCATTGAGCTATACTTATAAATTGAACACTAAAGATTCGAACCACAAAGCCCAATGAGTTTCTCCATGTTACTTTGATTTTCTCTAACACCAAAACTGTCCAGGTTGTGAGCTTGAAATAGAAACAAGTCAGCTTTTATATGGTGTACAGGTTTACACCAATATGACACAAAATCAATCACTGGATTTGCATCCTCGGTACTTCAGCCTGCGCAAAAGGGAAATAACACCTCGATTAAAATTTAGTCCTATTAATGTCTCGCCCAAAATATGAAACGTTTGAAACTGAAATACCTTATACGAACTTCTCATCTCAAAGAAGCAACACGTTCTACTATCATTTCCAATGTTATCTTCACTGAATGTGCTTTTTCTACCATGTCGCTCATACCCATGTTCTGTCACTTCTATGTTTACCTAACGGCATACCTGAACGACGAAAGAAAATATTTGGTCTTTCAGCGACTTAGAAATGTATCATCTTCTAGTACTCTGCCTTCAGGCACGTTCAAACGTCCGACGTCGCCACTCCTCTCGATATTGAGCCTTTTCTTGAAGTCTACTGTATCCCTCCTTCATCATCCAATTCAGCATCATCTGTCTCGGTCTTTCCGTTGTCCTCCTTCCCTCGAAGACATTTCCTAGGAGGGAGTCCCTTCTCAGCCTGTGCCCGATCCATACAAAGTTAAAATAAGTACTAAATTTGTCTCACTCATACTGTATGTATCAAGGACCTTTCTTCTCCAATCGTTCCCATCACTTCTACATTTGTAATAATTATGTTCTGTCCAGTTGATCTTCTCCAGCCTTCTCCAAATCCACACCTCAAACGCCTCCAGTTTCCTGATGCACTCTTTCCTCATGGTCGATGTCTCTGATTCGTACAACACCACATTCCACACCAGTGTCTTTACAAATCTTTTCCTCAGATTCCTGTTCATTTTTCCTCTCAATCGCTCTTTCCGTTCTGTGAATGTCTTCACCCTGTGCTATTCTTCATTTAATTTCCTTGTAGAATTTGGCATTGTCGTGATCATGCTCCTCAGGTAGCAGAATTTTTTAACTTGTTCTATTTCCTTATTCTGACTATAATTTCTTCATCTTACTTATCCTCATTACCTTTGTCTTTTTAATGTTTATATTCATTCCGTATTCGCATGATATGGTGTTTAGTCGATCCATCATTATCTGTAAGCCTCTCTGACTTCCCGTCATCATCGCCTAGTCATCTGCAAATCTTAAAGCCCTAATCAGTCTGCTTCCGACCTTGATCCTCTCCTCCATGTCCTCCAGTGCTTCTCTGATAAACTCTTCTATAAAAATATTGAAGAGCAACGATGATAACAGGCGTCTTTATCTCACTCCTCTGTCCAGTTTCCCTGGTTCCGAAAAAATAAGTAGGTATGTAAGAATATTCTTTAATGAATCAATTGCTGACCGCATTTTGGCGAAAGCTACAATCAACATAGTCTATTATAAATCTAGAGACGACATATTATAGTGATGAAAGTTTTGCGCATCAAGTTATCTGCCGGTAGTTATCGGATTAGTCATGAGTCCGAGGGCGGAGGGAATAGGTTGTAGTTCTGATAGAGGCGTAGGCCATGTAATACGTAGCCCTATCCGCTAAGATCGAAGAGAACAGGCATGAATCCGGCCTCAGATGACTGGGTATCTACAGGGAGATAATAATAACTGTTCTTATTTGCACCTTTCGTCCCATATACAGGTCTCGTATCATATTTAATGTAACTCGCTCAAAGACAGGTTCATAACAGCGTTTCATGGGTATTGTTATGCTGCTTTATGATCAATTAAGTCTCTTCAACATATCAAAGACATATCAAATTCAAACGAATTCAAACGAGCCTGAATCTGAAATTGATGCCGCGAGACAAACGAGGATATGAACTTCAATTTTATTTTAAATAATAATATTAATAATACGCACTTTTATTCTTCAGTACAATCATTATTATTATTTACTTTTGTCATCAGACCTATTGCAATAATAATAATAATAATAATTATTATTATTATTATTATTTTCCTATTATAATTATTGTTGCTATTAATCTTGTAATTGTCGAGTGGTTTTATTATTATTTTAACCAAAGGATGAAATCTAGATGGTGTGGAAACCTACTTTAGACAAAGGAGAATGCATTTCTGGGATGGCTACTCTTAGCAGATCTCAGGATCCTTAAATGTACCCCGTAAAGCTAAAGCGTTAAAACGCTGGATTGTTGACACAACATGTTGGAAGAGGAAAGAAGTCGTCCTTGGGTCTCCAGAAACCCTGGTCAAATGGCGACCGAGGCTGGAAATGAACTCCAATCCCTGGTGACTGATTGGACCAAGTGTCTCAAAGGTAAGGGGATGAACTGGTAAGAGGATGGCAGGCGCTCAGACTTGGCAACTTTCCTTTGGGCAGCCAGTTCGGTTGCTGCACCTGCAGAACCGGAGGTATGAGGTAGATATGAATCAGCCAGGGTGTACACAACAGTTACATCCCTGGCGACAGTGCTCTGTCTCGATGCTAGAGTATCAGAGTTATTATTACTATCATCATCATCATCATCATCATCATCATCATCATCATCATCATCATCATCATCATCATCATCATCATCATCATCATCATCATCATCATCATCATCATCATCATCATCATTTGTCTCCAGGTAAAAAGGATCCCACAGGGAATTCAATATTATTTAGAAACACAGATTTGTCTGGAATGGGTCCTATTCGTCAAGATCTAAGTTTGTAAAGGTACCCCTAGAGACCACGCGTTTAAACACTGGATCGTCGGTGCAAGGCGTTGAAACAGAAAGTGGTTTCTCTAACATCCCCCGTAGCGGTGCTGAGGTTCTGTCCCAGAGTGGAAAGGAAGACCAAGCCGTCGTTGTTTATCAGGCCCAGGGTTTCAAATGCCAAGGGAGCAAAAAGATGGATAGCAGACAGTTGACAGTATTTGACATGTTTGAGAGCCGCCGCCTTCTCGGCCGCCAAACCCGCATCCCGATAAGAATCGGGCAGATAAGAAGCGACCAAGGAATCGGTCACGGTCGCATCCATCATAAGGCAGCGACCAGCACGCCAAGGAATGAGGGTGAGGCCATCCGGTTTCATGCCATCAGCCCTTAAAAGGCCCACGGGTTCCTTAGTGGAGGGGAAACTGCGAAAAATTATATCTTTCAGAGTCGCGTGTCTGGAAATTCGACTGAACCCACAGGGAAGGAGAGCCCGTGCAGGCCATTCATGGAAACGGGAGAACCTCAAGGGCATATGTGTGGTTCACAACGGGAGACCCCAGCCGGGACAAAGCAGTCGACCGAGTGCAGGCACTAACGCCATAAGACCTTCCTGCAATGTTACACGCTCACCTTACGATCTCCAGCGTTACAAGTCAGTTTCCACGCTGGACTCATACGGAGCCTGTATGTCTGTGTATGTTAATGTGTGGCTGTGTAATTCCATGCAGTACTCCAAAGGAGACTGTATTTCGCTGTGTGTCAATGTGTGTTTCCGTGCAGGACTCACACAGAGCCTATACTTAACTGTGTGTTAGTGTATGTTTCCATGCTGGATTCCAATAGAGCAGGGTTTCCCAACCAGGGGTGCCCGCACCCCCAGGGGGTGCGAGATGGCATTTCAGAGGGTGCGAGAAAGACTAGGCAAACTTTTTATCAGCTGATAGAAAATCCGTCATGTTTATACAAATGTAACGAAATTAACTCGTTGCAAAAAAATTTTTGCATTGAAGGTGAGGTCACATTTATTTTATTATATCAGAACTTGATATTAATCAATGTAATAATTATAATTGTGTGTGGATGTGTGTATACTTACTGAGCAGTATTTATATCGTAGTGCAACCGGTGTCTTGCAGTGTGCCGGCATTTGTAGGTCATTATTTTTTGCTCTGAGTGCAATGTCATATTGACATTATATTTTTCAAGAAGCAATGAGCAGGAAAAATTTGTCAAAACGGGCTTTATGAACAGGTAAATTAGCTCATATTTTTCTCTTGCTGGTTCATTTGTCATCATGTCAAAAAGAAGGAAATGGAATGATGAGTATATGCGCTTTGGTTTCACTTGCACAACAGGTAATGATGACTTGCAAAAACCCCAGTTCATTGTTTGTAGCATTATGAATTTTTATGTGCATTTTATGCACTGAGTTAAAAGCTCATTTTAGATCAATTTGTTCACCTAGAGTACTGTATGAGTGTATGTGGTTCAGTCTGTGGTTCAAAAAATAGAAATGTGACTTAGTCGTCTTCAAATGTGATATGACTTTTGTAGGGGGTGCGAGCGCTAATAAAATATTTCCAAGGGGTGCGAGGCATAGAAAAGGTTGGGAACCCCTGCAATAGAGTGTATTTTTCTGTGTGTTAATGTGTGTTTCCATGCAGGACTCCCACAGAGCCTATACTTAACTGTGTGTTAGTGTGTGTTTCCATGCTGGATTCCAATAAAGTGTATTTTTCTGTGTGTTAATGTGTGTTTCCATCCTGGGCTCTCACAAAGCCTGTACAGTGTATTTCCTGTTTCCATGCTCGGCACTGGATCTGTATTATGTGTGTGTGCTATTGTGTGTTTCCATGCTTGTCTCCCAATCAACCTGCAATTCCCTGTGTGTCAATGGGTGTCTCCATGCCGGACGCCTAGGGAACTGTATTTCCCTGTGTGCGACTGTGTTTTTCTATGCTTGACTTTCAATGATCTTGTAATAACCTGTGTGTTACTGTGGTTCCACGCTAGACTCCCACGGAGTCTGTATTTCTCCGTTTGCTAATGTGTGCTCAGTGGGTGTTAATAATTATGTGTTTCCATTAGTCTTTATTTCGCTGTTTTGCAGAATGTCTTTCCTTGCTTGACTTCCACGCAGCCAGTATTTTCCTGTGTTTCGATGCGCGTTAGCTTTCTGGACTCCCGCGGAACATGTATTTCACTGTTAATGCGTTATCTATGCTGGACTCCCACAGAGCATGCCAGTTTTCCGTGTGTGTTAATGTATGTTCTATGCTGGACTCCAACGGAACCTGTATTTCTCTGTGTCAATATGTGTTTCCCTGGTAGACAGCCATGGAGATTGTATTATACTTTGTGTCAATATGTGTCTCCGTGCTGGACTACCATGGTTCCTCTTTTCCTGTGTGTTAGTATGTGTCTCCGTTCTCGACTCCCACGAAACCTACACTTTCTGTGTGTTAATGTGTGTTTCCATGCTGGACTCTCACTGAGCCTGCATTTTCCTGTGCTTAAGTATGTGTTTCCATGCGCGACTCTCAGGGAGCCAGTATTACTATGTGTGGTCACGTGAGTTTCCATCCTGGATTCTGACGGTTCCTGTATTTCTCTGTTTTTTTTTAATATGTATGTCCGCGTTCGACTGACACGAAGCCCTCACTTCCGCTGTGTTAATGTGTGTTTCCAATCTGGACCCTCACCGGGGCTTGTATTTCCCTGCGCATGAAACTGTCTTACCATGCTGGATTTCCACGGAGATTGTATGTCTCTGTGTTATTTTGTGTTTCCAAGCTGGACTCCCGCGGAACCTGTTTTTTCTGTTTGTCAGTATGTGTTTCCATGCTCGACTTTTACGGAGACAGTATTCTCTGTGTGTTGCTGTGTGTTTCCATACTCGACTCCCACGGAGCCTGTATTTCTGCTTATGTTAATATATCTTTCCATGCTCGACTTCTACGGGTGCTGCACTTCACTGTGTGTTAATGTGTGTGTTTCCGTGGTTGATTCCCAAGCAGCCTGTATTTCTTTGTATGTTAATAGAGCGGCGCTGATCTGAAAGGCGCTATATAAGTGTTCGGTTATAATTGCAATTACAAACATATGTGTTTCCATACTTGACTCCCTCGAATGGAAACACACACTAACGCACAGGGTTATGAAAAACCTCCGTGTGTTAGTGTGAATTGACGCAGAATTGGAATCAGAATAGGATATAGCTTGAAGAGTTCGGTTTTCACTCGTGAGTGGAAAGCAGCAGAGGAGAGTGCAAGACTAGTGTAGGAGAGGTGAAATTAACAGGCGAGATAGGATTATGAGCAAACTGGCGGAGACCTTTTGGGAGATTGTTCCAAAGAGCCGGTGCAGCATAGACTAAGGAGCGGTTGCAGAATTTCAGAGATGAGGAGACTGAAGGCTGAGATAGACAAAGATATGATGATGAGCGAGTAGCCCGGATGGTTGGATGGTGAATAGCTGGCGAATGTAAAAAGGTTGAAAGGTTTGAAGAGACCTGTAGGTAAGGGATACAATTTTGTAGTGGATGCGCTGAGGGAGTTATTGCCAATGAAGTGATTTCAGAACAGGGTTATGTGGTGGTGCTTGGGAGTTTTGGTGACTGCTCGGGAGAGGGCATTCTGGACTGTTTGCAGGCGTTTTATTTGAGAAGAGTCGATGTTATAGAAAAGGGAATTGCAATAATCGAGTTTGGAATGAACAATTGAGGTGGCTATTGTGCAGGTGGTCTTGTAATCAAGTATTAGGCGCAGTCGACGAAGGAGCTTCCGCGAAACCGTTATCTCCATGTGTGTCAATGTGTGCTTCAATGGTCGGTTCATACGGATCCTGTATTTCTCTGTTAATGTGCGTTTTCATGATGGGTTCATACTAAGCCCATGTTTTCCTGTTGGTCAGTATGTGTTTCCACGCTTGACTCCCACGGAGTCTGTATGCGTTTGTGTGTTTCGGGTTTCCATGCTGGACGCTTTCGGAGCCTAACTTTTCCTGTTTGTCCATCTATTTCCACGCTTGACCCTCATGGAACCTGTAGTTTCGTGTGTTTCTGTGTGTAACTGTGTGTTTCCATGCTTGACTCCCACGCAACCTGTGTATCGATGAATATGAATGTGTGTTTCCATGCTTGACTCCCACGCAACCTGTGTATCGATGAATATGAATGTGTGTTTCCATGCTTGACTCCCACGCAACCTGTGTATCGATGAATATGAATGTGTGTTTCCATGCTTGACTCCCACGCAACCTGTGTATCGATGAATATGAATGTGTGTTTCCATGCTTGACTCCCACGCAACCTGTGTATCGATGAATATGAATGTGTGTTTCCATGCATGACTCCCACGCAACCTGTATATCGATGAATATGAATGTGTGTTTCCATGCTTGACTCCCACGCAACCTGTGTATCGATGAATATGAATGTGTGTTTCCATGCTTGACTCCCACGCAACCTGTGTATCGATGAATATGAATGTGTGTTTCCATGCTTGACTCCCACGGAACCTGTGTATCGATGAATATGAATGTGTGTTTCCATGCTTGACTCCCACGCAACCTGTGTATCGATGAATATGAATGTGTGTTTCCATGCTTGACTCCCACGGAACCTGTGTATCGATGAATATGAATGTGTGTTTCCATGCTTGACTCCCACGGAACCTGTGTATCGATGAATATGAATGTGTGTTTCCATGTTTGACTCCCACGCAACCTGTATATCGATGAATATGAATGTGTGTTTCCATGCTTGACTCCCACGCAACCTGTGTATCGATGAATATGAATGTGTGTTTCCATGCTTGACTCCCACGCAACCTGTATATCGATGAATATGAATGTGTGTTTCCATGCTTGACTCCCACGCAACCTGTGTATCGATGAATATGAATGTGTGTTTCCATGCTTGACTCCCACGCAACCTGTATATCGATGAATATGAATGTGTGTTTCCATGCTTGACTCCCACGCAACCTGTATATCGATGAATATGAATGTGTGTTACCATGCTTGACTCCCACGCAACCTGTATATCGATGAATATGAATGTGTGTTTCCATGCTTGACTCCCACGCAACCTGTATATCGATGAATATGAATGTGTGTTTCCATGTTTGACTCCCACGGAACCTGTGTATCGATGAATATGAATGTGTGTTTCCATGCTTGACTCCCACGCAACCTGTATATCGATGAATATGAATGTGTGTTTCCATGCTTGACTCCCACGGAACCTGTGTATCGATGAATATGAATGTGTGTTTCCATGCTTGACTCCCTCGCAACCTGTATATCGATGAATATGAATGTGTGTTTCCATGCTTGACTCCCACGCAACCTGTGTATCGATGAATATGAATGTGTGTTTCCATGCTTGACTCCCACGCAACCTGTATATCGATGAATATGAATGTGTGTTTCCATGCTTGACTCCCACGGAACCTGTGTATCGATGAATATGAATTTGTGTTTCCATGCTTGACTCCCACGCAACCTGTATATCGATGAATATGAATGTGTGTTTCCATGCTTGACTCCCACGCAACCTGTGTATCGATGAATATGAATGTGTGTTTCCATGCTTGACTCCCACGCAACCTGTATATCGATGAATATGAATGTGTGTTTCCATGCTTGACTCCCACGGAACCTGTGTATCGATGAATATGAATGTGTGTTTCCATGCTTGACTCCCACGGAACCTGTATATCGATGAATATGAATGTGTGTTTCCATGCAGGCCGAAATGACAAAGTGGCTTATTGACTGAGCGATCGCGTTGTAGCGCCATGGCTACTGGTTGAAGTCTCTCCTTCGGCGGTTTCTGTGTCTTGTTGAACAACTTCTGATTTCTCGCCTTTATACATTGACTCTATGCAAATACGTCAGACATATATTAACCAATAAATCAGTTTGCACATTGCAATAGCTGTGACGGGTAATGTTTTCTTTGCTAACGTACTATACAACTACTTGTGCCACTACTATCACTACTACTACGACGACGATAATCAATTATGTTTGCAAGCATCCAGTGGTCTCTAGACATAGGCCTACTGATTATATTTTCTATTTTATGGAGTTTGAATTATTAGCAAATTGCAAACCATTTAAATTCTGGTGATATTTATAAAGGATCGCAATTTGTGCGGAATGTTTAACTTAAACATGAACACCATAGATGTTAACAACGTTAGAAACTAAATTTAAAAAAACGGAAAAACCGTCGCCTTTAAGAAAACTATAGAAAAAACTAAAATGGAAGACGGAAAAAGAAAATAATTTGACTTTGTTACATCTTTGCAGGCCCTACTGCAATTTAAAATTAAAACCCTTGTTTACAGAATTTAATCAGCAAATAACACAACTTTATTAGTAAACACTAAGTAACATTAATCTGCAACGATTAGTTTATTCTACAACAATTATTTTATTGCTTATAAGTTTGGTTTAATAAGAAATTGAGAAATTACAAATATTGAAATCTTTTCAAATTTAAATTGAACTTGAAGTCTGAGCTTGTGAGGTAGTAGCAGCATGCTTAGTTGCATCAGCAGCATCATCAAAGGCTTCTCGTTTTCTTTTCATTGTATTTTGTTTCATCCTTTCAGTATTCTCTTCTCTGATAGTATTGTTGATGTCTGGTTGCATTTTTCACGTGATGTTATAATGTTATCGTCTCCCGCAAGATGACGCCTAATATGGATCGTAGCACCCGGATAAACCTTCTCACAGTAGGCTAAATGCATTTCAATTTAGCCAATGCTGAGTTTTGTCTTTCTCGTTTATCAAAGTAACGTGAATCCATTCCGCACCCTTTTCTTTTGGCATTTTGGATAACTTAGAAATAACTTTTTAAAACTTTATTTCTTGTACTGTGCAATTTTAGAAAGTATTTACTTCTAAAAAAAATGACGTAAATACTGATTTAAATTAGCTGAATCCTTGAAAGTACGGAGACAACTTAAGCGACATCAGATAAAAATAAAATCATACAAAAAATAAAAGATGGAAAAACGAGAAGAAAAATAAAAAACAAAAATCGAAATTTTTGTAGAAAAAAAGTTTAAAAAACGACAAAAAACGATTTTAACAGCCTCGATGACACCATGCAGGTCTGCCTACTACCACATCGACTTCCATGGTGTTCGTAGAATTAGCCGCCACATTCCCGTTTACGCTTATAGTCCGTTGGCTTATGTCACAAAAGAAAGGGAAAAACAATTTGGGTAGAATCTTGGCAATGATGTTTAGATTAATGATATGATAGTTCTGAAGCAGAAAAATGCTGTTGCCAATTTTTCTTTCATGGTTTAAGCCCATTAGCAGACTTTAGCATGACGTCATATCCTAACCTTAAAACTGGCAACTTAAAACTGTCAGCTTGGTGTAAAAATTGTTCACTTGATGATGGAAGCATGAAATTTGGCAAATGGTAACAACATACGATGAGGAAAAACTTTAGCTATAGGGCCATCGCAGATTTGCCTTCTGACCTCAGTGGCAGCCATTTTCCAAAATGGCCGACCCAAAATAGAGAGTTTTCAATATCTTCTCAGCTTCTAGTTCACTCAGAATCGAAATCTTGGTGTCTGAACATACATATTTATGGACAGAGATTTCAATAGAACTAATTGCAATCACTTAACTACAAAAGAAAAGGTAATTGTGGTAGCCATCTTGAACATACATATTTATGGACAGAGATTTCAATAGAACTAATTGCAATCACTTAACTACAAAAGAGAAGCTAATTGTGGTAGCCATCTTGAAGTTAAGGTGACCTGAAAGGGGCAGTCCGGTGCAAAATATGAACCAAGTGCTCATTAACTGATGATTGAAGCATGAAATGTGGTACATAGTATGAAGATGTCTTAAGGGAATTTTATAGCTATAGGGCCATGGCAGATTTGCCCTCTGGCCTCGATGGCAGATATTTTCCAAAATGGCCGACCACAAAATTAATAAAGATTTTTTGATATCTCAGCTTCCAGTTCACTTGGAATCGTGATCTTGATGTCTAAACATACATATTTAGGGGCAAGGTTTCCAATAGAACTAATTGCAGTTACTTACCTACAAGAGGAAAACTAATTGTGGTATCCATCTTGATGCTAAGGTGACCTTAAAATTATGATTATAATTTTGGTTGTTAAGCATTCAGTAGTTTGGGCAGGATTGCAAGGGAACTAACCATTTCTGAAACGTTGTTGTGTTCATGTTCATGTGGAAATAAACAACTTATGGTATATCAGGTAGGGTTGTACCGAATAGGTGATTATCACTATTCGGCCGAATACGAATAATTGGACCAACTATTCGGCCGAATACGAATACGAATAGTGTACAAAATAGGTCTACCGACAACATTCAAAATTTCAAATGTAAGCAAAAGTTTCAGTTCAGTAAATTTAATACATAAACTAAAAGTAAACAGTTAACTACATGTAATTTTTGCATCCTTCTGCCAGTCTGTGTAAACTAGGAATGGAACTAATTTAACTAAACTTAGATTTTGCCACTTTACTCCACTCGCTATAGCAGCCGCATATGCAGAAACAGATGTCACGTGACCACTATTCGAATTCGGTCCGACCGCTACTATTCGGCCGAATACCGAATAGCTATTTGGCCCACTATTCGGCCCCGAAGCGAATACAAAGCGAATATTCGGTACAGCCCTAATATCAGCACTTCAGCATGTTACTAATGTTCTGGAAAATGTACACTGGACAATATTATAGCTAGTCCACATTTCGGAACCAGAGTCCAGATAAAGTACTGCCCACAGAGTTATATAACATTGTTCACGTCATTCACGGTCGCATAGGCCTCTACACAGACAGAGACAAGCACACTGTCGAACAGCTATCACACATTTCCGCTGTCCCCCTACAGCCCTTCTCGCAGCCACATCTGAGCAGTTCTGTCGAGAAGCTTGTTGTTCGCTTCAATTCACAGCTTCCTGCGATCGTTAACAGCCACCCCCATTCATCAGGACGTGGTAGCTTAGGAACAACTGCGAACATCTGTGCCCAGACATGACCTGCCTGGTAGTCAGCGCTGTTGGCGTGTTCCACAAGTGCAGCTTGAGTTGGTGGAAGGCCATCCACTGATCTGCCTTTCTGTGAGAACAGCTGCTTCCGTGCCTCATTCACCTTCTCCTCAATGCTCGCACGGCTAACACTCACCATCACTTTTGAATATGGGCAAATTGCGGCTAGGAACCAAATCAGACATTGTGAGCCCCTAAAGACTACTCGACGAGATCGTCAATCTGATCATTCCGTGGACAGGGATATCTTTCGGCAGGCGGGCCTTTTCTGTTGCTGGCCCTAGACTCTGGAGCACTCTTACAGCCAGCGTTCGCTCTGAACAGGATCTCCAAGCCTTCAGATCTCGACTAGAAACTCATCTTTTGCTGGACTCATATCTTTCGTAAGCTGTTTCCATGTCTTCTCGACACCCGTGTTTATTTTTGATCCGACTCCTTCTGGGTTTGGCTTGAACCACGATTTTGCTTTTTATCAACCATCGACTGATGCCTTGAGCAGTATACCATTGGCATTATAGAAGTTCTTGGATAAAATTAGATTAGATTAACAGAATAAAATAGAATCTATTGGATTAGATCAGACGAAACCGCAATTGCCTCATTTAGCGACACAACTTTACGTTTGTAGAGTGTAGCGTTCCGTCGACGAACGATTTGGCGTTGTTGTCGGTTGATCGACGAGGCTGTTTCCATGAGTTGCTTTCGATGAATCTGTTGCTCATTCAATCGTCTATTACCACAAACTGTGTCGATCGTCGTGTAGGACATATATTGCAGATCTACAAATTAAAGAAATCAATATCAAATCACTATAACGATTAAGATGGAACATTTCTTCTCTTCAAACTTCTCTCGTCTAAAGTGGACATTTCGTCTTCGCATGGTATCCATAGTGATGATCATTAGTATCATTATATTTCATTATACAGGCTCATGACGTCATAGTACTGAACGTCATTGTCGCTTTTGTATCAAATGTACTATACTTCGGTAACTATAGGACTTCTGTGGCGCCTATTCATTTTTGTAATTGTAATTAAGAACTTATTTATATAGCGCCTCTTCAGGAAAACTCATCAAGACCACGTAACAACTTCTGCCGCTTGCAAAATAGAGATATAACAAATAGACGAAACCTCATATAGCAGACTGCACGGAAGCCGTCCTAGAATGAGGGACGACCACTGCAAAGCTTCCATGTTGCATTGTGGCAGTACACGGCTATTACTCTGGAGTTCAGATCGCAGCAGCAAACGGATCTTAAACTCAATGGGTTTTCGCATGGACACCCAATGAAGCTCGTCCCCCGTGTAATTAGATCTACTTCGGAATCCCACCAATTACCCGATCTGCAGAGTTTAAACAGGACTGAAATTGAGTGAACTGAGAGTGAGGTAGGTAGGCCTAAGCGTAATGCTAATGATAATGATGATGCTGATAATAATAATAATGATAATGACAAAAATACTTGCAGCAGTGATAATGATGATGATGATGTTTTAATGATTTAACTCAATCTGTTTATGAGTTTGTTGGCCTTGTAATATATGGACGATGCAATTATTTTGGTCAGATGGCAAGAGACCAGACAGGCATACACTGGTACCCTGGATAGAAACAAGTTCTTGAGACCAGATAGAGCTATAGTCGTAACCTATGTACAGAAAATATTTTGAGACCAGATGGGGCTAGAGCAGTGGTTTTCAACCTTTTCGTAGTGACGGAACCCTACACAAGCGCCCATTGGCTCACGGAACCCCGCGCGTTTCACCCATCCAATATTGCTGGAAATAAATGTAATTGTAACTTCTAATGTATGAATAATATTTAGAATTTAGAATTTTGTTAAGCATACGGGTTATACTTTGCGACCCCGTGTTCATAGCTCGTAAATCTTTCATAATTAGGATGATTTTCACCGGAATATAGGCCTTAGTACTTTAATCTGGACGTGATATACATGTGTAAACCAAAATGCGGTTAGCAGTTGGATTAATAAAGGATATACTTACTTACTAACTTACTCTTAATAGGCCCCTAACTTATTTGCACCATTGCTGCTGGTGTAGGTTATAATATCACATTACAAGTAGGCCTATATACTTTAGCACTCAACTGTAGTGCACAAAACAATGCTACTGAACAACCGCATTTTTTATTGTATTTCGCCAGCAACTATTTCCTACAGATGAAAATCACAGAATCACAGACACACTAGTAATAATTTGTCCTCAACAGACAGAGTCGTTCTCGCGTTTTGTTTTTTGTGGTTTAGTCATGGTAGAAAATCCGAACTCGCATAGGTAACTAGTCGAAAAGTGCATTAGAATTTCACAAATCTTTCCTAGCAATAGAAGAATATTCCTCTTCGACCAATATCCACGACGAGTTCTAGTCTAGCTCTGCGTGTTGAGCACCATCAGTCGCGAGTTCTTCTCTTTCAAAGTGAAATGATCCAAAGAAGAATTAATTCCTATAAATGGGTTTCCATGACCCAGTCGTAGGCCTACTGCTCAACGGGTATTGATGGAAATAGACTTCAAATAGGGCCTAGTTATCGAGACTGATGGACAAAGCGTCCAAATGGTGCAAAGTAAACGGTAAAATCTTCTGGTAGCCTACTTTGTCTGAATGGCATTTGGAAACTATCTTGAGAATTCCATTTGATGCATATATGCCTCTTCCAAATTATAAGACTCTTGTATATATGGGTATGTATGTAGGCCTAATACATATAAAATGCAACTTTCACGTATACTATAATGTTATTTATTTTAACATAGAATTGTGTCAAGAAGGAATGACTGAAAGCTATAAAGAATTCTGCTCATTGCTAATGCTTTTGTGAATCATTCAGTTGATGTTGTACAAGTTTATTTTGAACTGCCGCGGAACCCCTAGCCGACGCCCGCGGAACCCTTGGGGTCCGCGGAACCCCGGTTGAAAACCACTGGGCTAGAGTGATAACCTAGGTATCAATAATTTTGGGGCGTAAGATAGGTGCATAGTGGTATCCTGTGTACCAAGAATTTTTTGGGATCAAGTGGTGCTTTAGTGGTTACCTGAGTATCAAGAATTGTTTTCGGACCAGATGGGGCCTATAGTGTTAACCTGGGTACCAAGAACTTTGGGGGACTAGATCGGGCTATAAGGTAACTTAGTAACAAACAATGTTTGGTCTGGGATGACACGGTATACATATATCTGTACAGCGTCATTTCACATGGGTTCAAATCGTCAAGGAATACAACAGAAATGGCTACAAGACACAGAACAGCCATCCAAACTTACGACTGCCAGTTGCGCATGAATTTTGTTTGTCTTGGAAACCGTGGGTCAGATCGAATCTGAAGGGGTTATTCGGTACAAAGATTTCAAGAATTAGATGACACGAAATTTATTTATGCGGCAGGTGACCGTCTGTCTGCATTGGAACCAATTACTTCAGCGCCTTTTCGTCTCTTTTCAGTGCTAACATCCCACAGCATTTCCAGATACATTCACAATGTGACAGCTTCTTCTGTTTTACCCGGTCAGATCGTTTATACTTCGACAGAAACGTTTAAAACGGGCTCACAGTGGCGCTTCGCTTGGTCCCATGTATCAATAGCACCACATTTTACTCAAATCTTAAGACAGAACTTTTCAGCCGGGGTTGGGTCGGGAGTGTTTCTGAGCAGATAACCTGATGGGGCGCTATATAAATTTTCGATATGAATGAATGAATGAAAAAATAATGTCGTAGAGTCCTCGATGCTGAAATGGCAGTAGGCTACATAATGCTGAGCACACGAGAGGAAAGATCAAAGACGAACATCAGGGCGCATCAGTGGCAAAAGTTTCTTTTCAATCCCTCTCCCTCTCTCTCTTTCGTTGACACTGGCGCTACATAATGTATTCTGGCTCTACAAGCAACCCCACTATCAACTAGCGACCATAAAACACTACCTGAAACGACTCTGCATGGGCTCTATCTGCCTGAAGAAACGAAATTACTTTGAACTTCAGGGAAATCTAAAACATCTATTTCGTTCGGCTAGGATAAATTAATTTCGGTCCATCAGCCAGAAACCGGTTTCAGTGACCATTCAGGCTGACCGTGTGAAAAAAGGACATTGACCGTAGACTGCCATGGAAAGAGACAATCCATTTGTTTGCCATTACGTAAGTAGGACCAACTAAACTACTACGCACTGAAGAGTGAGGGAAATGCAATTGTACATGACATGATTATTTGCAATTGTGTAGAGCTTTATATATAATTATGTTGTGTAAAGTGGAGGGAATAGAGGCAGACATGCAAGAGACAGAGAAAGGAAGAGAGAGGCAGACAGAGAAGATAGATAAATCAGCGATATCATCCAGTTGGTCTCGAATGGCAGGGAGCAACGAATTTCAGGTCGGTTGCCTAGAGGAGACACTGGAGATAAGGATAAAGCAAAAGAAACAGACATGTTCACATTCGACCAAGTATAAATGTTAATGTACGCCATTTTCTATAGCGACCGTATATGGCCTCGACCCTGCTCATTTTTCAATGAACTGATCGGGTGAGATCCTTCCCCACCGCTGCCCGTTTAAATAGGCACCACGCCTTTTAAGGTCCCCGTGCACGGACCGTGCTAGCCCGAGATTTAAATCTCTGAAAGACAGGGTTGGACTGGCTTGCTAAAGCGGCCCGGGAAATTTGGTCATGGGCGGCCCATATTATCGAGCGCCGAAGGTACGAAACTTTTCAGAATTAGGGGCCTAGGCCAATGCTTTTTGTAGCATTTAACATAAAATGGAGGGCATTTTTAGTTATTAATGGGCCAAATGGCATAATATTGTTAAATGATTATTAAAAGATTAAGAAATTAACACGTAGGCCTATGTGTTTTAAATATGTGATTTGTCGTAAATTCGCAATTATGTTTAGAACCTACTGTCACATTATGTAGTGCACTGTGCACAGTTTAGTTTATTTGGAAACGTAACATCGTGATAGAATTAGTACACACAACGTCACAAAGCACTTTGTATAGCAGTTTTTCATCGTATCACAAGTTGACGCCTAAATGTCAACGATTTCATCATTAATTCTGAGAAGAAGGTCCTTTTCACAAGCCATCAGCATGAAAGACTCTAAACTTCACTGATTTAGCAAAAAATTTTAATCTGTTCAAAATGTATTTCAGTTTCGAAAATGAACTCTCACAAGCAACTTGTGATGAGGATACTGTCAAAACGATTTCGTAAGCCAAAAACAAATTTGAATAAGCTAGACTGTGCAAATTGAACTTAAGGAGAACGTGGTAACAGCAAACAATACATTTTCTGCAAGATTTGAATTTATTTCTGTTCCTGTTGCTGTTTTCTTCTATTTCACTTTTTATAGGCCTAGATTCAAATTGCATGGCGTTTTCTGAGACTGTGTCTGTTACTTCAGTGTCAAATAGCAAATTATAGTCTTTTAGTTTCGACACTTTCCCATTTTCTTGCAAGTCCAATTATTCACTTTGCAGCTGCTCTGTAGCAGATTCTCATGGCAATTTCTTTTTTGACCGGATTCTTTTCTATTTCAAAGCACTTTCAACATCAATGTCGAGGTTTATTTTATCTAGTTCACTGTTAGCAAGCTCTGAAAAATGTGTAGCTGCTTCAAAAATGACATCAAAAGTTTCGATGTATTTGGCTTAATTCATTGATAGTATATCTTAAACTATCTCATTGACTCGTACACTTTCAAAATCAATTGCGCTGTCAAAATAAATTCAAAATTTGTCAAAGAATCCAGAAGAGTTCTCGCTCTAAGTAAAAGTAGTTTGATTCTGAAATATTATGAAAGCATGTTGTCGCACGTAAAAGTAAGCCTAAAAGAAATCGACAGCTTCTGTTTCTGTATTGCATGCGCTATAATCAACGGTAGGCTAAGTTAAAGTAAATACTGGAACGTAGCCGCACGTTTCATGAGGCAGTGCAAGTTTCTTGGTAACAACCGTGCACTGCCGATATTTCATAATTTATAACACTAGAATTAACGATTACAACTAAAATATCGTAATTTTTTTAAATCATATTTTTCCTTTTTTGGGCGGCCGGCTCAGTCCAAGCCTGGGCGACCGGCCCAACGGGAATTTCCCGGTGTCCCGGTGGGCCAGTCCAAGTCTGCTGAAAGAAGACACCTTCGGGAAGCGAACCGCGACCCGCATGCTCTCTAACACAGAGGCGCATGAGACGCAGCCTACGCTCTTACCGATGTAGCGTATCAGTTGCAATACATGGTTATCTTGAGCCTAATTCCAAGTAGACTCTAATCCTAGTTCTGACGAAAACTAATGGAAGGCATGTAGTCTATTCCTAACTCGATACCGGTACACAGATTTGGCAGAAACTGAGGACATTAATTCCTTCAGTCTATTTTTAACGGTGTTGGATCCCTATGGAACTCCCTTCCCTTGGTACTGCGTGGGACCCTACTTACTAGGTTTTCTCTCTCTGTTGTTTGAAGGTTTGCGTTGATTTAATAGTGTCTTCTACTCATTTGACGCTGATTATATTCAAACAGCCAAATCCTCATATATCAGAATGTATGCAGGAAAACATTGTACTGTTTCCCTATTTGGGCACGTATGAGTGATACTCCTTTAGATCGAGCTTAGCAATTGCTGGTATTTCTCTTACATACATCCAGGAGCTGCCGGTTCCATTTCAAGTCAGCCGGGTTAGTGTTTACTACTCTCTTCTGCCAGGTTCGAGCATTCATCCTGTATTTTAATGTATTATTATTAGTATTATTTTTTTGCCCTGAGGTACTTCATTCCCTCAAGGTCTTAGAGATTAGATAAGTAATTTTTCTGGAACGGTTATACCTCATCTAAGTCAGCTTGGGCTGTAGCCATCGAGCCGCTGAAGGCTACCGCGTTATTATTATTATTATTATTATTATTATTATTATTATTATTATTATTATTATTATTATTATTATTATTATTATTATTATTACCATTATTAGGCCCCTATTATGACAAGCATTTCAACGCGCTCAAGGTCGCAGAAATGCGAATCTGAGGCCCGGTTTGTCATTCGCCAGGTGAAGAGCTGTTAGTTATCCAAATGCTTGAAAGCCCACGAGAAATAGTGAGTTTGAGGCGTTTCTTAAGGAAAAAAGTTAAAGCATCGGACAAACACAAGACCCCATGACAGTGTTACATCGAGCCTCAACCAAAAGACCCATACTAGAAGATCGCAGGTAAATAAAGAATAGTGGCGAAGGTAAGTAGGAGTGCTCATTTGTGGGGATTTCATATAGGTAAGATGAGTAGAAATGGTCAAAAATGATTGCATTAAAACCAAAGTTACGTTCTCCGCCGCGGCGTTGGACCATACACAGGCCTACGTAAAATAGGTTATTTCTTTCTATAATGTACGGTACAAATACGTTGGAGAACGTTGACATCATTTCATGACGAAAATAAAATACATAACATCATGCACAACAAAGTCAACAAAATCCAACACAACTAGCACACTAGTAGATAGCTCTAGTTCTAGGCTCTGGCTACCATAGCTAGCCTGTCATTGTCAGCCAGTAACATTATAGTCAAGCAATAATGAGTTAATTCACTCGTGTGCATCACTCATCTGTTCAGTGTTGGACTCGGTGTCACAGGAATCACTGCTACTATCAGCGCATCATTACATTCAACAGCTGTCTCGTGATAATTCACATCATTTATTTTGTCCAAAAAACGATCACTTGCATGAATGTACAGCATTTGTCAATTGTCTTGGTCTTCAGTTGGTTGCATCGTTTATTTTGCAGAAAACCAATCCAACTCCAATTAAGTTCTGCAATTACATTTTTACGTACGTGTACGGAACGCGTTCGTTACTCTTTTCGATAACGTACGTACGATATTTCGGTAAAATAACGTACAGTCGCACTTTGCTTTGCTGCACATTGGATATATACTTATATTTATATTTTAAAATATTAATGTATCAATCGTTCATGTAATTATGTCGTCCATGTGTCGTTAGTGAATTTATTTCAATGTATAGGCCTATAATAAACTGTCCACTTTTTAACTAATAAATTTAAGATAAAACTTTACTTGAATAATAATGGAAATCAGGTAATTGTCAAGATGATCATAACTGAAATTCTCTGCGCAGTAGATGCCATTGACTAGATACACGGAGAGGCTATTAGGACATTTGTAATATTATGGATCACAGCTGCACTGCTTCAGCGTCAGCTGTGTGCGCCTCGAGGAGCTCGGACCTGCCTCCAGACTCTAATTGCGCATTTTCGGCGATTTGTGTCGCATGTGTCGCCATAAATAAACGGCTTATGTTTGCCGAGACAGATGAAAATGATGCAAAAGGAAGAGGAATTCTCAAGAACCTTTTGCAGACAGTCGAGACAATAATTATGCTCTCTTCACTTTCTAAATTCAATGTATTTCCGTTTCTTGTTTTAATCGTTGGATCAATTTTTGTTGATACTTGCTGATTTGTTCTGGGCTGAACCAATCTTTCGAATAGTCATGAAAGCCGATCCTTTGCTTTGATTGCGGATTTCTTGGAAGAAATGCAAATGCTACAAAAACGATAAACCGATTCCAAGAAAATTATTATTTCCACGTCAGGTGACAGCTGATTCTTTATGTTCTTGATTCCGGGTCCGTAAACGAAACATATTTGGAGACTGTAGGCAACAAAATTCGTCACATATAGAATTAGATTTCCACATGGAAGCCTGCTTAAGTTTTTCTATTTTTTTAAAGATATTTAATAACCATTTATCTAGAGTTGGTCCAGAATGAAAGTCAGGTAGCAAAATGTCAGGCTGCTCCACCAGGTTCAGGGAGGGTATATAAATCTATTGACGCCTACATTAACACCTAGTCATAGACTGAAATTCTGAACGCTCTGTGATCAATCCAGTTTGCCTTGAAAACCTCATAGTTTAAAAGCGTCGTTTAAACTGTGGTCAATTCATGTTTCAAACGTTCTCTCTCTTTTCAGCAGAAACGACATTACCAAGAGACAAGAAGATGAACATCTAATTTCAAGAAGAAAAGAAAAGAAAATATCGACTGCTGCAATCTTCCCCAAGGGCTGGAATCAACATTTTGAACTTTAAATGTGGCACTGGTTTAGGAAAAGTTTCAAGAAGACAATTCAACCAACATAATCGGATCTAAGAGAAGCAGAAGATTGCAAAACAAAAACCTTGAAAAATTGTTTAACTAGAGCTCCGAATTTTCGCAGAAGTAGAACGAACTCTTACTCACTAATTTTCAGGCAACTTGTTTTTATAGCCAGAGCACTGGCTGCCAGAGAGGTATTTCATCTGTATACTTGTACTGCGATGCAGAGTGGGGGCTAAATGAATCGATTACTGAATTTCCATCTTAAACTCAATAACACACAGTCAATCAGAAATTGAATAGAAACTTGATCAGAAAGTCAATCAGAATCTGAATTAGTGAAAAATTCAATTGTAACTCAACAGAAACTCATTCAATCCAAACTTTACTCAATCAGAAACTTAAAAATCAGAAACTAAATGATCAGGAATTAAATCGTAAACTAAAAACCGAAAACTCAGAAATCAAAACTCAATCTAAATATCAATCAATCGCAATATCAATCCATGTAAAATTTATCGAATCACAACCTGTATCCATCAAAAACTCAATAAACAAACACTTTATCAATCAAACACTTATCAACCAGAGCCTGAATTAAACAGAAATCTATTCATATGCTCAATCGAATATTCGATCATAAAAATTTGATTTAAATAGAAATTCAATCTTAAATTCAATCAAAACCTCCTCAAAGAAACAAATTAATCAATAAGTAAAGTAATAAGAAAATTTATTTCTAAAGTCAGTAAAATCTGAGTAACTGGACAGCTAAATCAACCTGCTACTCAATCATTGGAAAGTTTGATTAAGGCAAACAAAACTCCCTGAGTTAATCAAAACCTCGTTCATAAACCCGTCCGGAAAACTACGGTGAGGATTTGACATTTTCTTCTGACGAACTTCTTATATTGATCAGAATATTATGTCATTCGAAATTTTAAAATGTTGCAGCCACACAACTTTGATAGTCTTCACCGCAACCATTAAAGTTCTGGACAGGCCCTGCAGAGGTTCCTTTTTTATTGATAGGGTCCGAGTGCTAGCTGTCATATTCAGTGAGTGACCTTCAACGGTACTTTAGTAGTATTCTAGGAATGTTGCGTCTGTTACTGCATGCTGATAGTCTACCAAGTTAATTGCAGCATATTTTACTATCTTAAAAACGTCGACAGAGCCTAAGTATCGGAGAGCCACTGTCGTTTCACCTTCTGAACTGGCGCCATCTGCAAATTAGTTTTGTCAATGATGACATTTGCGTTGGCGATGATAATTACTTTGGTCGATGAGACCGCTCTGCCTATACTCGTTCGCACTTTGATCGCCTCAACTAATCGATCGGTACTAAGAGACCTAGCCGTGCCAGATGACATCGACAGACCGAAGGCAGTTACGCGATGTGGTGACTAAGCAGTGACCCACAGTCAACGGTTGCAGCAGCTGGTGCAATGTGGAAGCAAATGGCACCAGCGCCTATGGCATCCACTGCAGCGGCTGCGATCAAACACTGCTGCGGTTGTTCGTCGTAATTGAGAAGCACCGTGAAATGCGATCTCATGTACTCAAGTTGGGCGTTCAGGAATTCCGTTGCTGTCATTAGCCAACGGCATCGTTAGTCAGTCGCTGTGCCATCATCCGCTGTCATCTCAGTCGAATGTCGACAGCAAACTAAAATTCCCTGTCGAACGCATGGTCCTTGCTGTTGCATCATCCGAATCGATAGCTGGGCTCTGTTATGGCTCGTAGAGGACATCGGTTTAATACCCCCACCGGGCAATAACAGGCCTATCGCTAACGATATCGACCGCGCATTGAAGAGTTCAGTAACTTTGATGTGACATCTGGCGACAGAAACATCGATCCAAGACCGCAACTGAAATCATCATCAGTTAGCAGGGCGAAGTCTGTGCTTCGTGGTCATCAGCAAAAACAAAAACGAAGGATTTGCGATGAACGGAAAAAGAAGGAAGTAAATAGAACGTTATAGACCTTACACAAGTGCAGATTCACATGGTCCATTGATGGACGGACAAATGGACGGACAGACGGATGAATTGATGAACAGATGGACATATGAACAGACGGATGAATTGATGAACAGATGGACCTATGAACAGACGGATGGATGATTTGATGAACAGACGGATGGATGGACTGATAAACAGACGGATGGATGAATTGATGAACAGATGGACCTATGAACAGACGGATGAATTGATGAACAGATGGACCTATGAACAGACGGATGAATTGATGAACAGATGGACCTATGAACAGACGGATGGATGATTTGATGAACAGACGGATGGATGGACTGATAAACAGACGGATGGATGAATTGATGAACAGATGGACCTGTGAACAGACGGATGAATTGATGAACAGATGGACCTATGAACAGACGGATGAATTGATGAACAGATGGACCTATGAACAGACGGATGGATGATTTGATGAACAGACGGATGGATGGACTGATAAACAGACGGATGGATGAATTGATGAACAGATGGACCTGTGAACAGACGGATGAATTGATGAACAGATGGACCTGTGAACAGACGGATGAATTGATGAACAGATGGATGGATGGACTGATAAACATATGGACCTATGAACAGACGGATCGATTGATTGATGAACAGATGGACCTATGAACAGACGGATGGATGATTTGATGAACAGACGGATGGATGAATTGATGAACAGATGGACCTATGAACAGACGGATGAATTGATGAACAGATGGACCTGTGAACAGACGGATGAATTGATGAACAGATGGACCTATGAACAGACGGATGGATGATTTGATGAACAGACGGATGGATGGACTGATGAACAGATGGACCTATGAACAGACGGATGGATGAATTGATGAACAGATGGAGGTATGAAAAGACAGATGGATGGAAGGTAGGACTATGACAAACAGATGTTCGGGTGGGGACGGACAGACAGATGGACGGTAGGGTGGATAGATCAACGGATGGACAAATGAACTGATTGATGAACGGAGGAATGAGCGAATAAACGGACGGATTGATGGAGGGAGGAATGGAGGGATACATGCAGATTCTGTCAGCTGTTGACGGTTGATCGGTGAGATCTATTGTTGTGCTCATCAGTAGTTTGAGATATTTTACAATAATTAACCGACAGTCTGAGAGACAAAACTTAAAGGAAATTGCAAAACTTCAAATTTAACTTAACGACATTATCACACAAAGAAAGACATTATCACACAAAGAAAGACATTATCACACAAAGAAAGACATTATCACACAAAGAAAGACATTATCACATAAAGAAAGACATTATCACACAAAGAAAGACATTATCACACAAAGAAAGACATTATCACACAAAGAAAGACATTATCACACAAATAAAGACATTATCACACAAAGAAAGACATTATCACACAAAGAAAGACATTATCACACAAAGAAAGACATTATCACACAAAGAAAGACATTATCACACAAAGAAAGACATTATCACACAAAGAAAGACATTATCACACAAAGAAAGACATTATCACACATAAGCCATTTATTGACAGAGCATCAACACCATAATGTCACAAGAACAGCAATCTATAAAAACTCAAAACTTCCAGTAAATGATTCAAAAGTCAATGGGACAATCCAAAGGATCATGGGAGTGTGCTGAAGACTGCGCAGATCTATCCATTGCGATCTCTGTATTTCATGCATCAGATATCAAAGTTAATGATCCAACATGCAATTTCTTCCGATGAGTGTCGGGACGTGCATTTGAATAAAGAACTAAGATGACGACGATGTGGCCGCGAACGAAGACCTTGTTGTAGTTGACATCTTCATTCAATTTCGCAGCTTCCATACATTCATCGCATGCAAGAGAACTCATCCTAAGATTCCGATTCTAAGGCGAGACTCATGACCTGGAAATCAAGGGTTTATTATAGACTAAGTGCTTTTAGATGGTAAGCTAAAAAGATGACCAGGTCATTCCGTTAGCCCATCTTTCTGTGTTCGGTTGCTCTAAGCTTATGTCGGTCCATCTGTTCCTCTGTCTGTGCGCTTATCAGCCGCTTTGTCCGTCTGACCTGACATATATCGACTGTCCCATACCTACGTGATTTCGCTGTATTCAACAGAAGCCAATTTGAAGTTGTCTTTGATTGTTGACCTACTTCGGCAACAGCAGCCTGCGTAGACGAGGAACAGACATGTTTGTTGAATGTGTAGCAATTAAGTTCTGTACAGCTGAATGTTGTCGAATGTGATTGATTTTTGCGTTTCTGTGTAATTTAATTCGTTGTGGATTTTGATCTATCGGATGTTTAATTTCCGCTCGTGACGCAGTGTATCTGACGCGTTGTATCTGACGCGTTGTATCTGACGCATGTACATCTGACGCAGTGTATCTGACGCAGTACATCTGACGCAGTGTATCTGACACAGTACATCTGACGCAGTACATCTGACGCAGTGTATCTGACGCAGTACATCTGACGCAGTGTATCTGACGCAGTACATCTGACGCAGTACATCTGACGCAGTACATCTGACGCAGTGTATCTGACGCAGTACATCTGACGCAGTGTATCTGACGCAGTACATCTGACGCAGTGTATCTGACGCAGTACATCTGACGCAGTACATCTGACGCAGTGTATCTGACGCAGTACATCTGACGCAGTGTATCTGACGCAATACATCTGACGCAGTACATCTGACGCAGTGTATCTGACGCAGTACATCTGACGCAGTACATCTGACGCAGTACATCTGACGCAGTGTATCTGACGCAGTACATCTGACGCAGTACATCTGACGCAGTACATCTGACGCAGTACATCTGACGCAGTACATCTGACGTAGTACATCTGACGCAGTACATCTGACGTAGTACATCTGACGCAGTACATCTGACGTAGTACATCTGACGCAGTACATCTGACGTAGTACATCTGACGCAGTACATCTGACGCAGTACATCTGACGCAGTACATCTAACGCAGTACATCTGACGTAGTGTATCTGACGCAGTACATCTGACGTAGTACATCTGACGCAGTACATCTGCGTGGCTGGCGTGTACACATCAGCCACGCTCAAAGGTTCGAGAAAACGCAATGAAGTGACGATTTTCTGACTTGAATCAACAATTCGATTTCACGATCTAAACGGAAAACCAATCAGTCCTTGGCGATGAGCAACTGTGAATGAGGAATTTCCACAAGGTCTGCCTTCACAGTGACCATCCTAAAGCAGAGGCTCGAACTCGTATACAACGCGCGTTAAGAGAAAAGCGCTCATAACCAATCAGTTACCGTTTTGCCCAGTTATCACGCAAATGTGTTTTGTGTAGGTGTGTATGTATTGCATGCATAATTATTATCCGCACATAATTATATGTACAGCGTTACAAACAGTTTTAACGCGCCCAAGGTCACACAAAAATGCGAATATGAGGAGCGGTTAGTCAGTCGCCGGGTGAAGAGCGGCTAGATATCCAAATGCATGAAAGACAACGAGAAATTGTGAGTTTTGAGGGGTTTCTTAAAGAAATCGAATGAGTTTCGAGCATCGAACAAACATTAGTTTTATAGGTTTTATAGGTTTAAATCTTATTCTGAATTCTCTAGGAGGCCAATGGGGCTGACTGAGTAGAGATAATGAGTTTGAACGAGAAGATGAACGCAACACCACTCGAGCCTGAGAATTTTTGATGCGTTGAAGCCTGTTGACTTACGATCCTGTATGCCTACAAACATAGAATTGGCATAATCGAGGCGAGAGCAGACAAGGGAACAGGCTATGATCTGTGACATGCTTTTAGTAAGAGCAGACATTATGTGACGTATTGCTCTGATATGATAGAAACAAGGTTTGTTATGTGGGATCGGAATGTGGGATCGGCATGTGGGATGTATACCTATATATGTGTGTGTATGTATGTATGTATGTATGTATGTATGTATGTATGTATGTATGTATGTATGTATGTATGTATGTATGTATGTATGTATGTATGTATGTATGTATGTGTATATGTATGTATGTATGTATGTATGCATGTATGTATGTATGTATGTATGTATGTATGTATGTATGTATTTATGTATGTATGTATGTATGTATGTATGTATGTATGTACCAGCTGATCAACTTTCTATTGTTTCCTCCGTTGATGCACTTACCCAAGACTTGCACCTTTGGATGTCATCAAATCGACTTTGCTTAAATTCCACCAAGACTCAATTGATTTGGTTTGGCACTAAGCTACAACTAAATAAGCTTGACTATTCACTGCTGGCACTCAGGTTTCCTTCTTATACCTACTCCTCCAGTGTACGTGATCTGGGTGTGACTCTTGACTCCTCCCTCACCTTTACTGAACATATCTCGACTCTGACTCGCTCCTGCTTCTTCCAACTGAGACGACTGAGAGCTACCAGGCGATCCACTATACCTACTATCTTCACCTCCATTGTACATTCATTCATTTGCTCTCGGGTCGACTACTGTAACTCGCTCCTCCTCGGTCTCCCCATGCTACGGCTCTCCCCCTCCAGTCAGTCTTAAATGCTGCTGCTAGGCTTATAGCACGTCTTCCTCGCTTTGCTCATATCTCCACATAGTATTATATGATTGAAGTCTTACACTGGCTCCCGATTACTTGGCGCATCCAGTATAAGATCCTCCTTCTGGTTTCCGAGTCCCAGCTATAGCTTGCCCCTAAATACCTCTCTGACCTTATGCGGCAACCTCTCTCTGCAACTTCAGCTCGTCCTTTGCGCTCTACTGGCCGTCTTGATCTCTTTGTCTCTCGTACTAGGACCACTCTGGCCCAACGTCGAGCTTTTGCTGTCACAGGTCCCTCTGCCTGGAATGGTCTTCCCTCTCGACTACGAACTAAACTCATGATGGGAATCTCCCCAGCATCTACTCGCTTGCTCAAGACGTTTCTGTTTCCACGGGGCTCATGCACTGAGGGCGCCTCTGAATAGTTTATACTGCGAGAGGCGCCTGATAAATTACTAGATACGATACGGTGCGATGTGTGTGTGTGTGTGTGTGTGTGTGTGTGTTGCGCGCGTAGAAGTTGCTCTTTGAGGCAGACCAACTGAGACAACCATGCGTGCAGACAGACCTCTTAATATACCGTCGAACGCTCACAAAGATGGAACGACAGTTACAGATAGGCATAGAGAGACAGAGATATAAGGATACAGCGATACATATGGACAAAGACAGAAATTCAGATGAGCAAGTACAGCTATTTGAGTTTTGCCGAATACCTTACCAGACAAGGTCTTCTTGACTGAATCGGTAGCTAAGCCTACGTCGGACTGACTTCTTCTTCTCTATATAAGCAGCTGTCAAAGTACTCCGAGATTTGTCGTCGTTAAGAGTGATGTACACTGCACAGTGCTTCATGAATGAAGTCTTCAACCGCTGATCGACTTAAAACTATTGGGTCGCCGGGCCTCAATCAGGGTATTCGGTAGGCCAAACGGTACGCCTTGTTCGTGGTAAACCCTCCTGCTACATTCCATGTACCTACCACACTGCGTGTTGTATTGTATCTAGAAATTTATAAAGCGCCTCTCGCAGAATAACTATTCAGAGGCGCTTTCAGCACAGAAGCCCCGGGGAAACAAAAATGCCTTTAGGGAACGCGAGACTGATGAGGAAAATCCAGTCATTAGTTTGGCCCTGAGCAGAGGACTGAGAGGAGGAAGGTCATTCCAGAATATGTGCTTATTTATGTATGTACGTATGCATGCATGTGTGTATAACTGTGTATACATAATGTATTTATGATTGCATATGTGCGTGTAACAGTGTGTATGTATATGCATTTTTATGAATATTTAATCAGCGCCCACTGAGAATCTCTAGATGCAGCAAAACATCGGCATATGACGTGCTTATCATATTCTCAGCAGGTGCGCGCATGTCTTGGTTTGTTGTTCTAGATGTTGTTATAGTTCAGCGATTTATCTTCGGTTCTGTTTACTTGGAAGAGCAGACTCTTCACTGGATCTGGCAGACAGACAGACAGACTGACAGACAGACTGACAGACAGACAGACAGGCAGGCAGGCAGATATAAGAGACGGATCGAATGGTTGTGTGTCACACTGCGTTTAGTATATTCGCTGCGTTTGTGGTGAACGTTCATCTAAAGCGGTCTGTAATAGGCTTCAGATTCGGCATCGAATACAGATGAGCTCAGCTGCGGTGGCGCCGACAGTCGAAGGCAGGACAGACTCAGCGCAATACTTCTACCGTCCTCGATTCTCGTGAGACGAATGGTTAATTAGAAAGAGTGCGGCATAAATGCGGTTAGGGACCTACCTTATAATTACGTCTTATAGGCCTATATAGGATCTTCAATTTTTCACTTCTAAAAACAAACAACTTTGTGAAGTTATGAATGCTGCTTCAGAAGCTTCTGAAAGCAATAAAAACAGAGATTCCAACTTCAGACCAAGATCTGAAGACCAAGGACAAGACTTATATCTAAATTCTGGTCTTTTGATAAAGGCATCTCGACTAACGTCAGATTTATTTCCAATGTTCATTGTTCGGTGCATGATGTCTATGAACGTGGCTTTTCCGCAACCCCGTGTAACGGGACGAGTAAGAAGGTGTTAAGAACATTCCAAACCATGCCTATTATATAACACACGCGTATCGCCTGACCATATGTTTACTGTACGTAATCATGAGTTATGAGATTTCGGTCTGATCTGAAATAGAATACAGCACGTCAGCGTTCACGCGCTGAGAGTTGGACTAGTGTCAACTTTAATTCTCATCCGGTGTGTGATTGTTGGGTCCACAAATCGTTAGAACGTAAATCAACTGACGTCAGCGGTGACTCATTTTCAAGATGAGATATGTTTTGCTGAAGGAGAATATGTTATGATCCTATGTAATCTAGGTAGCAAATCCAGTGCTTAGCAGTGTCCGAAGGTGTGCGTTGGTTTAACACTGTCTTCTACTCATCTTACGCTGATTTTTGCTGACGCTAGCAATTTGTAGTTTGGTGCTTTTAATGAGGTCGATTAAAGTACTACCGCGATTGAATCGTAATCGTAATCGTAAACTCCAATTTCTAAAGCGCTACTCTAAATCTTATTCACGAGGGCTGCGTCATATCAGAGGGGTTGTCCAGAGATAACTGTTGCATTACGATATAATATCTAAAAGAGACTAATATGTCTTTGCTTGATCAATTGTTATGCTCTATATATAGGCGAATATAGTGACCAGGGAATATATATCGAGGTTTGATAGACTTGTAACTTTGGTAGGCCTAAGTCACCGTTAATGTTAAGGCTCCTCGCAGTATTCTCGATTAGTCGCTGTTAAGCAGACAGCAACATTAATGGCTGCTGTTGGCAAACGACAACCTGTTGTTCACTTAACGACAACCTGTTGTTCACTTAAGTTATTTGCCATGAATGTATAATCAGACGATAAGCAAGTTCTACTGTATCAGCGTTATAGGCCACTAATCGTTTTAATGTCGAGTCAGTGACTTATTTATGAAACAAACACCAGACGTAAACAACCAATCTTGTATTTAGTGTTCATCAGTGTTGCAGCAATTCACACCTTTGCGAAAGAAAGTAATGTCAAGTTGATTACAAGTCACGAAGCATAAGAAACAGTAATTTTGAGCGATTTGGGAAAAACCAGCGAGGAGTAGGCCTACTGGAGTTATTAAATCAGCGTAAAACATTAAAAATGGAGTCAGGAATACTTTCTCCTATTCGTTCTTTTGTCCAATTATTATGCATTTGAATAGATATATTTCAGTTTTATTTGTGCTTAACCGAATGACCCTCCAGCAAAAAACCTTTGATCTGTCAAAACATGAATACTGCAGGGAGGTCACTTTGAAGACTGAGTCACTTAAAGATGTCGCTGTTGGGCTTGATGTACGTTAACCCAACGCAGCTGACATCTTCCAATAAGCCAGTTTGCTTCAGTTTGTCAGTGAAAAACACCAAACTAATTAAAATAAGATATAGATGGAAAATCTGCATAATAAAATAATTTGAGTTTCAAATCTTGCATCCGTGACTAATAGGCCTATAGGGCCTATATATCGTCGTGCCGTTAAATAAAAATTTGTGATGTAGGAGTTCGTTTACCTCACAGCATCATCGTAAAACTGCACGCATCGGAAAAAGATTGGTTCCTCCTGATCTATATAAAAGTCACGGAATCAAATTTCGTGCTCTGCCATGAAGGAATTTGGTATTAGATGAGATTGTACAGTCCACTCTACATAAAGAACAAGACTGATCTCCAGAGTGCGTATAAATACGACTGGCAGAATTCAATTAACTTAGTCTGGCAAAAAACACGATCGCCACTGCAACACGAAATTAACCCAACTGATTGGTTGCAGCGCTTATTTTCTACAAGCAATCGCAGCGTTGCGTGACGCGATACTTAGATCATGTCTGTCTCAGAAGAAAGGACATCACGGAATGTCGTTCTGAGCTCAGTCCACAGTGACCTGATGCAACCGTCAAGTCTGTTGCAAGTTGTCAGAAGATTTAAAATGTAAGCATTATTACATTCCTTCGCTAGTAATGATTCAGTTCAGGAGGACAAACGGTTTCACAGGACCATATCAGTCGAGGTCAAGGGTGTTGGCTGAGAAAGAGTTGAAAGGTCAAATATTAGAGATTTCGTTATCGGCCGCATGTGGAGAAGTGGTTGCCAAGGTTTTCTGGACGTTCAGGGGAACCGGATGTACTGTCGTAACCCCGGCACTTGACCTGAGCGGCGTTAAGGAGTGGCGCACACAGACGAGCTCGATGAGGATCTCTCGAAAACGACGACTGCAAAAGCAGTAGATGATGAAGTTCAAGGACGAGTTGGCGACGACCAGAAGATCGCTGAGGCGCTCGTAGAAGAAGAAGGCGCTGGGACAGGTGATCGAATGCTGGCTGAGGGAGCTACCGAGCACCTGCGTTACCATGGCAGGAGTCTGCGTCACGACAAACACCATGACGACGACTATGAGCATGAAAGTGATGTCATCCTCCGATCGACTGTTCGCTCCACTTCCGGTTCCTGTCATGGAGTGATTACTCGTTTCGAGAGGAGGCTGCTTGAGGAGTCTGGCCCGGCGCTTCTTCGTCTTTCGAAGGGCCTTGATCAGCATCCGGTTGAGGAAGGTCAGCGATATGAGAGGAACGAGGAACATGACGACGAAGTAGAACAGGTTCCGGTAGACGATCTTGTAGACGCGGTTTTCGTAGAGCCACGTCTGCCGCATCGGTTCCTTAGGATCGTCCGTTATTTCGTACTCAAAGAAACGCGGCAGATTGAAGACAACGGAGAAGAGACAGACGAGGCCAACGTGGCGTCGGGCAAAGTGCACCGAGCAGAGGTTGGTCGCCTTATACGGGTGACAGACAGAGATGTAGCGGTTCAGCGTCACAAGGATCGTCAGGTAGATCGTGCCTGTCTCCGTCAGAAGTGCGCATGGATAGATGTACTTACCCAGGTAGGGTATTGCGCTGTGCAGACCCGGCACCTGTACCCCGAATGTCTGGATCGAAGTAAGCACTCTGAGTGCAAATACAGTGACGAGAAACAGTGTGTCGGCCACTTCGAGCGAGACGAGAAGGAAGGGAGTGGCCGTCTTGGACTTGTCTCTTGACAGAACGACCGTTGAGACGGTGTTTCCCGCAAAGCCAAAGACGCACAAGATTCCCATGAAGACCGCCTCGATGACGAAGTCATAGCAGGTGCAAGCGTACGACACTTCCATTGTTATCGCCATTGAAGACTCGACCTCGGTTGTTTGGTTGTGACACAGAAGGTCAGAAGTAGCGTTACAGGCAGAGTAGATGGAGTTATTTAGGCTAGATGAGCTGGATTCTAGATGAACACTGGAGGACGTTGTCTGGTCATCCATTTCGCTGGTCGCTCACGGCAGAAGAACCGTTCTTCAAATGATATCTAATGCAGACATTGAACAGAAAATACGATAATATTATATATATCACCATTGTTTCCAACTGCCATTATATTTCTGTTCAGCAAGATCAGCATAATGCTATCATTATTTTTTGAATGCTATCATTATTTTTTTTGCTTTGCATCAGGACAGCAATTATTATCATTTGCGCTGTTTCGTGACAAGACACGGTCGACGAAGGTACACAGGCAGAGAGACAGGCAGAGAGACAGACAGAGAGACAGGCAGAGAGACAGGCAGAGAGACAGGCAGAGAGACAGGCAGAGAGACAGGCAGAGAGACAGGCAGAGAGACAGACAGAGAGACAGACAGAGAGATAGGCAGAGAAACAGGCAGAGAGACAGGCAGAGAGACAGGCAGAGAGACAGGCAGAGAGACAGACAGAGAGACAGGCAGAGAGACAGGCAGAGAGACAGGCAGAAAGACAGGCAGAAAGAGACAGACAGAGAGACAGACAGAGAGATAGGCAAAGAAACAGGCAGAGAAACAGGTAGAGAGACAGGCAGAGAGACAGGCAGAGAGACAGGCAGAGGGAGACAGGCAGAGGCAGACAGAGAGACAGGCAGAGAGACAGGCAGAGAGACAGGCAGAGAGAGACAGACAGAGAGACAGACAGAGAGATAGGCAGAGAAACAGGCAGATAAACAGGTAGAGAGACAGGCAGATAGACAGGCAGAGAGACAGACAGAGAGACAGACAGAGAGATAGGCAGAGAAACAGGCAGAGAAACAGGCAGAGAGACAGGCAGAGAGACAGGCAGAGAGACAGACAGACAGAGAGACAGACAGAGAGATAGGCAGAGAGATAGGCAGAGAGACAGGCAGAGAGACAGGCAGAGAGACCAATTAACTAAATGGGCGGGTGATTGAATGAATGATCGAATGCATGACTGAATTGATTAAGCAACTGGTGATCATACTGTAGAGACAGATTACATGACATAAAACGCTGTTGCAGGTTCGCCTGTGATAGTTCCAAGCCTGGATAAAGAATGAGGGTTGGTTCATAGGGTGCAGATGCTAAAATAATGAGAATCAGACTGAATATTATCCGATGCAGTTGTTTGTTGATTTAGAAAAATCTACCTTGTGCTTCTTAACAGCAAATTCCTGTTTCACGTGGTACGCATAGGCGTAGCTACATGGAGGCAAGGGAGGCATTTGCTTTCTCTTGGTTTTGTGGATTTTAAAATTTTCCATGGGTTATAGACCTGCATCCTCAAGTACACCTCAGTAGAAGTGGATTTTGCCTCCTCTTGATTTGAAGAAGAAAGTAAGTCTTCGAATGTGTTAATGAGTAAAAAAAGGTCATCAACTTTTTTCGTAACATAAATGAAATTTTTTTTTATTTCTGTTACGAAAAACGTTGATGACTTTTTTTAGTCATTAACACATTCGAAGAGCGAAATTCTGAAATTCTCAGAAGTTTGTGCGACCACCCTTCGGACGCTGACAAATTTGTCTCCTCTTGAATTGAAGTCTGGCCACGCCCCTGGTGGTACGGTAATGCATTTCCATGTTAAATAGGTGACACCTTCATACACTTGTGCTGCACTGATAGATGTGTTATTTATTACGTGGCAACCATTTCTTTCCTTCCTTGTTTAAAATGCCTGTTGTCAACCTCCAGTGTAGTTTTAATTAACTTGATTTTATACTTAGATAATTCTGGGAACCGCTCACAGTATATCGTAATGATTGGAATGTACAACAGCACAAAAAGAAACAAGAAACTAGAAGAAATAAGGAGGCCTGGCTTCTGATGTCCATCGAGAAGTAGCCTATACAAATACAATCTATGCGGACACGCATAAAAACTTATAAAACGTATCAACTTATTTGGAAACTGAGTTAGTCGTCCATTAAATACAAGAAAAGCAGCATCTTGACAGAATATTGTAGCGAATTATACCATGGCAATGAAACCAGAGCTCGTAAATATTTCACCAACCCCGAAAACAAGCGAAAGACTGACATTCTTCTTGGAGAAGCAGCTGTAAGCAGAGGTGCTGAACTTGGACTTGTACTCGAGTTGTACTCAAGTACAGTTTTAAGTACTTGTACTCGTACTTGTGGCTTTGAGACCAAGGTACTTGTATACTCAACATGTGTGAAAAGGTTCTTTAAAACTTAAACGTATACAGCGTATGGACAACTGATAGGCTTTAAGAGGCACTCGGATAGGTTACCAGTTAGCTAATGTTGCTCAAGAGCAATTGTAGAGGAGCGTATGTGTCTGAGTTCATGACCAATGAAAATATAATATTTATGGTTGATTGAGCCTTAATTGTTGAAGAAGTAATTATCTCCTTGTTCTTGAGGTAGCCGCGTGCACTTAAGTACTTGAAACATCTCTGGGTATAAGTAAATTGAAAAGAAAAAAATACAACAGGTACGGATGGCAACACTGGTGAGGACAACAAGGCAAGAAACAAATTATAGGCAGAAGAGATTCACAGTATCTCTAATCAAGTCTGGAATGAAGGAAGGATACCAGAAGAGTGGACACGTTCAATCATAATTACTCTACCAAAGAAAGATGCTCTTGCAGAGTGCAGCAACTATACACACAATAGGCACTGCTATTCATATGATCAGGGTACTTATGTCGGTTCAACTGGAACAATTACAATCACAAGGATAGGCGCACTTGGCGGAAGAGCAGTCAGGTCCTAGGAGAGAGCGCAGGTATTAAAACTGATGCTAATAGCCGAAAAAGCGAAGAGAAAGGGTACCGTTAAGTTAGAACATAGGTGTTTCATAGACTTCCATTAGCCTTTCAACTCCATCAAACACGGAGTCACGTGGGCTGTGCTGAAATCATTTGGAGAAGGAAGAAGGTTGACATAAACGATCCAAGATGGGAGTGAAAAGACAGAAGGTCCAATTAGCTGAAGAACTTCGAGATTGGTTTAGGGCAACAATTGGAACAAGACAATCTCGCCAATAATATTCATTTTAATACTTGGATATTGTGTTGGACAGGGTGAAAAATAATGGAGCAGGAATCTGAGTTCACGGAAATAACGTCAGCAACCTGAGATTTGCTAATGGCATTTACCTGATTGACGAACAAAAAACTATCAAGAAAATGTAAATATTCTACACAGGAAATGGACAGCGTGGGGATTAAAATCAAGTGCAGTTAACGAAGGCAATGACATTTGTAATTGAGGAAATTGCGATCCGAGTGGAGGTAGTTGATGCGAAGATCGAGAATGTTGGCGAATTTGTATATTTTGGGTCTGTTGAATTGGAATAATGACGGCTCCAGAGATAGATGGAGAAAGTGGCAAAAGCAGCGGGAACAATGGCAGGTTTTCAGAAACACTGGACGAGCAGAGAGATTAGTATGCACTGCAAGTTGAAAGTCATCAGAACAACGTCATCTCCATTCAGTGTGCACGCTACTTTGGATGCAAGTGAAACATGGACGCTATATAGACAAGGACAATGTTGGTGGCGTTTGATATGAGTTATTGCATAAAGGATCTTGGGCATCAGATGGTAACTGAAGATCACAGAAGTTGAAGTGCGAAGACGTGTGGTTGCACATTCTCCAGCAAGTAATGGACAGGAAATTCAATTTGCCGGATGAACAACAACAGAACGCTGAAGCAAACCGCATTTGCTATGATTGGATTAGAGGTAGAAGAATAAAATAGAGAATGTCTGCAGACGTTGGCAGGGATTGGTGCGAGACACTTGTGCACAGCTTATTGGCACAGAACAGAGGCCAGTTGAGGAATGTAGTGAGACAACAACAGACTAAGAAGAAGAAATGACTTAAACTAACCACCGACAAACCGATCTGACTCCAATTAAATCCAAGTGCTTCGAGTCGTTTTAAGTTGCCGCCTTCCTCTGATGATGACCGATCTTGACTTCTATAGGAAAGCTGCTACATTATCTCCGATCTTTTGTAGACCAGACACAAACGGAAAAACAAACGTAACAGATATAGGCACAGAGGAGGAGGAGGAGGAGGAGGAGGAGAATGAGGAGGAGGATGATGAAGAAGATGTTGAGGGCGACTCGATACAGACTGAGAATGAAGAGATTGACGCGTGGTCCATTTTATACAGTGAGCGACACAGTGGAGAAATTTGTTCTCCTGCATTTATCTGTAACAAACATTAATCCAACCTGCCAACCTATATCTCCTTAGTTGTTTATCAACGTAGGCTATACATGCGCTGTTATTCGCCCACTTAATCGCAGGCTATTAGGGTACTGCAGTCAATCTTAAAGGTCGTTTGCGTAAATTTTGAAGCCTTGGTATTTAACCCTTATAAATGCTGAATTCTTTAACAGATTGAATTAAAATTTGATATTATCAAATTTTAAGTCAACCGGTTAAAGAATTCATTTATGTTTCATAGCTCTTCATCACAGAAGTGATCGATATACTGGGCCCAAACCAAACAGATTTCGATATGTTTCGTGTATAGTTGTAATATTTAGCGATGCCTCTCAAGTGTCTCTGGCAAGACCTCTCCTTCTTAGCAGTCTTGCTGCAGTCTTTAAACTTGTCCCATAGAACTTTCAGAGTATATTAGAGAGACTAGCTGATGACTACTCAACTGTGCGCCGTTAATTATACAAGTAATAATTATGTGTGTCTTTAAGAGTTATGGCATGTTTAATTAAAGGTCAATAGGTCATTCATATATATTTCTGTATGCCCACCTTGTGCATGGGCTATTTGAGTCTGAAATGCTTTACTGTTTTTATGTGGACCAGAGATGAGGTCTAGATGTTTGGTTTTCCGGTCTTAAATATAGCTTTCCTAACACGCTTGACAGGTGCTTCATGAGAGGTACCAAAATGTTTACACTGATCGGTCAATGTTCAGATTGAAGAAGACGAAGAAGAGCAGTCCTTTTAGCTAGTCTGAGAGGCAGCCATGGGTATAAAGTGTTAGCGACTTCACTTTCTTAACCTCTGCATATACAAACGGGTGGCCAGTCCTCTTCCTCACCGCCTCATCTTCCCATCCAAAGTGTGCGGTATGTGTACTCAATATAGCTGAGTAAAGTGAGTATAATAGAGGCACAGGTGGAGCAGAAATCTCGAAACAAGTTTCTGCCATGGCGGAGATTTTAACCCCCGACATCTTGACTGACAGCCCAGCACAATAACCACTAAACTCTCGTCTTCCAGGTTAACCTTGTCTAGTCGATCGCTTCAACTGTAGACACACGAAGACACGCGAAGACCTTAAACAAGAACATGTAGAGAGGAGGAGCCACAAAGAGAGGACAGCACAAGGAAACGGTTGAAAATGATGAGTAAGGGAAGAGGGAGAAGATGTGGTGGGTTAAGCAGAGACACGGCAATATGATAGAAGGTGGTGTTATAGGGATTTTATATTAGACTAGTTCAGATTAAATTAGTTTAAATAGACTAATGAATAACTTAATCTATATAGGTTTATGGTAACAGACTCATTATAAATTTGCCTACAAACAGAGAGCATCAATAATAATCAGAGCCTATGATATTAATAATACCCCCCTCAAAGTGTTAGCAACACCTCAGCTTGATGAGGGGGTGAAAAAGCTAAGTAGGGAATGTCTGCAATTCAGCCTCTGGTACCACAAGACAGTGGATACCAGAGTCAGTTACAAGTCTGGAACTCAATTTATGTGAGCAGTGCGAAGGTCGAACGGATTAGTGGCGAATCAACGTTCATAAGGAAACAGACGAGAGAAACCCAATGGGAGAGAGACAGAGACAGAGAGACGGAGAGAGAAATCCAATGCAACGGACGGATGATAATAGTAAGAACTGATGTAAACAATATCTGCACAGCTTGAGAATAGCTGTTCAGGATCGGGGATGACTGTGGAAACAAGTGACGATGCGTACATTGGACACCTGCGGGATTTCAGACCATAGATCATGATACAGGTAAATCTCAAACCGTCTTAGTTAGTCATTATAGGTCGTTCTCAGTGTTTAAAGAATGAGCATTTGCACTTGACTGTCGATGCTTTTCTAATGAACATGAATCAGAATTGGAATGTGAGATACCTGCGTCTGGACAAAACGCATTTCGGCTCAAAACAATCGTTGCAGATCGACAACTAAACAGAGTATGAAAATATGCTGTGTAATTGATGTGAATAACAACTTATTTGGTATATTCTTCCACCTGACTCTGTCACCGTAGTAAACTTTCAACCATTTAATTTCAAATAACACAGAAAATGACCTTGATTACTCCCACGGTGAATTAATCGCTTGGTTCGATTGTTTTCTGTAAGCAAAAAATATAGATTGCTTTGCGGTATATGCTTAATTTGGAACATGAAATTTTTATCTAAATGACAATTCTTCACAAGTCACATTTTCTCCGTCTTTCGGAGGAGAAAAATGTTCTTTATTTAAATTTATTCAGCATCGAACATAATAATAATTAAATAATTCAACTAAGACAAAGGTATATCAAATTCCTCCAAGACGCGCATATTTCCAATGAATATATCGATTAATTGCAGATTTAGCGACTTTTAGGACCATTTTCAACCATCTCCCTTTGGGATGGGGAGATAGTTGAATGGCAACACGCTGGCAAGAAGATCAGAAGGACACAGGTTCAATACCCGTTAGCCCCATAAGGTTGACTCAGCCTTCCACTAGGGGTGACTGTAAAATGAGCAGTAGGAGAGATGGGCGCCTTGCAGGCTGCCATACAGTTGAATTCGACTCCTGTTAAACTTATTTTCATCTGTTGCGACTATATCATGTAAACTTACTGCATACTTGTCGGTTTGAATTAATAATCGATTATTATTATTATTATTATTATTATTATTATTATTATTATTATTATTATTATTATTATTATTATTATTATTATTATTATTATTATTATTATTATTATTATTACTATTATTATTTTAAGATTTACAACGTCAGGTATTTATAGACGCGCACGTGATATGCATAAAGGAAGAATTGTCTCTACGCTTAATATTATTATTACTATTATTATTATTACTATTACTATTATTATTACTACTACTACTACTACTACTACTACTACTACTACTACTACTACTACTACTACTACTACTACTACTACTACTACTACTACTACTACTGCTGCTGCTGCTGCTGCTACTACTACTACTACTACTACTACTACAATTATTATTATTATTATTATTATTATTATTATCATTATTATTATTATTAGTATTATTATTATTATTATTATTACAAACATTTTTAACGCGCCCAATGTCACATAGAAGTGCGAATATGAGGAGCGGTTAGTCAGTCGCCAGGTAAAGAGAGGCTAGATATCCAATGCTTAAAAGACAACGAGAATTAATGAGTTTTGAGGCGTTTCTTAAAGAAATAGAAAGAGTTCGAGCATCGGACAAACATTAATAGTCGGTTCCACTTCATCAGGGCAGAAACATGGGTTGGATGAGGGTCCATGACGTGCTACATCGAGGCTCAATCAAGAGACCAATATAAGAGGATTGCAGACTATGTGGCGGAGTTGAAGGAGGTCGTAGTGGTTGAAGATATACGCATTAGTTCTCGTTGTAAGAGTTTTATAGGTAAATCTAATTCTGAATTCTATAGGAAGCCAATACAGCTGACTGAGCAGAGTTAAAGTGTTTGAATGAGAGGATGCACGCAGAACCATTTGGCCGACTAGAGATAACATTGGAGTTAATAATTAGGTGATAGCTGCATTTCGCACAACAAAAACTCTTACATTTGATAGCGATCACGCGACAAACAAGTCTCTGTGTAAGAGCTCGTGGTCTTCGCAGTTTGAATACCAGCTTCTCTACAATATAGATACTTTCAGAAATGTCAGAGATTAACGTCGTGATTTCATAATTTCTTGTCGCATCAGCAACAAATCCATCTCCTAATAAACGCATATATCCGCAAATGGCTAGGAAAACTTGAACACATAAAAGTATATTAATTTGTAATTAAAATAGCCTACCTACCGTGATAGCTTTAACTTAGAAAACGAATTTGTCATCTGAACCTTGATAAAAAGGTTGTAAATATCTCCAATATGGCGAGCCCAAGCCCTACTCATAAACACCTCTATAATTAATCACATTTCGCATTCAGTGTGCATTAGCTCGCTACTGTCTTATGCTACATGCATATAAACCTTCTCAGTTCGTCAACACACAAGTCTTTAATATTCACAATGCTCTTTGGTTTCACCTAACAACACCTGTGTTGGATCGACTGACCATTTACCTGTGTCTTTACCCGGCATGGTTTAAGGGCAAGCGTGTTTTCTTTCCCTTATGTAGTCTGTTTAGTTGTCTTTGTGCTTGTCTGTCTGGACAGCGGCTTGCTTCTCAATGGCTGCAGTGCATCTCAGCCTCGTTTAACACAAACAGCTTGACGACGATGGTCGAGCCGGACATGATTCCGAGGCGATTTTAATCAAGCCCACCTGGTAAACAGATTAGGATGCAGCGTCACCTTATAGCATCATCACGTCCGCTCCATATGTTCATCAGCCACTCCGATTTCCACAAAGACAGCGCAGAAGCAAGGTGACCGCGAATATAAGACCTCTGCATAGACTTTAATATATGAACCGATGATCATGCACGACACACATCCGCATATATATATATATATATATATATATATAAGATTTCCATGCATACATAAATTATGAAATACATACATACATACATATATGCACCTATTGCTTAGACAGCCATGTGCACAGCGCTTTTGGAAGATTTAAAAATGCGCTCTATAAAAACCCAGGTACATACAAGCACACATACAGATAGACACACATATTCACATATGTTATGCATGGATCCAAAGCAAGATGACGGATGCCCATGTATATATGTATATATATATATATATATATATATATATATATATAGTTTTCTGAATCGAATGCCTTACCATCAGACACATGGTAAACATTGTATAATCAAAATTTTTAAGTGTCTGCAGCATATTTTTCTTGTACGCAACTAAATAAATAGAGGCAGGTGAGCGGTGATAATTATGATCAGCCGGTCAGATAAACAAGAAACGTTTTACGTGAAAACTAAATGTTCGAGTTAATATATAGGATCTTTTTCTACAATTATATTCAAGGTACAAGCATCCGCAGCAATTTGGCGAATAACTTACATTTTGATAACTCACATCTGATCTTTTCAGTCAAGCATTACACGACGTTTATTCTTACATCCGAGCACAACCTTACCAGTAGCGGCCTTATAGGCAGTTTTGTGCTATAGGCAAGGGAAACAATGCCGCCACTTACTCATAAATGCTGATCAATCATTTATTTTAAATCGTTTTCAGTGTTCTCAGAGAAAAAAAATGTTTCTATTAATTTTTGAAGTATAAATCAGAATGATGAAAATGTCTTGTTAATATTTTTATTAATTTATTATAAGACTTTGAAAAATTGAATTTGTTGTCGCCATTTCTGGGTATTGTTATGCATAGGGCACACTTGTTCTTCTAAACTGATAAAATCATGGGACGATAGAGGCGTCATAAAATCTACACGAAGTACGAACAAAACATTTCTTTTATTTCTATTTTTTGCATTTTTTATTTTGCCGGAATTTGCCACCCCTTGAAAAATGCCTCTCTAGGGAACCGCCTATCTCGCCTATAGATAGCCTATCTAAAGCCGGCACCTAGTTTTGCCTCTCCGAATTTCACATCATGTAGCTGCCCACTGCTACTTATCTTATGGTGTGTTTTGTTCTTTACCCTTGGTTCTTTAAATTCACGACTTATGTGAGGCATATTGCATCTACTATCTCATGTACAATAAATCATCTACGTTCTGCTCTTATCGTTCCAAACAACATGTATATATAAATTGTAGTGTAGGTATATATATACATGAGACGACAACGGTGTGTACTTATGTACATAAGACAGATCCCTCGGGAGGCATGTCTGAAAAACGAAGGCGTATCGTCGGTCGAATTGATAACTGTGTCAGCTTCGATTCCAGCGGCCATACCCATCACCAGTTGACCCTCCTCTCACCATACTCCCAAGCGCTGAACAGATTGACGCGAGAAAGAGAGAGTTTCTTAGCAATTTACATTGCCTGTGGGTATGCGTAGGATTGCATTCTACGTATTTGAACCTAGGACCCAGAGAAGTGTACAGTAAGTGAAGGGTAAAATAAATTATGGTCAGGTCAGCGGTCAGGCCGTTCATTTGCGCATTTCATTGACTTCGGTCCTCTAGAGAACAGTTCTAGAGTTGATCGAATTTCGGAAGAACAAAACTCTGAAGGCTAAAGGGTTACAGAAGAGTGATGTGACTCAATGACTGAAATTTTGAAACTAAGTCAACAAGTTGTAGGTCGCGACCATACAATTATCATATTGGTAATTTTCCATAATACATTCTTTGACGACATTTAGGACAGCTGCCTAGGTGATCATGATCTGTTTGACTACGTGTAAGACGGACGATTTGGTATCTCTCTCTTTCTGCAGAGAAAAATAAATGTCTTAATATGAGTGAATGTTTTTACATTCTCTCATATTAAGACATTTCTTTCTCTCCTATGATGGACAGTTGTTTTTATCGTCCTCCTTTGTTTGCCAATGTAATCCATATATTTCTTGCCTGGATGACACCTTTACTTTCATGGAAATAATATTTCGTTTTACGGCTGTTATTGACTTTCTTGGCTTCCGTCCGTCCGACACGTACTGATCATCGGTCCCTTTTAACTCATTCCCTAATGCACACCTCTTCGACAACTACTTTGTCTTCTCTTAATTCTTTCCCATCGTCGTCTGAGTTGAGATTTATTTCAACCAAACTTTATTATCCTATCTGCTTTTTCTCTTGTTTTTCTACCCGATCTTTATAGAAGTTGTAACATAGCATAACGCAGATCAGCGGTCAGGCCGTTCATTTGCGCATTTAATTGACTTCGGACCTCTAGAGAACAGTTCTAGAGTTGATCGAATTTCGGAAGAACAAAACTCTGAAGGCTAAAGAGTTACAGAAGAGTGATGTGACTCAATGACTGAAATTTCTAACGGCGAAAATGGAATTTCCTCTTCACCGCCTTTGAACATCCGTTTACTCTGGGATTCATTAAAATATTGAGCAAAGATGCACTGCACTCCGCCCTACAGGTCAATAGGTTAATGATTCAATCCTAGAACCCTGAATGGTGACCAACTTTAAGTGCATTCCGCCTCACACAGTCAATGCTTTAATTATAGTATTGAGACAGGATTATACTTTTTCTCCAATTTATATAGCACCACGTACAACTGCTTATTTCTTGTGGTAAGCAGTTGTACGTCAGCATAAATATGTACCAGGCGCCACGAACACTGCATGACCCAAGAGAGGTTCGAATCAGCTCACTCTGCGTTACAAGGAGGCGTTCAATCAAACAGCTACCTGCATCAAGAAGTGGATTCAATTACTTGCTGGTGGAAACATAAAAGCAATCTAGGCAAGTTATTAGTTAACAGAATCTTGATTAGAAATAGATGAGTCTAGCCGAACCATCTCATCCAGAACAGTTAATGAACCAACAACCGCTAAACTATCAGCTTGTCTCTACCCAGTGATTCATTTGTCAATCAGTGCACTTAGTTGAAACACATTAAGCCTATCCTGGAATTGATGTCGTCCAAGCACATTGCTACCAGAGCAATTGAACCGGCTCAATATTCGAGAAATTTAGATTAATGGTGATTCTGCTCTTTGGCTTCATCTGTAGAGACTGTCATTGACTAACTAATCACGCAAGAAACCCTCTTTGCTTCACTCGAGTCTACTGGGCAGCTGAACGGTCTCTGCCGTAGATTCCTTCTTACACATATTCGAAAGTTTTCCCATAGACACTGAACACAGAATACACGAATAGACAGACTGACAGAAAGCCATACAGGTTGACAGACGAAGACGCATATACTGAGAGCTCACATTCCTTATGACCACTAATTGCGTAATATTATGTAATAAAGGCAGTCTGTACGTTTCACTCACTCGTCTAATTCATCTCTGATGGAGTTTTCCTTTTCGCTTAATTCGAAGCGACAGCATACAGATTGACTGATAGGAATTCGCAGGCTTTACGTATAATGTCAGGATTTATAAGGACGACTTCCAGATGCAGATCCGAGGTCCTATCAATAGATACACATTTTCTTTTGAGTTATTCGGTAGCTAAGCTCCTGCTTTAGCAATTGGTCACCTGCCTGTCTCTCGTTCTTTGCATCAGTAGTTTGCTGGGTTTCAAGAGAAGAGGAAATGCGATCACTGCGAGATGTCTCGAATAGATGTTGCACGCTATTGGCAGCAGGACGCCCACCATGTATGAATCCGAAATGCTAAGCAATCTATTGTGTATTCGCACGTACATACAAATTGTATGCATGCATGTATGCACGTAGATATGTTAGTATGCTTATGTGCATTCACGTATGTATGCATGTATGTATGGTTCACTAGCCTTCTCCTTGAAAATACTGTCTGTCCCGGGACAGACTTTTACGGAGAAGGCTTCAAGATCTTTTCCCTGGAAGCTAAATGTATAGGCATTAGGAAGCACATGTCGGTCTGCTTATGGGACAGATCTTGTCTGAGTGGAGATGGATGCGTCCTCTCAGTCGACGTATAAACCAATGCTAGTATCAAAGGCAACTGGAAACCCAGTGACAGATTAGTTACAGCATAACGAATGAAGCAAGAAGAGAAGAAGAGATGAAACGATAGGAAACTAAGGGGTAACGAAAAGAAACTAAAGGAAGCGAAGGGAAACGAAATGAAATGTGACGGACAGACTGAGAACTCTGACCACAGATGAAGAGAGAAAACTAGACGACGTAGAAAAAGAGTCGTAAAGCATAATGCTGAACAAAAAAGGAGTCACTGGATAGGTATCGTCTTAGCCTCTGACATAGACATCGACAAAAACTAAAGCACTGAAGCAGAGATTGAGTCAGAAACAAGAAAACAATGGGCGGCCGTTTTGAGATGCTCCATTGCTTTCGATCCTTAATTCCCGTTGACCTGAGGGGACAAAGGTCATCCATAGAGACGCATGCTTCTTCGGGTCGATCGGTCTTCAGCGATAGCTTATGGCCACCAATTGAACAACCAATGACTCGCATCCAAGACATCCAAGACACTGTCGGTTTGCCAGAGCAGTCAATCGGATTATTTGGCTGAGCTAAGCAAATGATCCGATGCGGCAGTAAGACAATGCAGTGTTTGATGAAGCCTACACGGGCACTGACTGATACAAATGGATAACTCTGATGAGCCAATGTTTCCCGGATTCTGCTTGCACTTGGAGCCATCCAATTGCTGCGGATACTCAAATTACGAGTGCAAAGCGAAGTATGAGAACGAAAGACGACAGCGGGAGGTGGGAAGATAAGGATGGCAGAAGAAAGTGAAGGAAGGGAGTCCGAGGAGGAAGTGAGTCCGGGGAGGAAGGGAGTCCGAGGAGGAAGGGAGTCCGAGGAGGAAGGGAGTCCGAGGAGGAAGGGAGTCCGAGGAGGAAGTGAGTCCGAGGAGGAAGGGAGTCCGAGGAGGAAGGGAGTCCGAGGAGGAAGAGAGTCCGAGGAGAAGAGAACGTGAATGAGGTCTACGAATAACAAGTGATCAAACGTTATGCTCTTTCGTTGCCTTTAGAGCGCAAACAGAAGAGATCATCTGAACAGTTGCAAGTTGGTCTAGCATCCAACGATTCGGCTTTCTCATCTCAAAGACCCAGGTTTGAATCTGAGGCCTGTCATGTGACATAGATGCCGAACTATGGGCAATCTCTGAGTTCATCATCTTCGCAAATAGATGGCGAACTATGGGCAATCTCTGAGTTCATCATCTTCGACATAGATGGCGAACTATGGGCAATCTCTGAGTTCATCATCTTCGACATAGATGCCGAACTATGGGCAATCTCTGAGTTCATCATCTTCGACATAGATGGCGAACTATGGGCAATCTCTGAGTTCATCATCTTCGACATAGATGGCGAACTATGGGCAATCTCTGAGTTCATCATCTTCGACATAGATGCCGAACTATGGGCAATCTCTGAGTTCATCATCTTCGCAAATAGATGGCGAACTATGGGCAATCTCTGAGTTCATCATCTTCGACATAGATGGCGAACTATGGGCAATCTCTGAGTTCATCATCTTCGACATAGATGCCGAACTATGGGCAATCTCTGAGTTCATCATCTTCGCAAATAGATGGCGAACTATGGGCAATCTCTGAGTTCATCATCTTCGACATAGATGGCGAACTATGGGCAATCTCTGAGTTCATCATCTTCGACATATATGGCGAACTATGGGCAATCTCGAGTTCATCATCTTCGACATAGATGGCGAACTATGGGCAATCTCTGAGTTCATCATCTTCGACATAGATGCCGAACTATGGGCAATCTCTGAGTTCATCATCTTCGCAAATAGAGGGCGAACTATGGGCAATCTCTGAGTTCATCATCTTCGACATATATGGCGAACTATGGGCAATCTCGAGTTCATCATCTTCGACATAGATGGCGAACTATGGGCAATCTCTGAGTTCATCATCTTCGACATAGATGGCGAACTATGGGCAATCTCTGAGTTCATCATCTTCGACATAGATGGCGAACTATGGGCAATCTCGAGTTCATCATCTTCGACATAGATGGCGAACTATGGGCAATCTCTGAGTTCATCATCTTCGACATAGATGCCGAACTATGGGCAATCTCTGAGTTCATCATCTTCGCAAATAGAGGGCGAACTATGGGCAATCTCTGAGTTCATCATCTTCGACATATATGGCGAACTATGGGCAATCTCGAGTTCATCATCTTCGACACAGATGGCGAACTATGGGCAATCTCTGAGTTCATCATCTTCGACATAGATGCCGAACTATGGGCAATCTCTGAGTTCATCATCTTCGACATAGATGGCGAACTATGGGCAATCTCTGAGTTCATCATCTTCGACATAGATGGCGAACTATGGGCAATCTCTGAGTTCATCATCTTCGACATAGATGGCGAACTATGGGCAATCTCTGAGTTCATCATCTTCGACATAGATGGCGAACTATGGGCAATCTCTGAGTTCATCATCTTCGACATAGATGGCGAACTATGGGCAATCTCTGAGTTCATCATCTTCGACATAGATGCCGAACTATGGGCAATCTCTGAGTTCATCATCTTCGACATAGATGGCGAACTATGGGCAATCTCTGAGTTCATCATCTTCGCAAATAGATGGCGAACTATGGGCAATCTCGAGTTCATCATCTTCGACATAGATGCCGAACTATGGGCAATCTCTGAGTTCATCATCTTCGACATAGATGGCGAACTATGGGCAATCTCTGAGTTCATCAACTTCGACATAGATGCCGAACTATGGGCAATCTCTGAGTTCATCATCTTCGACATAGATGGCGAACTATGGGCAATCTCTGAGTTCATCATCTTCAACATAGATGGCGAACTATGGGCAATCTCTGAGTTCATCATCTTCGACATAGATGGCGAACTATGGGCAATCTCTGAGTTCATCATCTTCGACATAGATGGCGAACTATGGGCAATCTCTGAGTTCATCATCTTCGACATAGATGGCGAACTATGGGCAATCTCTGAGTTCATCATCTTCGACATGAGTAAATCCCTAAATCCAACACGCAGCAGAACGTTGTTCAGGTGATTCTACGTCGTTTGTCTTAACATTGACTTGTACAAATAAGGCGCTGAGTTTAGAAATGTTTTGTTGCTTAATTCTCTTCTGTGTTATAGCTGTCATTTCTATTGCGTCGTCTTCGTAACGAGCAGACATTTTGAAAAGAAAATACGAACAATGTAAAGTCACAGTTACATATGAAAGTCACATTTATCACATCTCTTCAAACATTCGACGTTAGGCATTTCTATTTCGGGCGGTGTTTACCTGTAGATGAATTCTTCTGTCGTATACAGTGACTTCAATATCAAAGGCTATAGAGTCGATGGAAGTGCGATGGGCGCCGTTGTCTTGTCTGCCAGTTTTCATGTCTTCGTGTTTTCGTGCTTTATACTTCGTTTGGTTTTATGATGTATGTACACCAGAGTGCAGTTATGCAACTGGCACAATAAAGAATATGCTTACTTACTTATTTACTTAACGAGCATCGTCCAATTTTGTAAACTATCGCGAAGCCTATAAATAATCAACTTGGTCAATTCTTCTCTTCTTCTTATACTTTCTTCTTCTTCTTCTTCTTCTTCTTCTTCTTCTTCTTCTTCTTCTTCTTCTTCTTCTTCTTCTTCTTCTTCTTCTTCTTCTTCTTCTTCTTCTTCTTCTTCTTCTTCTTCTTCTTCTTCTTCTCCGTCATCACTCAGTCTAAGAGCATCTGTCCCCTTCCCCCTTCTACTTGGGTACAGAGAGATGAAAGTCTATATGTCAGGCCACGTCGATGTAGGTGTACCCTGAAATATAATACTTACTTTAAAGGTCATATAAAGTTACATACAGACTAAAGCAAATGTTATCAACCTCCAGCATTCGCTTTACTATAACTGACGACATGCGTACATAGTCTACTAATTATGCATTAGGCCTACTTTGAAGCTAATGCGATACAGACTCTTTTGTTTATCGGATGAAGGGATACAGATTGGCGTCTGTGCTTTGGTACGTGGCGTTACCTAGAAAACCAATGACCAGATGTGTTTGGACGGGGAAAAGGAACAAATGAGGAAAGCAGGCAGCCCAGTGTGGACGCTAATGATTTAAGACGGCGTCTGTGGAACTTGATGTGAGGAGAATGGAGGCGAAGAAAAATATGGAGCAGAGAAGTTGGTTCGGGGATGAACGACCCTGTTAATGGACACCTGTGCGTCCATTAGCCAGCTGCAGCGCCTGCAGCCTCTGGCGATACTTTCGTCTTTGGCTAGTTAATATTCTTCATCAAAAAATACAGATATATTCCTAAATCTATGCAATCTTAAAACGAATATCTTCATGTTGTGTATATATCCGTTTCAAGACACACAGGCATATATACTGTGATTATATAATAGTACTTGCATATGTATAGTAATATGTAGGATTAACTGAGCTCCATGTCTACTGTCGAAAGAGACTGGTTTGGGTATATTATTGACTAATACATAATAATTGTTTAAATAAGACGAATTATATAGTTCACCTCGTGGTTTGCAACTGGGTCAAGTGAGGGGTCACCGTTTCGAGTTAGGTTGGTCGAGGTGAGTTCATCTTCTGGTGGGTTAGATTCCTTTCGATTGCTGCTTGAATAAACTGCTCCACACTCCCCACCGACTCATGCCCCACACCGACTCATGCCTGATGCTGCTACACCAGCAGCTGATGAGATTGCTTCTGCTACGATGTCAAGCTGACGAAAAACCGCAGCTATTCTCAAATGACCAATCTTCGTTGATCGAATTAGCCAAATTCTATTCCGATATAAGTAAGTCTACATCATCAACCGTTCTGGCCAGCGACGACTTGTCCATCAGTCACGCGACATTTTCAGCTCATTGGAGCTGTATTCTACAGATACTTAACAGATTTTAATGACGCGCATGCAAGAGAGCACTTAGAAGTTGAATAATTCCGCTGCACTAAAAGGTTAGTGTGCTATGTCATTTCCACGCTACTAAAGTCTATGATTGACAGACGGGGGAAACTTATGCACTAATATGGACGCACGTATTTGTATCGGGTGTATGTATACCCCTATGAGTACTACATGTTGCAACCTGTTCTCTGTGAAAATTTCTTATCCGTGCTCTTTTGATGAGACATGGCTGCAACCTAGTGATGCATCAGTATCCATTTGAGACCTCGCTCCCAAACCTTTTCTACCCTCAATGAGCCTCGGTGCAATCGTACAGACGGGGTTTGCTTTCCTTTTAAAGACATATCTTTCACTGCATAAGTTCACTTTACCTATTTCAGCACCCGTCAGATTTGAGAGTCAGGACAAAATATGCTTATTTCTGGCAGCAACCAAGTATTGTCTGTGAATATTTGTCACCCCCATCCTTCTCTTTGACTTGCTCTCTGAGTGAAACTCAGTCACTGTTTTAGTACTTAATTCCCTTTCCTTATGAAATAGTTAACGTCTGTCTCTCTCTGTCTCTGTCTGTCTGTCTGTCTGTCTCTCTGTCTCTCTCTGTCTCTGTCTCTGTCTCCCTCTCTCCCTCTCTCCCTCCCTCTCTCCTCTCTCTCTCTCTCTCTCTCTCTCTCTCTCTCTCTCTCTCTCTCTCTCTCTCTCTCTCTCTCTCTCTCTCTCTCTCTCTCTCTCTCTCTCTCTCTCTCTCTCTCTCTCTCTCTCTCTCTCTCTCTCTCTCTCTCTCTCTGTCTCTCTCTCTCACACACACACACACCATTCGTACATCTCTTCTGAAAGAATGCTCTGATGTCATGGGTATACCATTACAGTTAAATATCTTCGGCGTACTGTTGTATTCGCGCTCCCAGAGCAGTGATGACATTAGTCAAGTCGGCGGTGTACCATGTGTACAGCAGCGAAATTGTACATAATATCGGTAGATAGCTGAGCCTTGTGGTATTTAAAACGAATAGCACTGGTCTCCACTGTCCAGCCGTACCTTCTAGGCTAATGGTCACCATCATCATTCACTCGTCCAAAAAAGGACTTAAGCCGGTCCTCAGGTCGACCAACCATTACGTATAAGATACTGAGATGCTTAGACCTAATCAGTGGGCCTATAATCATGATCGACAGTGTAGAACGACGACGCACTTACATCAAGTGGAGCCAGCAACGCCACACGATGCAGAGGTTGATTGCGTTGCTAATGTTCAAGATCGGTTGAAACAGAAATGTCTTTAACATTGCATGAAATGTTATATAAAGTAATGTGATGGTCAATATATATATATATATATATATATATATATAGATCTAGGAAATACCGGAAATAGGACTGTTAAACATGTGGGAAAATAGCTTGAATCAGTTGGAAATGTCTGTTGGGTTGCCTCAACAACAATATATGGCCTGTGAAATAGTTTGAATCGGTTAGAAATGTAGGCATATGCTGAGTGAAACAACATATGGCTTGTGAAACTGAAAGAAACACAGCTTGAATCAGGTAGAAATGTAAACTTGATCATGAAATGAAAGAAAGAAGACGTTTTGTCCAAATGACCTGTGAAGGTCAAGTGACAGCAGAGGTCAAAGTGAGCAGCTGCTGATGCAATTAGCGACCGTCATTGCAAATGAATGATTCTCAGATGCCTTTACACAAAGTCGCAGTTCTCTACGTCGACTGGAATCTCTTCGGACTGTCAGTGACAGTAAGTGACAGTCAGTTCGAAACTCGTCGTCCTCTGCAACTGAATATTTAAAGGCCTATTAAACTGGACGAAGTGACCCTGGAAGATACGGAGGCCCACCTGTTCTCTGTCCATCCATCCGTTCGTCCTCTGAGGTCCATCTATCGATCGGTCGGTTAAATAGCTCGACAATGTAGACCTTAATGTAGTTCCAATCAATAATTCAGTCTGAATAGCTGAAAAATTAGTCTTTAGTTGCCTTCGAATAATTAGATGCATGCGAATAACGTGAATTGCATTCATTCGTGTCAACTGAGACACGTGCATCTCATCTCGTGCATATGTCGCGCATCGTTCGATGGTTCATCGAAGTCTAGCAGTAAATAAAATTATGGTCGAAGTCTAGACCAAGACCAAGACTTTTGGTCTCGAGACCAAGGCCAAGACTTTTGGTCTCGAGACCAAGGCCAAGACTTTTAAAAACGAACTCGAGTGCACTCGAGACAAAGACCTTGGTCTCGAGGACAACACGACTGGCGAACAGATGAAAGCGTGACCAATGGAAGTAAACACTGGAGAGGGAGAAAGATCGTCTAATAGCTCGGAGCCGTCTTTTGTGATAGAAGCAGGACCGGTTGGTTGTTGTTTATATAGATGTACGCACTGTCCAAAGGAACTGAACTGGTCAATTTCTGTGTCCATCACACACAATGGCCTTCGCTTTGTAGCCGCCTATCTGCGTCATGACTATGTCGGTCAGTCACCCTATCGTTCTAGCATCGAGTTCGTTTTGTGGAGCTGCGAATTCATTTCTGAACTATACAACGTTTATGAAAGGTTTTCAGATGTTTAGCGGTTGTTGTGTTTGCACGTCAGTCAAAATTCCTCGTTACCCAAAGACCAATCCTGTGATAACGACTGCTCATAGAGGCTTTCATGACAACAGCAGAGGCATTATCTAGTATTCCAGGGAATATATATATATATATATATATATATATATATATATATCCACATAAAATCAACAATGGTTGGTTTTGGTCTAGTTTAATTTGATTCTATCCATAGTTGTTAAAACCGTTTTTTTCGTTTTTCATTCTTTTCCAAAAAATCTCGTTTTTTTCGTTTTTATTTTTCTTATCGTTTTTTCCCGTCTTTTTTTTTATGTAACTTTATTTATTTATTTGTAACTGTCTGTTAATTTTTTTCATTTCTGTTTAATTTTTTGTCTGATGTCCCTTACGTTGTCTCCGTACTTTCAAGGATTCAGCTAATTTACTTCACAATTTACATCATCATTTGAGAAATAATTAGGCCCTACTTTATGAAATAGCACAGTACGAGAAATAAAATTTTAAAAAGTTATTTATAAGTTATCTAAAATGCTAAAAGAAAAGGGTGCGGAATGGATTCACGTTGCTTTGATAAACGAGAAAGAAAACTCAGCATTGGCTAACTTGAAATGCATTAATTGTGAGAATGTTTACACTATACAATCTATAGGCCTACCTACAAAGTTTAGTTTTTAATTGTGTTAGTTTAGTCAACATCGACTTATGTGGACTTATGTTTTTAAATTTGAAAAAATTTCAATATTTTTAATTTCTCAATTTCTTATTTTACCAAACTTATAAGAAATAAAATAATTGTTGTAGATTGATGTTATTTAGTGTTTACTAATAAAGTTGAGTTATTTGCTAATTAAATTCTGTAAATAAGGCTTTAATTTTAAATTGCAGTAGGGCCTACAAGATGCGAGAAAATAAATTATTTTCTTTTGTCGTTTTTTTCCGCTTTTTTCCCGTTTTTTATTTTTTGAAAAAAACGACGCTTTTTCCGTTTTTATTTCGTTTCTATCGCTTTTAACAACTATGATTCTATCAATTGGTATAGGTTGAACAACGATAAAATCTAATACAGCCTCCTGATAAACCTGCTAGTGAACTGCTGCCGTCGACTACATTTTCTTTGGCTGTTGATGTCAACGGATGGGATTTCACTGACAACTGAAGCCACATAACAGTCATCATGTGTTGCTTCCATATGATGCCTCCTTCATTGTCAACATCTGACCTCTGAGCAAGTGCAGTTCACATGCGCTGCCGACGTGTTTTCGACTCGCTACCCGGTTGAATACTTTTACCGTAGATCACCTGTGTAGTTCGGCTTCAAACAGGAAATGAACTCATTAGGAGCAGAGCTAATTATCCTAATTGCATGGCACTGAATCATTTGTCGCTGCAGTCGAGTGACGACCGAGGTTTTAAATAGCATCGTTCAGGCGACAGTCATCGCTGACTTCGACTGATTCTTTCTCAGCCTCAAAGTCTGCTCAACGACGACGACGACGACGACGACGCAGAAGACTGAAAATGAAGAGACGACCGTTGAATTGGTCAGACTCACTCACCCACGCAGAGGGGTGGCTGACCGGTTGAGAGCCTTGCTTGTTCCACGAGGCATGCGGGTTCAAGTGACGCTCACTGTTAGAAGTCTATTATAGCGTCATCGGCGGACTGTTATTTAAGATATTTGGACTCTGTACAGGCGCTATATAAACTCTGTGTTTACATAGTCTAAACTATATGTTACTATAAATGATCGTCTCTGCCTGCTGAAGAGTTTAGCCAGGAAGAACCTTTCCTTGTCCTTGTCTCTGTTTGTTTATCCGTCTGCCTGCCAGTCTGCATTTCTGCGTCTGTGCATCTCGATCTTTAAATCTTGATGTCGATGGCACTCTACTAACTTTGGGTAATTTCAAGACTTTACTTCGTCCGATGGATTGGACTTAATGCAGTCGAAAGACACTCCCCACGGCGCCTGAATAAGAAGACGTGAAGAGGTTGCAGAGGATTATGCTCGCAGCACAGAAATATGACCGGACGTTGTCAAGGTTTGTCTTAGTTTCCAATGTGCGTGTATAAAATCCTTTCGGATATATGACAACGGAAGTTGTTTTAAACAACGGAAGCCATTTTGGCAAATACAGTGGAAGAAAGGGATCAGTTATTTTGTCATACCCTTAAAAATGATGTCTACTAAGAACAGAAAATAATGTTACAGGCAACTTTTAAAATGCTTTATAATGACTGGCCTGTAGATATTGTGTGACCCTTGCTAAGCAACTAACTGGCTTAGAAGCCTTAGATGCATGTGTTGATAAGCTTAGAAAGAGCAGCTGCTAGCCTTATTAGCACTCCAACAAACTCGGCTGCCTGCAGGGTGTTAACTCATCGTGAGCGTGGACTGTGTAGTAATAGGCTATCCAACAGGACGTACGACTTTTAAAATAATTATACAAAAATTTCCTAGCAAAAGCGAACATGTTTTAACGCATGCAAATTATGTTTTTGCATTATTAGTCATTTAAACGTCAGCTGCTATTAGATATTACAAGTTTTCAGGAATCTTCTAAGATTGTAAACATGTTGACGGATCACGTATCTAAGTATTTAGCATGAAAGAAAATTGAGCTACTCATCCATTGCCGGCTTTAGGTAGGCCTATAGGCGAGATAGGCGGATGCCTAAAGCGGCATTTTTCAAGGCGCGGCAACTTCCGGCAAAATAAATAAAGGAAGAAAAGATAAATAAAAGAAGAAAAGATAAATAAAAGAAATGTTTTGTTCGAACTTCGTTTAGATTTTATGACGCCTCTATCACCCCATGATTTTATCAGTTTAGAAGAATAAATGCGTCCTTGTGCATAACAATACTCAGAAATGACGGCAACAAATTCAATTTTTCAGTCTTATAATAAATTAATTAAAATATTAATAAGACATTTTCATCATTCTGATTTGTACTTCAAAAGAATAGAACAAATGTTTCTCTTAGAACTCTGAAAACGATTTAAAATAAATAATTGATCAGCATTATGAGTAAGTGGCAACATTTTTGTCCTTGCCTATAGCACAAAACTGCCTAAGGTCGCTGCTGTTCTCATCGTGCCATTTAAGTGAACGAATTCTATTAATGCATGCATCTATGAAACTGAATTTCTTTGGGCGCATAATAGGCCTATGTCCGACGATCACAATCGGCTGCAGTGTGCGAAACACGTCGTATTTGTGATGATGGAGTACAGAGAAGATTGCGTGATTGGAGAAAGACTAATCAGAGAAGAGACTCGATGATGTCAGGGATTGGTGCGATAAGAAGGTCACAGGTTGAACATACGGGCACAAGACAGAACCGAAACACTGTTAGACGTGGAATCGATAACAATAGTACTGTTATCGACGAAAAGAAGAGGATGTGAGTAGATTGCTATATGTGGTCTGTGGTTAGATGTGGCTTCCCTGCCTGCATTCCCCATGAAGACTGCATAGAACACATTACCATACTGGACCCGTGTAGCGCCCATGTTGGTCCCATCTGATATCCAAGGACATGCTGGCAGGGTTTGTACATAACTTGGAGGGGTGGGGTGACCCCAACCCAGTTCAGCGCACTGAGTCACGCATATCACTGCCCTGCAATTCTCAACCGTCCGTTCTGTATTATCTCTTTGTCCATAGTGTCCGTTGAACTCCGTTCTCTCCAAGGAAGTTCTGGAAGTTCTGGAATGGACTGTTTCATTGACAGAGGCAACATTGTGAAGCTCTGTCTCGATATTCGACTCTACTTCTTCCGTGGTTGTTAGATGGTCAACGCCATATGTTTTCCGCAGGGTTTTGCCCATCCGTTTTCTTACAACAGGTTTTGTTGTTTCATTGGTGTGCCTTCTTTACTGCAGATTTTCCCTTCCCACAGTTCTACATCTCGTATCTCCGGAAATATCCCCAATAATCGGAGACACCAGTCGCTCTCTTAGTAGCAGTTAGAAAGAAGTTATGAGAAGTCTATCCTATGGTACAGGTGTATCGGTTACGCGTTTTCCTTCTGTCGTGGTTTTCTGGTTCCACTTCTATGTAGCATTACCCGCTTCACATGGCGGCGCTGAGCAATGTGGACTTCTAATCAATCATGAAACACAACTTCTGGAGTAAGCTTAGTTACTCGTACTTAGACTATGTGATGGGCCCAATGGCTACTCTTGGCCAACGCAATTACTTAATTCTACTTCGAGTTCGAAAGATGTGATATTCCTATCGAATGCGGATATTGATGGCTCTTTCCCTTCAACTGTCGCTATTTGTATACAGATCTTCTTTCTGACTTCAGCAGTGAAGGTAACCGTCCTCTGACCTCTGACCTCTGCCCTCTGACCTCTGCCCTCTGCCCTCTGACCTCAGTCAGTTCTCTGGACTGTGTCTTTGTGATAGGCGAATATGGAGTCCGTCGTATCCGTCGTTTCGTCTCTTTCTGATCTGATCCCTGTCTGTATCTGTTATCATCTTTGTCTGTCTATTTGCGTTAACATCTCTTCCATCTAGTCATATTGTTGATGTGAGCTCTCCTCTTGTTCAGCTTGCAACAAAACCCGTCTGAATACAATCATGTCATATTGCGTGTGTGCCTTTCTTCGAGTTTTAACCAAACTCATATTTTCTCAATATCTAAAATCAGTCCGTCTCGCGACCTCGAAATGGGATGAGTTTAAAGTTTAAACTACTCTGAAATCAGACCCGTTGGGTTGGTTTCTAAATCGGATAGTGAACGCTACAGCTGTGGTTTTACCGGGATTTCACTGACCAGCTTTCTTTCTTTGGCTCATGAATAGACTAGTTTCCTAAAAATTCCGTTAAGGAATTTCCTTAACGGAATTTTTATGAAGCGATGATAACACAAACGGTTGGGTAAATTTCAGTAGCACTATCCGTTTGGTTTACATAAACCTGTGTTTCACTTGCATTACAGAGACTAGGACCGTCTGACCAACCACACATTTCGGGGTAGACATGTTCTCTGGTTATTCTACAAACCTGTCGTTCCCCAAGTTTTGCACAACCTTGAATCTTCCCGCTATCGTCTGATGACCTCGCAAGTGGGTGGGGCCGAACCCTGAAATCGGAGGACTAGTTTAGGCGGTACCTGAAATAAACAGTCGCTTAGGCACTCCCGGACCAATTTCTCTTTTCGAACTCGGGCTGACTCACTCCCCAACAGTATCAGTTTTTCGTTAAATACGGCGAACATTGTTTTCCCGGTTTGCCTCTCGTGCGTGAATATATATTTTGCAAGTCACTGGCACCCGGAAATTGGTTTCTGAAATATATTGCCACCCATTAATACTAAGTTTCATTATATATATATATATATATATATATATATATATATATATATATATATATATATATATATATATATATATATATATATATATATATATATATATATATATATATACAAACCTGTCGTTCCCCAAGTTTTGCACAACCTTGAATCTTCCCGCTATCGTCTGATGGACATATATATATATATATATATATATATATATATATATATATATATATATATATATATATATATATATATATATATATATATATATATATATATATATAGGACGAGTGAAACACAGTCGCCAACACTTCAAGACTACAGCAGCGCGGCATACGACAGGCTATGTTCAACCGCATTCTATGGGTCCTATGATTATGGGCTCCGTGCGGGCATGGTGGCAGGGTCGAGTTATTGAATGCGAGCGCAGGGCCAAGAGGTCCCAGGGTCAAAGCCAAGCGATCACCGACCCAGTTGGCTGAGCATAGATTACGCCATAGCTAAAGTGCGACAATTCAAGAATTATAATTGTAATTAGTAACTTCTATTGCGTCTATGTCTAATGCACAAGGCACCAACAGATCACGCACCAAAACCAAGCCTTAATCAGGTCAATATCCAGAAGATCAGTCCATAAGACAGAGAGAGAGAGAGAGAGAGAGAGAGAGAGAGAGAGAGAGAGAGAGAGACAGACAGACAGACAGACAGACAGACAGACAGACAGACAGACAGACAGACAGACAGACAGAGAGAGACACAGAGAGAGAGAGAGAGAGAGAGAGAGAGAGAGAGAGAGAGAGAGAGAGAGAGAGAGAGAGAGAGAGAGAGAGAGAGAGAGAGAGAGAGAGAGAGAGAGAGAGAGAGAGAGAGAGAGAGCGGCCTATGGTAGATAAATAAATAAATTTGAAAGAGGTAAGTCTTAAATGGCTATGTTTATGAGAAAACTATTACCGAGGCAGACATAGACACGCATCCTTGAAGGACAGACAGGCAGACAGATAAGCAGGCTGAGCCAATCAATCAGTTGATATAGACAGACTAACATGCCAAAAAGAAACTCATAGCTCTATCTCAGGGGCTATCTGCTTGTGTGTCTAATAGGCAAGAAGCGTACAAACAGATAGGCAAATAGGTAGACAGAGAAGGAGAGAGAGAGATAAATAGAGAGGTGGAAAGAGAGATAGAAAGGAGAGGAGATGTGCATACCAGCGACCACATAGCATGGTATAACTGATGATCAGAAACGGAAAAGACATCCTGGCAACAAAGTTATGATTTAATCTACTTGAACACAGAAGAATGAAGAAGCGAATGAGAAGAAGTAAACTATGCACAAGTGATGGGGAGGCAAAGAACAAGTCAGAAACAAAGATACCATATCAATAGACAGAAGGTGGATATGAAGGTGGATAGAACTGGGAAAATGAACAGATGCACAAGTAGACATGCAAAGAGCAGAGCCGGAGAATCGGTAACATAAGCGAGAAGAAGTAACACACAGAGAGAGAGAGGGGCTAAAGCAGTCGAAAGGAAAAACGGAGGTGTATGTGTATACGCTCAGGATGAAAATCGTAAACTCGGAAATTATAATGCGCCAAGTAAAAGCTATGCTCCTGTATCGGCTTATTCATGAGCGCTGCGTCAAGTCAAAGGGTGGATCAAGAGGAACAAGATCTGATTGGCGGGAGACCAGAGTGAGAAAGAGGCAGAGGAGCTGATACGGTGGCCTCAGCTGATTGATAATCTCTTACGTTGCCTCAGAAATACAGTAAACTATAAATGGGAAGAGGTTCTGTTATATGCAGTGTGCTAATTGCAATTAATGCCAGATGATGACACGGTGCAAACACTAAATTTGATACATCAATTTCTGAAAATTTACTAAGCATTTATAACAATTGCAGAATATCGCCAATTCAGTACATAGTCAATAGTTTTATAGGATAAAAATGTTACATAGTTACCTGTGTGACTGTGTTCGTAGTATTAAGATGTCTCCAACAACTTGATGTCAGTGGATAGACAGACGCCTGTGTTCTTGTTCGATCTGGCGACTTATATAGCGCCAACTGAATTCACTCACATACCTACGTCCACTTCGTTCGATGACGGCTAACCACTCGACAAGAGGGCGCTACAGAAGCCGCTGCTCCTAGCACGGCCTGCGTCTGTCTGTTTCATCCGACAGATCCCCTCGAACGGCGGTCAACAGAGGCCTCCACTGGCACTGGCGTCGTCAACAGAGGGCGCCGCAGACGTTTAGGGCGCATGCGTCGACGCCCGGAAGAGCGTTCGCTTAAGTAGACTGTATTCCAATTAGTCTGATTGAAGAGAAGGAAGAGAAGGAAGAAACGAATTGTCAAATGATTGCCATCACACAAACATCGCACAAATCAACCGATGCATTAAGCAGATATTATTATGTTTATAATATACAATATGTTAGAAACGCATCATTGTGCAAATGATATCTGCTGTTGGTTGCGTCATCTCATCAGTTCATCTATTCGGCCTTTGTTTTCTCAGAACCTTTCTACTGTTGACCAAGTCCCTCACTGGTCGATTCACATAATTTATAGACTTCTCCTCTTCTTTACAGACCTGCTTTGCTATTCTTCTGCACACTGCTTATTTCTTTAGAAACTTGACGCAGCAAACTCATTTATCATCCTTATAATGCTCTATTGTGTGCCTGGAATTATACGGTGCGTTCGGTTTAGCCTTAATACTTTAACGACGAGCGTGCAGTAAAATGTATGGAAAACTAATCCCTGTTGTCGTTGAAGGGTTAAACAGACAGAAGACGACGGTCCAGAAGCAAAGGTCTTGAGTTTCGACAATCAATACATTCGGAGAAACAGTCAACTGGCAAGGTTTATAAAGAGAGCTAACCCCATATGTGTGAGATATATATACATATCTCTGAGACAGATGACTACGGAGAAAGAGACAGAGAGTAGGTGAGAGAATAGGATAGTTAAATCAGTAGCGTTCATTTAGAACATGCCTCGATCGTTGTTAGAGCACAGAGGCTTGGCGATAAGATGATAATGGTACGGAAGAAAGGCGAAAATGATTTGAGTCATTATACGGATTCTAAGTAGCCAATCGTCGTAAAACTTCCTTTCATGTTAGAACATCTTAGTTGCTTCAGTGAAGAAAATCATTACGAAGAAAACCATTACTTCTGCAAAGTATATTCTCAATGGCTGTTTCAGACGTCCGTGCTAACGGATGCCGGGAGCTGGCTCAGCTGTTCGTTGAAGGCTAAGAATTACTGCTAATTACACGGCGACCAAAGACAGACACAACTGTGTGTTGAGGTTGACACGATCAATGCTACAAATTACTGCTCTAATAAAAGAATTCTAAAACACTGAGTGCACATTTTTACGCACTTTGATGGAAACGGTGAACTCAAAGTGGACAAGTTGTACGTGATCAATATTTTTTTATTATTAGGCCTACTACTTACTGCTATAAATTACAAACATATACAACATTAAATGCATTTTGATGCAGGTTTGAAGTTTCCAGAGCTATCACTTCAAACTGTGAGCCAACTGTAAACGTTTAGAATGAACCAGCGTAAAATTATTTAGAAACTGCCACTCGGTTTATTGATTCTTAGTTGGCCTATGATTATTTGCTTTAGCTTGCGATAAGCTTACAGGTCTTTCAGGAATGAGAATAGGGCATGTGCTATAATTAATTATTACTATTACTCAGGCTTGTTTTCAAATGTCGGTGCCATCACTCACTGCAATATCCAGTCTTGCTGTCCTCGAGACCAAGGTCTTGGTCTCGAGTGCACTCGAGTTCGTTTTAAAAAGTCTTGGTCTTGGTCTTGGTCTTGAGGTTCAAGGTCTTGGTCTTGGTCTTGGTCTTGAGGTTCAAGGTCTTGGTCTTGGTCTTGAGGTTCAAGGTCTTGGTCTTGGTCTCACAAGACCAAGACCAAGACCGGCTGTTAATATGAACAGTCATTTAACAGAACTTAAGAATTCTGTATCAAGCCTGCTTGCATCATACGACCAATATCTATGGATGGATACAAGTCTTGTTGGTCGGGAAAACCCATTGGCAGCAGCAACAGTTATTCTGTATCAGACGGTATGATAAACCATGGGAAGATTTCAAAAAGACATTTACATCCAGTGCTTGAAAAGCTACTCTGTGTGTGTCAGCGACTTCAGCACCTGTAGAACGTATTTTTTCACATGGCGGAATTTTTATGAGGCCCAGAAAATTCTGAGCGAATTGTTTTTTTTTATAAAATACAAAAGGCATTTGGTATAAGAGGTTGCATGAAGGACTTTTGAATACAAATTCGGATTTCTCTGCAGTTTTCATTAAAAGTTCATTTGCTTGAATAAAATAAAAGACTCATGTTTTCATTAAAATAGCGAATATTTCGACTTGACAATTTTTAGAAGTCTTGACCTGATTTCGATTTTTTTGGGTCTTGGTCTTGGTCTTGAGGTTCAAGGTCTTGGTCTTGGTCTTGGTCTCGAGGTTCAAAGTCTTGGTCTTGGTCTTGGTCTCGAGGTTCAAGGTCTTGGTCTTGGTCTTGGTCTTGAGGTTCAAGGTCTTGGTCTTGGTCTTGGTCTTGAGGTTTAAGGTCTTGACAACAAGACTGGCAATATCTATAAGGATTAATTCATGTTTAATTATATAAGTTTATCACCAAATGAAGTGACTGATTCAAAAGCAAATCTGATCAGAAAGCTTTATGGGTAGCTAGATAAAGTTGAAGGCACATGGAGCGCATCCGACAGTGAGCAGTTAAAGAGTGCATACTATGCAAACAGACCCTAGCAGCTGTAGCTGAAGCCAGCACCCCATTTCCCTCCGCCTAAACCAATAGCCATTACTCGTTCCTTGTCATCCAAATGTTTTCCAATCATGCGTCTTTTTTTCGGTCGCGCAGCTTCAGACGTTATTGTCGACAATAAATAATTATTATTTGCAGCGTATGACAATAATTTCTGCAGGCCCATCTATATATAATCTGCACATGTCCTTATTTATGGTGCTCTACCAGTGCGCTCTGACTACGCAACGAGTGTGCCTCAAGTGTGCTTTCAGTGGTGTAATGGTTTATAAAAGGACGCGGAGAACGTTGAACCTCAACTGAATCAACTGTTTACAAACTGTCTCCTCGTTGCCTTAGGGAGATCAGCAGAGTAAACGACCCATGTTCCATGTTGTGGGAGCCGTCATTTCCTTTCGTAGGCCTTTGAGACGACAAGTGGCCAGGGCATGGCAGGATTTACCGTTAACTTCCAAGCATACACCCGGTTTACACCGGTATAAATTTTTATCGCTTAGTGACAGAGACATGTGCGCACAAACACTTGCCTAGGGTCGTTACACGGATTTGAACCCGCAACTGCATGATCATCGTCCAGGCGTGTTACCGGGTGGCACATAACTTTGATCAAACTCTGATCTCCTAACTATTCAGGCGTTATCATTGCGCTTATAATTATCGTATAAGAGTCTACTCAGAGTAACTTTCATATGAACGCACTTGCCCAATGTTCTTTAGTCGCTGGTATAATACTCAGAATATTTTAGTTGCGAAACTTAAGCGGATATGAAATACATTCTAAGACTATCTCCCCACCAAATCTACGACTAACTGCAAGATATTACCTTAGTCATAGTTGTTAAAAACGATAGAAACAAAATAAAAAACGGAAAAAAACGTCGTTTTATCCCAAAAAATAAAAAAAACGGGAAAAAAACGAAAAAAAACGACAAAAGAAAATAATTTGACTTTCTCGCATCTTGTAGGCGCTACTGTAATTTAAAATTAAAAACCTTATTCACGTAATTTAATTAGCAAATAACACAACTTTAGGCCTATTAGTAAACACTAAGTAACATCAATCTACAACAATTATTTTATTTCTTGTAAGTTTGGTTTAATAAGAAATTGAGAAATTAAAAATATTGAAATCTTTTCAAATTTAAATTGTAAACATAAGTCCACATAAGTCCATGCTGACTAAACTAACACAATTAAAAACTAAACTTTGAAGGTATAGACTATATAGTGTAAACTTTCTCACAGTAGATGCATTTCAATTTAGCCAATGCTGAGTTTTTGTCTTTCTCGTTAATCAAAGTAACGTGAATCCATTCCGCACCCTTTTCTTCTGGCATTTTAGATAACTTAGAAATAACTTTCTAAAATTTTATTTCTTGTAATGTGCTATTTCATAAAATATTTCTTTCTCAAATGATGACGTAAATAGCCTAGTGAGGTAAATTAGCTGAATCCTTGAAAGCACTGAAACAACGTAAGGGACATCAGACAAAAAATAAAACAGAAACTGAAAAACATTAACAGACAGTAAATAAATAAATAAATAAAATTACATTAAAAAACGGAAAAAACGATAAGAAAAATAAAAAACGAAAAAACGACGTTTTTTTGGGAAAAAATGAAAAACGAAAAAAACGGTTTTAACATCTATGACCTTAGTCATAGGCTTATATGTAAGCTTACGCTTTTTAAACTGATATTGTTCGCTGGCGTGATAAAACATAGTGCCATATTAAGGAGAGCAAATCTGAAAAGTCGGTACCACGTGAAAAATTTTCAAAACATTTTCAGCATGAAAATGTAGAACGGAGTTTTGGGTTAACTCTTGTCCTACCACACCCCACGCATTATACGGGGCTGCGTGGGCGGTAGTTAGTGTCCGTTAAGCATTAGGAAATAAATTGATAAGAATATACCCAGAGATGAGGAGATAAATAACGTTAGACAAAGGCAAAGTAGGAAGCGAACAAAATCTAGATGAGGAACTGAAAAAGAGAGAAGGAAATGAGGAAATAGAACTTGGAGATTACCATAAGATAGTGAACCACGGAAGAGGAGTATAGCGGGAGAGGATGGGAAAGACGGAAGAGGAGGATCCAAGATAGATAATGAACTCATTTCTCTGATTAATTCGCAGCGTATTGATTGATGATGATCTGGTAAAGCCAAGAGCCACAGACGGCACCAGAAACAACAACAACAACAACAACAACAACAACAATGACATCGTCAGTATTAAACCATTCACAGAATTATTTTCTCGCAAATTCTGTCTGTGTTTTAGATGTGGAAGATCGACAGCAGCCAAAGGATGAAGCTCTCGACTATAACATGTAGGCCTAGCCTAAGATACGCAAATCAAGAACCATCTTAATGTTGCACGAAGCCACATACACTCCACCGCCCTGTTTCATTAATTTATCTCTTATTCCCACTCTCCGTCTCTCTCCCTGTCTGTCTCTCTGTCTGTGTCTGTGTGTCTCTCTCATTCTAAATCTATGCAATTATATATCTCTTCCCGAATCTCTCTCTGTGCCTCCTTCTCTCCCTCCCTCGCAGAAAATATCGAGAAGCATACAGAACAGGACTAGATAATGTCAGAAAACCACGAATACAATTGATGAATAAAAATACAAAATATACACTTAGACTCTGGAGAAGGCACGGCCGACGCATTTGTTCTTTAGCGCATAACCTCAATCATTAGCTGTTAGCTATTACAATGATATAGTTTGTAAAATTACATTTATCCGTTGGCAGACCTGCAAAGAAAGAAAGGGAGGGGAGTCAGATGACTATACGTAACACTTAATGTAGGCTGGTCAACATAATTATACGGAAAGAACGTTTGTCAACAGTACATAGCGCCGCAATATCGTAGTTTTATTAGGACGGAGAGCAGATACAAAGTTGTAAACCAACGTACAAACAGACTTGTTTACAGTTTCTTCTAATTTGAAAGAGGATTCCAAGAGGATTCTTGGTATTTGGTCCAGTTGTCAGAGTCTTGCAAATAGTCTTTCCTCTGATATATATGCTGAAGCGAGGTTAGATGTACGAATGAAAGGCTGGATGGATGAAAGGATGGATGGATGGATAGGTAGATGAATTGATGGATGTACTTAATGACGGATGTAAGATTACCATGCATGGAGAGATGGCGAATAAGGGACTATAGACAGATACGTTGATGGACGGATATGTGGACGGATAGAACCGATGATAGTTAGACGGACAGACAGACAGCCATGTCCTGCTGGTAGGATGTAGTGGTGATTGGCGACATTGAGGGGGAGAGACCTGATGATGGTTGCGCTACATTCGGGAATTCTGGGCACACGACTGAGACAGCGAATTCCAGCGACTACTCTAAACATCGCTTCGTCTTCGCCAGACCAAATCTAATTGACCGATTTGTCATCGCACGCGTACACACACATTAACACACACAAACTAACACTAGCACACATACACACATTAACACTAGCACACATACTAACACACACACACTAGCACGTACACTAACACACATTATGTCTGCCGATATATATATATCCATATTATATATAATAATATGCAGTGTTGTTTCTGTAGAAAAAAGTTCCGGAACTGAACAATTATGGAAGGGCTAAATCGAGGGCGAAGCCAGATAAAAAAAAAGCCGGTGGTGGGGTTGGGGAGAGGTCTCGGTGAGAAAATTGTTCACGTCACATTAAATTAAAATAACAAAATTATTCTTTTATTAAAATAACTAAATTATGTTTAATAGCTGAAAAAAGGTGCCTGAACGCCGTTCAGGCAGAAAAAAGCACTGATAACATACATGATAAATATTTAAAAAATGCTGTGCATATAATAGGTCTATATTCAGCATAGTTGCCTCAATGCATTGCCGCATCTATATACTGTTTAATTAAGGTGCATCTCTACATATAGGCCTACTGTATAATATATAGACTGCTTTATCTCATATTTGTAATAAAAGTAATATATTTAAATGCATAGAACTCAATGTTTTAGTATATATGGATGCAATGACAGTGCAGAGGAACAAATGATATTTCCGGTTGATTCGTTTGTCTGTCCACGAAAAGCAGATTAATTGAATTTCTATTGAAATTTCCTTTCGATTAGTCGCAGATTTACGGTCGCCTGGTGACGCTTCAGTGCCTTAAGGTGACGGGATCGTTCTCCCCTCTCCCCCAAGCAGCGCTTTGACCAGCCATCGGTCGGTCGTTTGATCCCTGCAGTCCACATGGATCGTCATTCGACAGTCTATTTCTGGGAAAATTCACATTGCACCGGAAGGAGTTGAGACAAATAAACTGATCCGGCGGTGGTAAGCTATGGCTTACCAGTGCGATTCTTCACAATTACAATGCGTCAGATGTGTGCTATTGATCAACAGCTGGTCTGCGGAAACAGCAACTCTGTTAAGTTAATTAGTTTCAGGGAAGTTAATTCATAAACTATGCCGACAGTGGAGCTGAGTTTTCTTTGAGTGCATAGGCGTAGGAGGCGGAGGGTTAGAAGGAGCACTTACCCCCGCCCCCAAAATTTCGGGACTTCCTGTTTTTCGGACACGTAGGCGTGAGTGACTATATAATGGTCGACGCAAATTATTCGAGATTCAGTCTGTTTCGGTCAGAATGTAAAATCTTACCCCACACCAATGTAATTCCCCTGCGCCTATGTTTGAGTGATTATTTTGCTATACCTTGTAACTTTTGAGTCAAAAAATTTCTCCTGCTACTACGAAGGAGATACCCTGTAGGCATAGCATCCGGAATATTATTCTGGATCATCTTCACAGTTGAGGTCTGTGTATGTTAATAAAGACTTCTGTCATTCACCAGGCATTGTAATCGTAAACTACAAATTTCTAAAGCGCTACTCGAGAGCTAAACAGCTTATTCCTGAACGCTGTGTATTTCTTCAAGATCTCGTATACGATGCATTTGACGAGCATTGAGCAGAGTCTTAAAAAGAGAGCATCTGATGAGCAGAATCTTAAGAAGAGAGCATCTGATGATCAGAGTCTTAAGAAGAGAGTAATCTGATAAGCAGAGTCTTAAGAAGTGAACATCTGATGAGCAGAGTCTTAAGAAGAGAGTAATCTGATAAGCAGAGTCTTAAGAAGAGAACATCTGATGAGCAGAATCTTAAGAAGAGAACATCCGATGAGCAGAATGTTAAGAAGAGAGCATTTGATGAGCAGAGTCTTAAGAAGAGAGCATATGATGAGCAGAGTCTTAAGAAGAGAACAGCTGATGAGCAGAGTCTTAAGAAGAGAGCATCTGATGAGCAGAGTCTTAAGAAGCGAACATCTGATGAGCAGAATCCTAAGAAGAGAGCATCTGATGAGCAGAGTCTTAATAAGAGAGCATCTAATGAGCAGAGTCTTAAGAAGAGAGCATCTAATGAGCAGAGTCTTAATAAGAGAGCATCTGATGAGTAGAGTCTTAATTAGAGAGCATCTGATTAGCAGAATCTTAAGAAGAGAGCATCTGATGAGCAGAGTCTTAAGAAGAGAACAGCTGATTAGCAGAATCTTAAGAAGAGAGCATCTGATGAGCAGAGTCTTAAGAAGAGAACAGCTGATAAGCAGAGTCTTAAGAAGAGAACATCTGATGAGCAGAATCTTAAGAAGAGAACATCCGATGAGCGGAATGTTAAGAAGAGAGCATCTGATGAGCAGAGTCTTAAGAAGAGAGCATATGATGAGCAGAGTCTTAAGAAGAGAACAGCTGATGAGCAGAGTCTTAAGAAGAGAGCATCTGATGAGCAGAGTCTTAAGAAGCGAACATCTGATGAGCAGAATCCTAAGAAGAGAGCATCTGATGAGCAGAGTCTTAAGAAGAGAGCATCTGATGAGCAGAGTCTTAAGAAGCGAACATCTGATGAGCAGAATCCTAAGAAGAGAGCATCTGATGAGCAGAGTCTTAATAAGAGAGCATCTAATGAGCAGAGTCTTAAGAAGAGAGCATCTAATGAGCAGAGTCTTAATAAGAGAGCATCTGATGAGTAGAGTCTTAATTAGAGAGCATCTGATTAGCAGAATCTTAAGAAGAGAGCATCTGATGAGCAGAATCTTAAGAAGAGAGCATCTGATGAGCAGAGTCTTAAGAAGAGAACAGCTGATGAGCAGAGTCTTAAGAAGAGAGCATCTGATGAGCAGAGTCTTAAGAAGAGAGCATCTGATGAGCAGAGTCTTAAGAAGAGAGCATCTGATGAGCAGAGTCTTAAGAAGCGAACATCTGATGAGCAGAATCCTAAGAAGAGAGCATCTGATGAGCAGAGTCTTAATAAGAGAGCATCTAATGAGCAGAGTCTTAAGAAGAGAGCATCTAATGAGCAGAGTCTTAATAAGAGAGCATCTGATGAGTAGAGTCTTAATTAGAGAGCATCTGATTAGCAGAATCTTAAGAAGAGAGCATCTGATGAGCAGAATCTTAAGAAGAGAGCATCTGATGAGCAGAGTCTTAAGAAGAGAACAGCTGATGAGCAGAGTCTTAAGAAGAGAGCATCTGATGAGCAGAGTCTTAAGAAGAGAGCATCTGATGAGCAGAGTCTTAAGAAGAGAGCATCTGATGAGCAGAGTCTTAAGAAGAGAGCATCTGATGAGCAGAGTCTTAAGAAGAGAGCATCTGATGAGCAGAGTCTTAAGAAGAGAGCATCTGATGAGCAGAGTCTTAAGAAGAGAGCATCTGATGAGCAGAGTCTTAAGAAGAGACTCTCCCATTTGTCACTCTCGATTTCTGGTTCCAATCTTTCTAATGACTTCTATAGCGCCGTCATCACATAAGGCACAAGGCATCAATCGATGATCGCTTCAAGTGACGTCATCCATTAGGAAGTCACATCGAAATCCGATTTGTCAGAAAACTTGAAATCTTCAACCGAAAGAGGGTAAGGAAACTGAAATGGATGAGATTTCGGTTTAGTTTTGAATGACATTATAGGGAATATAGGGAACTGACAAAACTGAGCGGTGAATTACATCGCATATCGGATCAGCGACCGAGAAAGATCGAGAGCCATGCACTGTTATTAAAGAGTCACAAAGTCGACAAGAGGGAGAACTGAGTCCATAACGGTCATCTGCAAAGAAGGAGACGGAGGGATCGGTCAGCCAGTTGCGGACGGATAAGGGGAGGAGTTATGCCTAATGTGCACGACGTCCGCATCTAAATTTGCTACATGCAGTTACTTGTTATTATTATACAGATCCTCCATTTCCAAGGTAAAGCAAGGGGTGAGTCGTGTGGACTTGATGCGGGTCAGTGGTTAAAGTGGTTTGGGTGAGCAGTAGGAACTTCAAAGAAGAGTTTTATTAGAACGCATGCATTACCAGGGTTCTATTGCATTGTGAACAGTGGGTACGCAAGCAAAGAATTTCGAGAGCAGTGGGAACGCCGTTGCCACCCACTTTAAACGTTGATGAGGGGCGTGACCCTGCGCTCACACCTCAGCATATAACGGCGCACATAGAGGCAATCCTGGCTTCCTGTGCATATTCTATGCATGCCCTGCGGGTGCTCACTGCTCAAGTCTCATGGCCTTACCAGTAGGGCTTTTCATGAGGTTGCTGCGGCGACCACTGTAGCGCACCTCATGTATGCCTCCCCAGTATGGTGACGTTATATGAACGCTGAAGACAGAGCCAGGATAGATGGGTCAAATGAGGCGAATGGGTTTCTCCCGGCAGCCGGCCCGAGCGCCTGGGATTTGGCGGGCAAAGAAGACGAGCGTTTGTTTAGCACGGGCTGTAATGACCAAGATCATGTTCTTCGGGGTTCGTTTCCTGCTCTGCGCCACAACAGATACGAAGTTAGGCCCCGATCCCACAGGTTCTCCCTCTAGAATTCGTAAATGACAACAGAAGAAGAGTTACTGGAGAAAACCAGATTACGTCGCCTGAGAATTATCTTGTCGTATCTCCACTTTTTTTCGAAAAGTAGTTAAGAGTTGATTTGTAGCAGAGTTATTTTTATCTTTCTTCAGTTTCAATGGCTAGGAGATACGATAGGTCGTTTTAAAGATATTCAACAAACTATACTGTCGTATCTCCTGTTTTCAGAAACATTTTATCGTATCTCCATACAGCATTCATAGTGAAGCAGTCTCTGTTGTTGTATGTCCACAGAAAGCTCGTCGCTGATTGGACGCGCAGGAGATACAGCAGTATAAACCTGTGCGCTTAGCTGGACTATAGTGTCGCATATCCAGACAATTAAAAGTTTTTCTTTTAAAAATCCGGACTATGTAAATGAATATTTTAACGAAAACACTCTGTAATAATTGGTCGTTGCTTAATTTAATCATTTCATGTCTTTGTTTTCAGAAAAATAGTTTGTAATATTTGTAAATCCAGTTTATACAAAATTTTCACAAATTTCAGAATAACAACTATAATTGTTAATTTTTTAAATGCAAAATCTTTATGCAATGTTGATGTTTTAATATGACGTCTGTGTGTGAACTGTAATTTGACAATGCCCTACTTATTGCATTGAATTTCTCATTTTTCCGCAAAATGAGGCCCAAACTTCTACCTCGTTTATCTCGGAATTTTGGAAAATGGAGATACGCCAAGATAATTCTCAGGCGACGATTAGCTAAGTGAGATCAGCCCATAGTATGGTGACTGACTGATGGCTATTCGCGACCGATAAGGAATTCAGTGGACTGTGCAGAGAATAAATAAAACGGAGCGGAAGTTGTTTTCTCCGTCCATGCTTCCCCCAATTCAAAATTCCTGGTCGTTTCGATGTGCTCGGCCCATCATTCTGCATTGAACAGAATGCCACCTAACTTGCGACACAAAAAACTAGTTCATATTGCTCGACTGCAGATTTTTTATTTTTGGAAACTATAAATAGGCCTAATTGTCCGCATAATGCATAATGTACAATTTCCCCATAATTCGAGTTATTGAAAAAATTCGACCACAAGGTCTTGGTGGTAGACCTTTCTTTAATAGCGACTTTTTTTTTATTTTGACACGAGGAGAACACTAATTGTAGACATTTAAAATAAAATTTTAATCTCGTTAAAGCCAACACTTCCTAACACTTGATCCATAAATCGTGTCAATTGACCCTTGCATCTTGATTTGGGGAAGTCCACAAATTCAACGTCTTGCATAAATGTATTACTACGTATGTAAGCATACGTGTATTCCTGATGACCACATTTCAAGACACAGCCCAATATAACCTCACCGTTTTGTCAATTTTCAAGATGTCAGAAAGTCTTTTTATCTCTGGTGACGTTCAACATATTTCAACAATAAACTGATCAGTCATTCGTAGGGTTGCCACCCGTCCCGATTTTGTCGGGACCGTCCCGGTTTCGAGGTAAATGTCCCGTGTCCCTACTTGACCTAGTCGGGACAGCCAAATGTCCCGACTTTCAATTTTGTGCTAATTTTGTCCCAACTAACAAAATGTTGTGGCTTAAAACACATTACACGTAAGTCTACTATAATTTATTCAATACCACTCTAAACTTATAACGCAGGCGAAGTGAAATATCATATATAATTATGACATGTATAGGGCCTACGTTTGATGAAGAAAGAACAGTTAGCAGGCTAGCTGTATTATATTCTGTTCTGTTTACGAAAGATGCATTACAAGTCTATCAAAGAAGCTTAGAGTATTTGGTAGAGTGATTCTCATTCGATACATCACCGTTCAAGTACTTTTCAGTGCCAAGTTTGAAGCACGAGTTCAGTTTCAATGAGTTAATGTCTGCTGTCACAGCAGCTGGATTACTGATTAATGACGGAGATGAGCTTTACAACGAGTTTGCTCACCTTCGAGCAGTTTTGCTGAAGCTTATAAGCATGTGAGACATAGGTGCAGAAAAACTGCAGATGTTAAATGGGTTGAATATTTATAAAGAAACGAATTGTCCAAACTTGCAAAAGCCGTTCGAGTGAGCAATGCTCCAGTAGAAATTAAGACTCTTCTGTAAGGAAAAACCCATGGACTGACGAGCGTAACAAAAATGCGTGGAAGCTGATTTGTTTGTGAAAACAAATTACAGCATGACAAGTGCTGAGTTTTACAATTTTATTTTAGGACACAAATCGTTGTTGAAAGCTGTGAAGAATAATTTAAAATACAACTTTCAACCAAAATCATGATCATCGCATCACTAAACTGCTTGAAAACTTGATCTGATCAACAGAATCTGCATGTGTTCTTAAAGTTAAACAATAAAAAAAGCTTTCAGTCAGAAAATTGCAGAAATCAATGTTGGAAAAGAACCATATAATTATAATCTAATAAAAAAATTAGAAAACAAATATTTGTATATCACGCAAAATCTTTATTAACGACATTTAAACACACCCTGACATCACTGCAGTGTTCAAAATCATAAATCTTAATTTTAATCGTCTTTTAAAAATAAATTTCTACTTTCCCCAAAAAATTACTCGGTTGCGCGACTTGTGCCTCTGGTCCGACATCGTGAGGTGATTTACGATTTGGGTGCTCCAAGACTGTGTCCCGACTTCCTGGTTTAGAAAGGTGGCAACCCTAGTCATTCGGCAGATGGCGCCTATGCTCCAACAAGCGATCTGAATTAGTTTCCAGGATTTCATGACAAGTTTTTCTTTTGCCAACATTTAGAATAATTATTCTTCTGTGACAACCTCTTCGCAGGTTTTTCTAAGAACCTGGATAAACGAGCGGTAGGCCTACGTACACGCACAAGCACCTCTTGTAAAATGCCTCTCGGTATGGTGACTTTTAACCGCATAACACTTACTAATTAACATGTTCCTGATCAACTTGTTCCTGATTAACATGTTTCTGTACCGAAATCGCAATAATTTGCTGACGTCATCGTTTATCAACCGCTTCAGAAGGACTCCAGAATTGTATGACTGTCCAGTTAAATCTGATCTTTAGCCAAAACCAAGAAGTTGTCCGTATACTAGCACAAAGAAATTTCCAGTCTTAGGAAAACGGTCCTCTGTGTGGACTCTCATTCAACTAAAATCCATTGTGCACATGTAGGCCTAAAACACTGTGTTTAAAATGATCGTCATAGTATGATGCACGGAAATAGAAACTATATTATTAATTGACAATAATTGCTGTTGCCACTTGCATGTAACCAAGCGACGCTGTATGTGGTTCCTTATCACGTGGTTCCTTTTGACTTCTCCTTTTTACATCTTTAGATGCGGATCTGATTTTCTGTATAGTTTCCCAGTACAGTGCCTTAATTAACTTCAATTAAATGCAATTCATTTAGTTCCTTTCTCAACATTTTCTGATCTTTTCCTCAGAGTTGTATTTAAGTGCGTATACACTACACAATCAGTAGAGTTATTTACCTGGCTTAAATCCATTAATAAGTTCAAAATCTTTCGCCAATTAAGTTAAGCCTACCACGGAAATAACACAAGCTACCTCGTAAAAGAAAAGCCATAGAGAGAAGTTTCGCGCTGTCGACATGGCGTCCAATCACTTTGGCTATGAACATGTCTGATGAACATGGCATTCGTTTCAAAGGCTAATAATCATTGGCATCGTCTCCGTTGGCCTGCCACTCCTCCGATGACTGCAGTCGATGTCTAAAAATGCTTGTGCGCTCTTGTGTTGCATTCATCTCCCAGAGCAGACGGGCTCGCGAGATCTTCTTACAACAGTGCTTACGGAAAGAAAGCGCATCAAGATACCAAAGTAGAAGAAGAAGAAGAAGAAGAAGAAGAAGAAGAAGAAGAAGAAGAAGAAGAAGAAGAAGAAGAAGAGGACGACGACGAGATAGGCGCGTCATCTAGCGAATGAATATCAAAGACGACACGCCATGAAATGAAGATCCGAACGCCAGGTGACATCTAATGGATGCGCTCGGCTATGATTACTCACAAGCAATGACGCAGTTTCGACTTCTCATTCGCGTCATCTTCTATTTTAGGATCTATGCTTCCAACCAGTTCCCTTTAAACTCCGGTTACATCACAATTTTTTTATACAGCACATATATGTATGTATGTATGTATGTATGTATGTATGTATGTATGTATGTATGTATGTATGTATGTATGTATGTATATATATATATATATATATATATATATATATATATATATATATATATATATACTGTGTCCAGATGAAAAGTAGACCCCAAGAAAAAGTGTCATAACCTGGTCAAAACTCTTAGCATTTGCCTGAAATTTTAAAAACGACAACAGTAGCCATATTACCAAATCGTAACGCCGTTTGGAAATGTGGGTGAGTTTGTCAAGTTTATGAACGTTTGAGATGCAGTACTGAAAAGAAGAAATGTCTTCACAATCCCTGTGATTTTCTTTCCATTCAGTTTATCGCAAATTCATCTAAGTGAAACAGCGCTATTTGCTGTCCATGGTCTACGCAAGATGAAAAAGGTCAGTTCTCTCCACCGGAAGTTTCTTCCGATTAGATTAGATAATTAATTAATTAGTCAGTTTCTGTGATCTGTCTCTCGAAAACAGTTGCACAATTATAGGACTTGGGTGTTTTTAATCTGATTCATCTGAATCATGCTTTAAATGTCATCTTGAACTTGAGCTACCATGGCATGTTTACTCAAGAAATAAAAATAATTAAGTCGACCCAAATAGTATTACACTACTAAGGTAACCAGGCTTAGATATCCGCCATAGATTGGCTCACATATGCACCAGGGCCGTGTCTATCGGAAGGCGCACATTGCCTTATATGATCATTTTACTATGTTTTACTATATATAGGTTAAACGTGAAGTAACTGCATTGTCTTTATAGTTGAACATGTATGTGTATAGTTATCATCATGTACATATCGTAAGGCCATGGTCTGAATTTCTTATTGGTTGATGTGGGAGATGACGCTAAATGTCAAAAACACGCAAAGGCCTGTAACTGATATATCGCATTAGCCTTTATTTATCTGGCGCAACCGCAAATGCGGTCATCTGCATTTCTACCTGCATCAGTTGACCAACAGCAGCAGAGGCGGACATGCAGCAGATGCCTCGGAGGCAGTGTCGACGACATGCAGTGGATTGTCGCTAACGAAAACGGTAACGGAAATGTTCGTTAATGAAAATTAAATGATTTCATTAACTGTAACTAAAAAATATCAATTATAACTATAACGAAAATAACACTAACAAATAATCATCGTTATTTAAAAAAAAATGAAAGTGCAATATTGACAAACAGGACAACTAACAGCCTATGTTCGCTTCGGATTTTGTCTATTAACCCAGTAGCAGTGGCGCATTTTTTTTATTAAGTTTAGTGATTTTGTAAAAGTCGTGCATTCGAAACTAAACAAATTGCGTAACGCGTCTTAATATGCACAGCTGCTCCGTCTGTAGGCAATTTCGCTTAGCCTTATTGTAACTAAGTACTAACTAAAGTTAAAAAAATCCAGTTACTATAACAGCTATAATTATAACTAAAAAATACTAACTATAACGGTAACTATAAATAGAATTTAAAAAAACATTAACTGTAACTGAAACTAAAATAAAATCTGTAAGGAGAATCACACTGACCACAAGAAGCATCCTTTATCGATTATATGACACGTTACCAGATACGTTTGCAATGATCAGTTCAATATGTTGTTTTATGGAACAACAGAATGATATGAAGTCGTTTCGATTGAGATTCATGTGATGGAATAAAGCAGCTTCAACAAAAGCCCAGACAAGGATCTGAAGAAGGAGTCGGAGTAAAATGCAATCTTTAGTTCTCAGTCGAAGTGTCCGGCAAAAAGGTTGCTGTGGGAATCCATCGATGACTTTCTTATATGTAGGTATAATGTATAGCCTATATACTCAGTGGAGCTATTGCTGGTTTTATCTAGTCATATATGTAGATATCAACTTATCATCCTGGAGCCTCACTATGTACATATAAATTTCCGCTTGTACGGGCAAAGGCAACCAGTTCAAACTGAAGAAAATGGTATGTTAACAATATTCTTAAAATCATTAAGAGTAGTGTCACGAAAACGGCCGACCCACCCTTCTAGGCGTAGCTTCGTAAGGCGCGTGGAGCCGGCCTCCGTCGTCTGTCAGAGATCTTGAAGTTCACGGGCGACACCGTAGGTTTGACAGCTTTATTCGACAACCTGACGAGTATAATACGTAATTAAAACAGCGCTAGTTAAACACATCGAATACGAAAACCTCTACCGGATTTCTACTCTCAGCCCCCTGCATCTCTCTACTTCTGCTTATATAGGCAACCACACCGGAGGGGGAGAGTGTCCTAGGACATTACTAGGCAAAGAAGAAACGGGAAGGGAGGTGTCCTAGGACATTACTAGGCAAAGAAGAAAAGGGAAGGGAGGGCGGACATCACTAAGCAAAGAAGGATCAAAGAGAGCAGTCAACAGTGTGGAGCGTCACATCAAAGGCTAAGCAGCTAAGGCAGGCGAAGAGGCAAAGGAGGGGAGAGTGTCCTAGGACATTACTCGCCAAAGAAGAGAGGCGTGGGGAGGTGTCCTAGGACATTACTAGGCAAAGAAGAAAAGGGAAGGGAGGGCGGACATCACTAGGCGAAGAAGGATCAAAGAGAAGCCGCCAATGACTGGCCAGAGAGAGTTCAAAGAAACGCCGCAGGCACGCATCAACCTCCGGCGTGGGGGTCCTAATCAGCTCGCCACGATCCAGCCGGCCGGTCGCTATGGCAACCATTGTCACACGGGTGTCGTGCGTCGAGTTCCTCGACAGTAGACGTTGTAAACACTGATGTCCCATTTAGGAATGTAGATGCAGGTTCAAATCCATATATTTCATCGATATTTATATAAAAACTCAAGTCTTTGGCTAAGTTATGCCCGATTATGTCAGATAAGAATTATACTTATCTACACAAAACTAAACCAGACTAGTCTGACTAGACTAGATTGGACAAGATAGTAGAACAATTATAACTATACCATACACTCTACTGCACTATATATACTAATTTAGATTACGATGATGCTAATTATGCATTTCCATATTTCTAATAATCTACTGACATTTGGAGGCTACGGATTCTGTGGATGCTATTTGGGTCATTATCCGAAAAGTGCAGAATTGATGTCCCATCTGCGTTTTTGAGTTTTTCGATAATTTCTTCCAATTATTTTGCGTATTTTTCCAAGAATGAACAGATTAACATTTTTCATAATTGTTTTAGCTGTTAGATTTTGGAAATTTAGAAGAAATTACTAAATGTATACAAAATATCATTACCATCCTCTGTCCGACATGGTGTACAATGCATCAAATTCAGCTTTGACGCATATTTATGCCATAACAACCTATAACAAAAGTATATTATTTTGATTAACTAGTAGCTAGCATATGCAATAATGAAACATTTAGACTCATTTCCGTAATATTTTTTCTTTTGAGCCTATTTATATTTGTCCATAGAGATGAGCATCATTGACATTTGATTTTTTCAGAAGCCTATACCTTTTACAGAATGTGCTTACTTGCTAAAATAAAATAAAAGAAACAAGATCTTTTCACCTATTAATGGGATCACGCCGATTTCTTTTGAAATTCACAATGTTTCATTTTTAATTGAATTTTGTGTGTTGCAAATGAGAAGATAAGTAAGTTTCTGTTTCATTACCATCTAGTGTTGTATTTCCTGGTTTAGGTAGATTACAACATTGAAAACTTATTTTATTTACCACTTTTGTTGAACTGATTGAAATTACTTAACTGATAGAGTAATTCAAGTGAAAGTGTTTGACAGCTGCTATAAATTTCATCATTATGTCATAACCGTCCGCGAATGTTTTTAATTATTACCATTCGTATTATCAGATTTCTGCACTTTTCTCATGACAGTCCCATCCTGTCACGGAGGGTAATGACGCGTTGCTGAGAGCGAATTACATGTATTTTTTAAAGGTCATTACCATTCCCGTGTGAATTGTTTGATATAAGGAAAATTGCAAATAATTGGAATTTACCAGCAACTTTTAAAATGTTGTTTAACTTGTATGTAATGCATATAACGTAAAGATATAATTAATGCTGCACAGATTTTTTCTGTAGCTGAAAATACTGCAGCGATTTCTTAATAATTTCGACAAAATAATATCTCAATTTCTCGACACCACACTAATATATTATGTTAAGAAAAGGACTGCTGTATTCCTATTTAATGCTGGTATCATCTACTTTTAAGAAATTGTCATTTTCTAAGCACCAGAAGAATATTTCAGGTCCCTGTGATTAAATATGATTAAACAAAAAAGGCGGATGGTAATGACAAAAAGAGGAGTTTTGACTGTATAAAAACTAAAAAAATAACTTACAATTAAAAATATAGTGGATTTCTTTCAAATTAGTGAAATTTAACTATGTGCATGATTAAAGAAAACACTTGCCAAAAATTTTGGGGAAAATTTGTTTTTCTTTTCCGTGACTGAATTTGTAACATTTCCATATGCATTCATGAATTATGGTGTCCCGGAGAGAGTGATTGACAGTACCTGGGATCGCTCAGGCAGGACTATGTAGGCGATGACGGGCATGAACCTGGTTGCTGCAAAAGAAATAAAATTGAGAGTGAAAAGGATTATGGGTCGAACTACAGCAGGTTCTCGTCTGAGATGAATCATAGGCGGAAGTGAAAAACAGACTCATCTGGTGTGTCTGTGTTTCGTTCAAAGCCAGACTAAGATTCGTGATAGGATTAGATCAGACTGTACTCGAATAATAAATTATATTAATGAAATTAAGTAGCAGAAGACTCGTCATTGTTCCATTATCTGTTACAGCTGCAACTTGTTAACTGCATTGGGGACGTTACCGAGACATTCGCTTGAGAAATGCAGGTCTCAGGGGCATGGATAAAGGCCTACAGCTGCATGTGATCTCTTATAAAAAGGATGGTTTGTGAAATTCTTATGACCCTGCATCGCATAATAATAGCGCCAAATGAATGAATAAGAATAAAGTTAGGAGATTAACGTGTCAGACGTCAAACTTGAATCAGAGGTGCTCCTCCGAGACCTCCATCCAAATTGAAGACAACGCTCATTCGTACTTTAAGGCAACAGTGTCAGAATGGCGCGGCTCTTAACTGGTGATCAGAATACATCTGCAATGCCAAGGGAAGGTCTCCCAAACTATGTACCGCTTCGGATTGAAAACTTTTTGTCTCCTTGTACAATGCTTGTTCCCATTCCAATTCCTATTCCTGTTCCAATTCTAGTCCCTATTCCGATTCCTCTCAGACCTTTCGTAAAACCCTCAAATGCTGAACTGGAAGCAAGACTAATTTACAAACAGCTTTTCGACGTCACATGGACGAATCACGTGACCAGTCTTAGAATCCGGAAGTCAGACTCTTCGGTCGTTCGCCAGCAAGACATTGAGTCGAGTTCAAACTCGGTGACGTCATCGTCTGATCTCGCAGAGACTGCGCTTGACCTAACCATAACCCGGAAGAGCAGTCCCCCAATGTCGTTGTATTCTCCGGCTTTCGAAGGCTGCAATGTTACAGATCATCTGGCAAAGGATCGAAGCGAAAGACAAGCGAACGTTCCTTTGACCAATCTACGAGAATTCGGATTTCCAGTCATGCCGCTCTATTCACGCCGTAGAAGTCGAATCCTGGACGTACCGTCTGTTCGGAGCGACACTCAACCACTCAGCCTTGAGTCCAAAACCACGAAGTCTTGTTCTACAAGAGGTGCGCTCGCAAGGAATAAGTCGATTGCACCGTTGCGAAACAGAATTAAGTGAACATTTGCGCTATTACACTATAATTTACAGAAGAGAAATTATATTCGCATGTTCAGAACAGTGGTCAACGGTTGATGGCAAAGCTGATATTGGAAATGCAATTATATACAATGGAGCAACTTCACACGTCGAGCCTATCCTGAGGTCTGGGTCTATGTTCCAATTGGTCCTTTGCTCACAATTCACCAGTCTCTAATCGGCCCCGTTCGTCTGCAGATTCGAGCACCGCCATGCAGTGGTCGCACTTCTGCTTGGGTAGGTGATTTATTATTTTCTTAGAATTTGACATAGCTGTTATTTTGACATAGTTGGTATCGGCGTGACATAGGCCCTATATGAGAATACAGACACAAAGTATTTCCACGATTTGTTCCTAAGTAGCCAATTACACGATGCTGTAAAGAATTTTGGGTAACGGTGCACGCTTGCTTCCACGGCTCTGTTAGCAGCGTGGTTTTAAGGCCAAACGAATTGCTGAGTATCAGTGAGGAAGTGCAAATACACGGCCTCAATTAAGATATCCAACTTGCAATTTTTTCGTCCCAGAGGGATTATTTCTACGTAGGGTAAAACTTTTTGTTTGTGTATTTATTCATAGTAACAGTTATTGTTTATAAACAGTCTCTTTTAAATGGCATGATATTATTAAGTAGTGGAATTATTATTTTCGCTAACTCTACCGTATCAGTGATGTATAGGCCTATACTGCAACTGGGCAGAGGCGCATTCACCTTTATGTATCTATACGGGTCAACGGAGGACATTCTGGAACACAAATTTCATGTAAATAACTATCTGTACACCTCTGCGACAGGTGTTTCAAATGTATTCAACGTTCTTAAAAAACCTTTCTCGGTTTTGTAGTTTATCTTGTGGTTCCTCTTTTCCTGTGTCTCTTGGGCTTCCTTTTTCCGGGAAACAGAGCAGGCATTCTAGTTCTATTACCTCTCAACGTTGGTATAATGCACTATACACGCTAGCGTTGTATTAACAGCGCCGAGTAATGTAGAGAAGTCGGTGCGTCATTTGGGTAACCATGACAATAGCTCAACGCACCTCTGTCTCTCATTTTACGATAATCTTGTCTTCTTTGAAAGAGATCCGCTTTCTTTCTCGTGGACTGTTTCTTATAAAACAGGCTGACTCTCAGTCTCAGGTATAGGGATACGGCTTGGTTTTGGTGTTTTGTCGGTTGACGCCTTGCACTCTACAGACACCGAAAGTTAGAAATTACAATTACAAATGAGCACATTATGTATTAATCATTTGTTATTGAACGTTATTTCGACAAAACCATGCTTGCCTTAAGGCGCTTGAAGAATCTCTTTTACAGAACAGTCTATCTTGAATATTTCTCTTCTTCAATCTTTCACGGGAATGTCTAAACTTGCATTTTTCCTTTACCTTAGCAATAAACGTTAAACTTTTCAATGTATTGCAGAACGAATGACCTTAGCATAACCAGAATGAAATCGACGATTGACCCATATTTTTAATTTATGAGCAAACCGTGTAATTGCTTCGGGAGATCAGCATCCTCCTCAAAAGTACAGAAGTCGTCTTCTAACCATTGCATCCGGGGTTTGATTCGTTCACCCTATGAGTACATCACGTAGGAATTCTACTGTGAGCATTTCTCTAGCGCCACTTTGCCACTGTACAAGGCATCGATCGATGTGGCCATTGAAGTATCGTCGAAAAGAAGTCCGTCAGAACGAAGCCATGCAGGAGCTCATCCAGGGCATTCCGTCAATGTTCCCGTTTGAATTTCAGTTGCTCTCAGAAGTTGTATGGTTAAACGATTACGATAATATTGCTAAACGAAAATAAAGGAGTAAAAGTAAAAGAAATTAAACGAAGAAGTTGAAACAAATATGTGTAAGTGGGCAAAATGACAGCACTACAGCAACTAATCGCCCGGAAAACGTAAAGAATCAAAAGGTCATAAATTCGTACATTTTCAGAGATATGTTGTTCGCGATGAGTAGAAAGGTCGTCAGAATATTTACTTCCAACACCTCTACCACGGAAAAATATGTCCCTCTTAACTCCATGGTCCATCAGTGCACGGAGGAAAGGCCAGCACAGACACTGCAAAGCCAGTCTGTGTTGGCCCTTTCCTCCGTTGGTTTTGTAATCTCGAAATTCTGAAACGCAGAGCACCAGCTTGTTCATGAGGGACCAGTGACGGAAAAGACGCGACAGCCTGTATTTGATCCTTGTCTTCGGCATTCTCGGTGGTCTAGGTGAGACAAATCCTCCTCCCTATACGTCGATCTTCTGATTGTCTCAGTCATCAGTGACGGCTGCGAACTCACGAATATGATAACTTACGGATTTGCTTATGCTCGCATATTTGCCACTAAGTATTTATTCTTCGTGAATGAAAGGCAGTCTCTCGTATTTACAAAATTATTTATTCTAGTCAATTTATAAAGAAATGGATTGCATAGGGTAGTTACAAAATACAACAGCATACTTTTTTAACAGGTCATATGAAATACACGTGTCTTGCATACCATATCACACATTATTTTATAAACTGCTTATAAACTTTGTACAAAAAGCTCTGCATGTTTTATGCAATTAAGTATCTTTTGTATCATATTATATTAATGGCACAAATATATAAACACAATTCAAGAGGTAAATACCCGTCAGGCAACTGGTTTAAATAATTGAAACTATGGGATTGAGCAGTCAAGCGCAGGTTCTACCCTGTCCCAAAAGTTAATATGTGGAGTACATGAACAGAGTGATCTTCTCAACACAGCAAGCCAATCGGAATCTCGTCCAGACTTCATACAACCGACCAATTAACCCGAATGGAAATCATCTAACATCGACATACAATCAATCCTACTAAATTGCAAATGCTGTGACCACAATCCCAACTTTTCAAGGCTTGACATCGAAGATGGCCTTTTAATCGAACTTTGGACTAGAGGCTGACCGATGAACCTTTTTACTCGGTTACATGGTTTCTGTAGATGACTAACTGCTTAGAATGATTCGCGACTGTGGAACAGGAACTGATCGTGAGAAATTAGAATCTCAGATGCATGAACAAAGTGGCGAACAGATGACAGCAGAGACCGAGAAAACTGTGAAGACCATAGACGCTTGACTCAAATCGATTGCAATAGAACATAAGCCCATACAGTAGGCAAAACACGCGGTGCTTTGACCAATCACTCCGACTCTATCCAACGCCATATAAATTCGGAACAGTGGTCAAACGCGTTTCTTCAACCGTTGCATCGGGTTAACATTTCCGGAGACTCTTCCTCTCCTGCGAAACAATTCGTCGTCCTTGAGGTCAATATAAAAGGTTGTAGGCCTACAATGTAACCTGATTGACAATAATAAATAAACAATGACAAACGGAACTTACAAAATGGCAATCAGTAATAAATTAGTAATAAAATGTAGTAATAAAGTGCCGGTTGGACATGAAGAGGAAGCTGAACAGAGCTTCGACCTGTTGCCTCTCCTATCGACTGGACTGTATCAGGATGTGGAGCAGCTGTCCGTGGTCCATATTTTCAAGGGTGGTAAGGTCGACTCCGATTGTGCCAGCGACGGCCGATAGGTCGAGACCGAACTGCATGAGCAGATCGACGTAGTCCATGTCTTCCCCGGTGAACGGATTGCGCAGGCGCGGGCAAGAGGCGTTGCACTGCGGCCAGGCGCAGTCGTCAAGGCGACGGTGCGAACACTGGTTGCCATGGTGACGTATGTGGTGCAAGTCGTGTGGATCGAAGAAGACTCCGGACCGCTTCTGGCGCGACGATCGATTGACGGAGAGGTTAGGCGTCGCCATGGCAACTGAAGACTGGTTCCCCGCTCGACGTCGCTGATTGCGGCGCTCCTTCTTGCTCGGCTTCTTTCCTGAAAGATGAAGATTAGCTGCAGTGTAGAAATATTCTGCCGCAATCTTTCTCAATAAAACTCAATTTGTAAGCTATTCCGATATAATAAACAGAAGAAAAAACAATTAGTAAGAAAAGAAGATTATAGTCGTATTAGTAGTGTAGTAGTAGTAAATATCCTGTTGGTAGGCATCTATCTAGAAAGCATTACACACTCCTTTGCTTGGCTTAAGGACGAAATCTGTGGTCTTCGCCCCATCGCCGTTGGCCTTTGCTGTCGTCATTTGGTATTCAGGTTTTGCAAACACCTTCGCTGTCACCTTACGGTCCTACTATACTTTGCATCTGTGCAGTTTGGTGTGGGTGCGTCGGAAGGCTGTGACGCTGCTGAAAATGCCACCAGACACTTCCAGGCAGATCTAGTCTAAGCGCTTTGATGACGAGCTGCATTGGTTTCCCAGTCGCTTTTAGTACAGTCTCGGCGTTAAAATGCTAAGTCGCATTCTAGTTCAAAATGTATTTTACGAATGCTATGAATAGTCCTAGTCGAGCAATCATTATGACAGCTATTTCGGAGCACATTCCTGAGCTCTACTCATACTATTAAATGGCTTCCATCCATATGCCTTCTGTTATTAAATATAGTCATTACTCTCCTCAAACAAAGAAACCCTCTTGAACCCTTACTGCTCTGTCTCCTAAACCAGCCTGTATAGTTTATAGTCTCCGGTCTTCTCTCCGTAGAGGTCACCTTGTGACTACCTGAACTTCAGTGGGAGTGCATCCACGGTGGCTATGGATGTCCTAGTCAGGAGATTGTCAGAAAAGAAGCGAATGGATGTGTAGGTAAGGGAAGACTGTGATGGAGAATTTGGTAGTACACTGCATTTGTCACTTTGTAGGATCTTTATTCCACGCTTGTCCTAAAAATACCTCTGGAGATGAGGAAGTCTCAGAGATCAGATAAGACAAGTGGATTTGGCTGCTGAGACACGTTTAGTCTAATCATAATAACTGTAATAGCAGTTATAAGCAGTGCAATTCATCGAAAATTATACCAGAAAATATGTCCTAACTAATGCTCTAACGTAGACAGACAGACAGACAGACAGGCAGAGAGATACAATAGACAGACGGATGGACGGAACACATTCAACTAATCTGTACCCATAGGTTGAAGGCCTGAAACGTTGAACGATACCGGTACAGGCAGAATCATCAATGGAAGAGATTCATTTGTTATTGACTTCAACCTGTGACTTGAAAGTAGTTAATGTAGCCACCTAGCGAATATTTCTCCCGATCGCGGGAATAAGACTTCGGCTGCAATATAAAAGGACCTAGGAATGACAATCACTGGAACGCAGATACTCACTTTTCTTCCCAGGTAGCTTGTTGGATCTTAATCTCTTTCGGTAGATGGCGTCTTTAGGCGCCAAATTAAATGGATCGTCTGCTAAGATGCTTTTCGCTGTACGTCTGTAATTATTTCCTCTGCAAATACCAATCAAAATTGATTAATTAGTTTTTACTGCGACTCAAGACGCACAATACATTAATTAGGCTATGTAATGCGTGATCGGGATTTTCAGGTCTTAAGTCGACAGTTTTTCAACACCCATCTGCCGATTTCGCATTTCCCATCGTCCTCTGCGTTCAAAGATGCAGTCAACTGACAACCCTCGGAACCATAGAACCAGACTTTGTTTCAGTTTTGTTAATACGTTCAACCATCTTAAATGTAAACTTGTTCAGTGTACTTCTATTTTAAGATAGAACAACGTACTGCTTGACTCTGACTTCTCTAGCACTGCCTTTAAAATATACCATCTGCAACGTACTTTAAAGTAGTAGGCCTAGGCCTAATGGCAATTGATGTTGTTGTAGAAAGGGAAAACTGTGAGTTGCCTCACAACAAGAAAGTTGAACTGATAGATTCCCATCCAGAGTTGACAGATGACACATGTGCAGAATTCCTGGTTCCTGATTATTATTATAGGCCTATATTTCAAACTTGTAATCGCCTATTTTACATAATTAACGTAAGTTGTGACGTTTTATGGCGTTTTCTTGATTTTAGAAACGAACGAACTGTATTAAACTGGACCAAACACAATCTTTCATCCTGTATGAAGTCGGATTACAAAGTACAACGATTGTACAAAGAAAGTGTGTGTGCATCTGCATCGAAGGAACCTACCGAAGGGCAGACGTTAGTGCCTTGCCATTTGCCCTCTTCGACGGGTGATAAGAGGCATAGCGGTTCGTCTCAAATGTTCCAGACTCCCAACATGCCAACGCATCTGGAAGTGAGACTCCGTCAATGACCGAGCGCTTCCATTCGCTGGAAAAACAAATGGTAACAACGAAGTAACATGCAATTTCGTTTTGCTGAGCAGCCTATTTACGCGATGTATGACGGCACATGATCAGAAACAAATTGCAGACCTAACTGAAGTAGAGAGTTAAAAATAATAAATAAACACCTAATCTGGCTGAAAGCAGAATTAGTGGCTGAGTGAGTAATTAGGGAGTAGCTTGTTTATCTAAACATATTATATAATTTATATACGGTAACGCAGGTGTTATGCACAATGCTTTCGTAAACAGTGCAAAGATGAAAGAAAAAACAAAATAATGTCGAGTGCTACGTGTTTTAGTACCGGTAGAAAGCCATGATATAATCAGTGCTTTTTTCTAGAAAAAAGGTTCCGGAACTGAACAATAGGTTCCGGAACTGAACAATTATGGAAGGACTAAAATCCCGAGAAAAACGGCATTGGAGGTTGGAAGGGGGTCTCAATAAACACTGAAAACAGTTCACAACACTGAAATTAAATTAAAATAACTAAATTATCATTTTTATTATTAAAGTAAATAAATTATTTTTTAGTAAGGTAGCTGAAAAAAGGTGCCGGAACGCCGTTCTGGCTGAAAAAAGCAGTGGATATAATAATTTATATAATCGCATTGTCTTAATCAATGTCTGTGGGGGTGGGGGTTAACCAGTCGATGACGGGAGCAATCACCGAGACCAGTCAACGGTTGAAACGACAGGGATAATAGAATATAAGAAGGGCAGCTGACAAATCGACAGCCAATTCCAACACTCGAGCCCTGCCTCTTTCATGTGTAATGCATGATTTCATTATCAATTATTGAATCCGATCGCATAATATATGGCAGAAACTTTTCCATCTTTTGTTTTCCTTGGTTGAGCTTAGTTTAACCTTGCACCAGTTGCTGCGATCAATGTAAGTCTGTGGCTCGGGGTTCGTTGGCGCAAAAACAACTTAAGATTTGTTGACGATAAAGATCTCATGCAGAGAACTTGCCAAACAGTGCAGGAAAGCATAATGGACAGCGCATGGAAGAACGCCAGTTGGAACATAAACATAGCAATGAAAAAGAAAGCAATGAGAGTAACATCACACTAAGAGATCAGCATATGGAAAGAATGAATCCACATGGGAAGCCATATAGCATGCATGGGACATCAGCTACAAATAGGACAGAAATAGATCAATGAAAAAAGTCTAAAGAGTACTGACAGGAGTTAAATAATCTATAAAAACTCATTATATGGTGTAGAGAAATTTAAGTTATCATTACAGAAAGTAAAGAATATTCCGCAGTGGCTTTGGAAACCAAATGATGTTGTTATTGTTGCAAGGACTTTTATATTACATATGCTAATCTATATATACATATATACATATAAACATATATATACATGTATATACACACACATATATATGTATATATTGTTGGGAGTTGGCCTTCAGCCATCCCGCCATTATCATCCTCACGTGCACTTACTAACCTTAGTTAAGACGCACCTCGTTTGAAGCTAGAAGTAGGATGGTCTCGTTGACTATATATAGCAGTTTTCTTGTGTCTACAGAGAGACCGGTTTTAGTTAAGTAAGGCGTAAGACGTGCACTGGTTGTGTCACGCATTGTAAGTACCCTTTTGTGGTCGTTTTCAGAGAGTGTACCCTACGTGGTCGCTACTCATGTTTAATTGCCGGTTCTCGAGTTGTATCTTCCTTTGTGGAGTTTGTGCAGGCGTCTTCTCGGAGAGTCTGTCTTTTGACGTTTCGTTTGTCTTGTATGTGTGAGTATCGTTTCAATTTTGTACATAGTGTAAATATACGTTTTATCAATATTGCGAAAGTCTTTGTTTTCTTGTCATTTCTCATATCATTCTAACTCACATTTCACCTCTAGACTAACAAGCTAACATATGGGGGCTCGTCCTTAAAATTCACCGTTTTCCGTTTTGTAAAATTGGAAATTTCAAAATTGGAAATTGGGTCTGCGTATTTGCGTATTTGACGGTTTCTTTGGAAGTTGTACACGTTTTTGTGCATACGACTTTGTATCATGGCTACATTTGGGTCTGATACATCGGCAACCGCTTCTCCGGTTGGGAGTGTCCTTCACTCTCCGGTGACTAAGCCTTTGAGTTTGGACGACATTATCGATATGTCGGCTGATGAATTAAAGCTTGAATTAGAGAAATTAGATCAGGACACTAGAGGCATGAGTAAGACTCAAATGCAGAAAATTCTTGCTAAATTTGTAACGCAGGAAAAAAAGTGTTCGATTTTGGAGTAGAAAAGACTGAATTGATGAAGTTAGATAGTGACAGAGAATTTCAATTGGAGAAGTTGAGAATGGAAGACAGAAAGCAAGAACGAGAGGCTGAAGACAGAAAGCGAGAACGAGAGGCTGAAGACAGAAAGCGAGAGGCTGAAGACAGAAAGCAAGAACGAGAGGCTGAAGACAGAAAATTGCAGGAAAAATTGAAGATTGAGGAAAGAGAACGAGTGAGGAGAGCAGAGGGTGAAGACAAAGAGAGGCAGAGACAATATGAGTTAGAGCTAAAGCGCATCGAGGCTAAGGTTTTGAACCCAAGTCCCGAACAGGACAAAGATGTATTTCGCATAGCTTCTGCCATCAAATTGGTCCCTAAATTTGACGAGACGAATATAGAGCATTATTTTGTTTCATTTGAGAAGGCTATGATCATTCATAAATTTCCAAGAGATAAATGGACTGCTTTGTTACACCCTCAGTTAACTGGTAAAGCCCAACAGGTTTTTTCGGAGTTATCTCTTGAGGGCTGTAAGAATTATGACACCCTAAAACAGGCTTTGTTGACTGCATTCGCTAGGGTGCCGGAGTTTTATAGGAAGAGTTTTAGAACTTTGGTTAAGGGTGCTCAGGAGACTTACTCTGCTTTCGCTTTCCGCTTAGCGTTACCTTTTCAAAGGTGGCTGGAAGGTGAAGATGCGTTTAATGACTTGACTAAGGCCTTTGAAGTCTTTAAACTTGAGCAATTTGTGACTTGCTTGCCTGTTGAAATCCATAGATGGATAATTGACAAAAAGCCCGCGACAGTTTCAGCCGCTGCGAAGTTGGCAGACGAATTTGCTATTCTATATAAGCCCTTCCCTGTGCATGCTTCTGTCTTGCATTCGAATGATGAAAAATGGGAAAATTTTGGATTTGGTAGTGATTCGGGTCGTGGAGCTAAAACTCATTGGTCGCTGAAAAATTTTCGTAAAGAGGGCCAATTTCACAAGTCATGGGAGTCCCAGATTGTTTGTACTTACTGCGGTAAATCTAATCATGGGGTTTCTTCATGTTACAAATTACATCCAGAATTGAGGCCAAAACGGGATTTCGCTGCTCAGCAGAACACCAGTCCTAAGAATGTAGGATTGGTCACGGGCGTAGATATGTCTGTACAAGTGAAGGATGGGCCGACTAAAATGGTCGACGCTGGCTACTTGTCATTCTGTTCGTCTGGCTATGTGTATACGCCCACTGGACTTTCTCGCAATATTGTTGTGTTAAGAGATACTGGTTCTTTGCAAAGCTTGGCTAGCAAGGAATTATTGCATGCTAATGAGTTCTGTAACACCGGTGAAGTTCGCCTTATTAGAGGTATTTCGGGTGTCACGCTTCGTGTTCCTTTGGTTGAAATTCGAGTTGAGTCTAAATTTGCTAACGGCACTATCTTATGTGGGTTGGTAGACCATTTGCCACCTGGCATTCACGTTCTAATTGGTAACGACTTGGATAGTCCACAAGATGAGATGAATGTGGGAGTGACTACACGTGCTCAAGTTAAATTGACCGATTCTGGCTCATTACCTGTGTCGCATACTCAATCTGTAGAAGATAAGTCTGCTGATATAAATGTGCAGTTAGACGTAGACTTGAGTGCCTTATTCAAAGAGTCTACTGCAGTGCATGCTGATTTAACCAATGTAGAGTCGCGTGTTGATTGTACGCCTACAATTGATGTCGGTTTGGTTGTGCCTGCAAGTGTGAATGTGTCTGAGTCGCCTAAATTAGAAGAGGTGGTCGCAAATAGTCCTTTGGATTTTGTGCAACGGGATGAATTGCTGGGTATGCCTAGTACGTTTAAGGGTGTGTTTAGCGATGTACCTGGCAAGACTTCACATATTGCACACCGTATTGAGTTGATACCTGATGCACGACCAGTACGGCAGACAGCCTATCGGTTGCATCCTGAGCGTATGGCACAGGTAGACAAAGAGATTAAAGGTCTAATTGAAGAAGGCATTGTAGAGGAATCCGAAAGTGCGTGGGCTTCGCCTATTGTACTTGTACCTAAATCGGATGGGTCTCTGCGGCTGTGCACAGACTTTCGTAAGTTGAATGCACTTACGGTAGCCGATCCTTTTCCGATGCCACGTGTAGAATCTTTAATTGACAAGGTTGGAAAAGCCAAATTTCTGACTTTCTTTGCACCTGCCTCATTTTCACGTTTGGTTGCGAAACTGTTGCATGGTTTAGATGAGTTTTGTGATGGATATTTGGATGACTTGATCATTTTCAGTGGTTCTTGGAATGATCATTTATCTCACTTGGAAAGAGTGTTGACACGCATTACTAACGCTAAACTTGCATTGAATTGTGTCTTTGCTAATGCAGAGATAGATTTTCTGGGTCACCATATTGGTTTGAACTCTATTCAGCCACGCATGCAGAAGGTCGAGTCTTTGCTAAGATTTCCGCGTCCTGAAAATAAGAAGCAGGTTCAATCTTTTCTGGGTTTGGCTGGTTATTACCGCAAATTTCTGCCGCATTACTCTCAGTTAACGTTACCTCTTACTTTGTTACTTAAGAAAGGTCACCGGTTTACTTGGTCTCCTGAGGCTGAGAATGCATTCATTGATTTGAAGTCTAGGATGGCTTCGCGGCCTATACTTAAACCGCCAGATTTTGACAAACCCTTTTATTTAGCTGTGGATGCTTCGTACTTTTGTTTGGGAGGTTGTCTATTTCAGATAACTGACGAGATTGAACACCCGGTCTGCTACCTGAGTCGGAAGTTGAGTTCGGCTGAAGTACGCTATTCGACAATTGAGAAGGAGGCACTTGCGCTGGTGGTCGGTGTACGCGCGTTCAGCGTGTACTTTGGTTCCGCTCCAGTGGTCGTCTATACGGACCATAGTCCACTCCAGTTCATAAATCGCATGGCTCCTTCGAATGCGAAACTTTTGCGATGGAGTCTTGAACTCCAACAATACTCCTTGAACATTAAGCATCGGCGTGGTCGTGACAATGTGTTACCAGACATATTAAGTCGCCCCTCAGTTTAAATGTACGAACTTCCCATAGATTTCTACGGACTGTCGGTCTCTTGCATTAAGCCTACATAGATGATTCTTTGTTGTGTTGTAACGTTTCTAGTGGACTGTTGTGTTGATGAACTTTTCTAGATAGTTGATATTCATGTACATTTGTAGTTTCTGCATGGTCGGAAACACTTTAAATGTTTCCTCTTTTTCGTAGTGGGGGGGTCTGTTGGGAGTTGGCCTTCAGCCATCCCGCCATTATCATCCTCACGTGCACTTACTAACCTTAGTTAAGACGCACCTCGTTTGAAGCTAGAAGTAGGATGGTCTCGTTGACTATATATAGCAGTTTTCTTGTGTCTACAGAGAGACCGGTTTTAGTTAAGTAAGGCGTAAGACGTGCACTGGTTGTGTCACGCATTGTAAGTACCCTTTTGTGGTCGTTTTCAGAGAGTGTACCCTACGTGGTCGCTACTCATGTTTAATTGCCGGTTCTCGAGTTGTATCTTCCTTTGTGGAGTTTGTGCAGGCGTCTTCTCGGAGAGTCTGTCTTTTGACGTTTCGTTTGTCTTGTATGTGTGAGTATCGTTTCAATTTTGTACATAGTGTAAATATACGTTTTATCAATATTGCGAAAGTCTTTGTTTTCTTGTCATTTCTCATATCATTCTAACTCACATTTCACCTCTAGACTAACAAGCTAACAATATATATATATTTATATATATGTATATATATATTTATATATGCGACTAGATGTCAGCTTTAGCATGCACTGTGATCTTTTATTCAATATATATTAAAATTACAGCACTGAGACCCACGAACTGCAATCAGTGAAAGTTCAGAGAGAAACTCGCGTGTCATTAAAAGTAAACATACCTTCTTGTTAACATCATGTGCGAAAGACAAGCCGGCGCAAACAACGCACTGCAGAGACAGAATTCATTACACATTAGTACCCTATTATTTAATATATAACATTATTTAATATCAATTAAATTGTAGCGCTAAATTAATAAGATAAGTAAATAAATAAACGTAAAATAGACCATTAACATAGATATTTGAATTCAGCAGTGCCTTAAAACGCTACAGCACAGACTTAACAAATGCTTTAAAACTGTTCAAATGCAACCCTACAATACAACATTCGTTTATTCGATATACGATGTTGTCGTAGACGCAACATGTGACAAATGATGAGAGAAATATAATCATCGTCCAATCTGAACGAGCCCAAGGCCCAAGAGACTAATTGGACTTGAACTTAACATACATCTCTATGTAAGGCTCTGGCAATAAAATTACGATCATCTCTATCTGGAAGCCTGAACCCATGAGGACGAGGCCTAAGCACGTAGTTATCTGAGCATAAGGCTGGAAAGAGACCACATAAAACGTGGTTCTGGTCCATGCAAACAGCACGAAATAGACGCTTCTCTCGCTGCCTTGCCATTTCCTAGGTGCTGGTGGCGGAGGAAGAAGAGAATCCTCGGCGCCTCAAGCGACCCAGCAAGGCCTCTATCATATCCCCGTCATCTGCGTTAGTAAAATCCCACCACGCAGGGGATGCATACATTAGATGGGCTATGGTGGTCGCTCGAGCGACTTCATGCGGTGCACTCGCGCCGTTGCATACTTCTTATGATTCCAGATCTATAATACACATACACAGTCATGTAGATGGCCTCTTTGAAAGTAATTTGAACTTACGTGACATTGGCGAGGGTGCGCTTGAGATCCTGCCCGATGCTGTAAATGTATTCCCATTGACGTTTCGTAATTGGTGGACCAACGTTGTCGGCTGTCAACTGAGCCTCGTCGAACTGATATTGTATTACGAAGACAACGGCTGAAATAACAAAGCACTGCAAGTCTGCAACGTAACGGCTATAAGCTTATCATTGGTACTAGAACTCATTACGAATTAGTGATACAAAACATTCGACCAAAGGACAGTCTAGTTCTTCCAAACCTAATCCTCCTAAAATATGTCTGTATCCACATTCTGGGAGAAGTCGGTTCTAAGAAAAATAGAACAGCGTCTTTGAAAAAGAGAAAGTTGATATTTGCCGAAGATAAGCAACTTGTGAAACTAAGGGTCGACTGAGAGATATGACAAAGAAGGCAAAGCATGTCTGAAGGAATTTTTGAAACGATGACCCATGTTGATATTAATTTTAAAAACATTAATTTTATTAGGCCTATGTTTATATTAACTAGAGTAAGCAGACAGAAGTTACTATTAACGAAACACGGAACAATGAAGGGACTATTTAATGACACGAAATCGACCTCTTTTGCTTCTTAGTGTCATAAGAATGAAGGTTTGACGGTAGAATTGATGGTGACTGCGTTAGAATATGAAAATTGCGAACAACAATTTGAGCTCACTTTGTATTGAACTGTAGAGGTTTTGTCCAAAGTAGCATTTCCATTGGTCGTCAGGAAACCGATGTCGACATGATTCCGGTACCATACCTTGCCACAACCTATCGACGCAACAATTGTAACGATTCTCCTCTGCCCATATATATATATATATATATATATATATATATATATATATATATATATATATATATATATATATATATATATATATATATATATATATATATATATATATATATATATTATGTATATTCGCTCTACACAACATTACACAGTGATACTAAAAGTCGCTGCTGTATATCTGCATACATAAGGCGAAATTCAATGATCTGTCAAGGGCTCTGCTGTCCCTTAGAACCTAATTGTCTTAACGTTTTTTCTAAAATCATTGACAGCTGATAATAAATCGACCTCTGTCTCAATTTCGACATGATAACGAAATGTCCGCATCTTGATCCTTGTTGGTTACTCAGAGGCAGCTGTTGAAATCTCTGAGATTTACACTGCAACAAATTGTGTGGTACTGCATATTTATTACTTTCACCATACTCTCAACTTCAATCAATTCTTCTCTGCGATTTCGCTCTCTCAGAGTTATTTTACATCTTTTCAGTTCTTCTTTAGAGGTGCGTCACAAGGTCTAGTGCTGAACTGTCAACCGAGAGGTCGAGGGTTAGAAATTTGTGTCGAGATTTCTGCTCAACCTGCGCCAATTAGCCAACTCAGCTATAATGAGCACACTGACCGCACACTGTTAGTGGGAAGAGACGGCGAGGGAGAGGACTAGCCACCCGATGCCGAGGCTAAGAAAAATGAAGTCGCTAACACTTCAAACCCTTGGCTACCCCAGGAATAGCTTAAGACACTGTATACGCTCTCTCTGTCTCTGTCTCTGTCTCTGTCTGTATATCTCTCTCAGCTGTTCTTTATTCCTCAATCAGCTATGTAGTTTCAATTTTGCAGCTCCCTTCTCTTCACTTGCTCTATTTCCCATTTTCTGCATGCTCATGACACCAGTTACACTTTAGGAAGCGAAATTGTGTGACGGAATATTAGCGAAACCTACAGCCTTAATTTCTGTATGTGCCACATCCCTTTAGCCATCAAAGAAGCGATTGGCGATTAGAACGAAGCAGTGACAGGCAGATAGAGAACAAGAACAAGAGATACAGAACCAAACAGAAAAGAAAATAGACATGGAAACAGAGCGACAGATACAGAGAAAGAGACAGAGAAATAAAATAAGACAGAGCAGAAGTTTTCATCGATGAGTGGAAGTCGACCTACTGAAATCCTCTTCGTACACTTTCCGCTGGAGCGCAGGAATGCGAGTCAGTGCATTGAACTTCTCGGAACTGCTTGTTGTCCAGAAACCAACCGGAGTCAGCTATTCCACGTGTCTCGACTCCAGGAGCCAAAAACGCTACCATCCTCGCCACTCTGTCAAGGTTTAGCAAAACTCCCGTCCCTCCAGCACTACAGGTAAATAAGGAAGTAAACAAATGAAAATTTTGCTAACAGTATGGAATGGTATCTGGGAATTTATAAAGCGCCTCTCACAGTGCGAACTATTCAGAGGCGCTCTCAGCGTAAGTAAGTAGGTAAGACATGTTAACAATTAAAGTTATCTGCATAGATTTCGCAGTCAGTTGCGCTTATAAGCGCACAGCTGCAATTTGTTCCTGAGTGAACTATGATGAAAGGCTATTGTAAATGCGACTGACGTTGGCTATTCATCTTTACTTTCAAGAAGAAAAATATCTTCCAGGCTTCGAATCTGAGACAATGAATTATAAGTTGTTGGATAGTTGTGTTGTTGGGATTCAGTCAAATGATCATTCATTGCCTGCAGACCCACATCTAACTGAATGATAATTATTAGTAATTAGTAACTTATATAGCGCTGATGTATGATGCACAAGGCGTCAACCAATGGTACGCCAAAATCAAGCCATAATCAGGGCAATCTTCGAAAGGGTGATGGACAAGCAGTTGGATGAAAAAGGTGAGTCTTGAGTTGAGAACGAAATGGCAGAAGCGACTGAACAGAACGGTTAAATAGGAAGAGAGTTTCCAAATCTAAGTCTATTGACCGAAAAACCTCGTTCACCCATCGCAGTTCTAGTCTTAGGCATGATCAAATAAAGATAATCAGCTGATTTAGTTGAATGGTAATAAGACTGAGGAAGAGAGACCGATTTGGAATACTGTGGCTGGTCATAGTTTTAATGTTTTGTAAACCATATCCCTATAGTTTATAAGAGAGAGATCTCAAGACGCAAGTTAATCTAGATGTGCCGTAATATGGAGCGATTATCCGAGTATTCGGCAGTCCTTCTGTATTTAGATGTCTAATGAATAGACGACCGTTTCCGATGGACTGAGTTGTCTCAGTTTAGTCAGAAATAATATAATTGCTTGTAAATAATGAGTGCTTTTGAGTATTATTGCTTTCTTGCAACGCTAACAAAGTTCTGTTCATTATATAGATCTTATCAGATAGGCCTAACGCTTGTAGTAGATCGGATCAGAATAGATTATGATCATAATAGACCGTCCTCTCAAAGATCGGTATATATTTGCAGAGGCTGAAACTGTCCATCAATTTGAATGAGTTGGTAATATTACCTGCTACCTGCCAGGTAGACTTTGGTGGCAGTAGTAAGACCATGCAGGTGAAATAGTTCTTTTACGACTTCGTCCAGTATCAGAGCGCCCATGAAGGAAAAATCTCCTGAAGACACCAATTATAAAGATGTCGAACAATCTAAGACTGACTCATTCCAGAAAGAAGCCTTCATAGAAAATATATGTATATAAAACATATTTAAGACATGCACGCATAAGCTGTTAAACACGAAGCTCGGAATTTACTGCTCAGTTCTGTCCAATCTAAGCAGCGTAGCTTGACTTCTGGTTTTCCTGACCAGTCGAATTTCAATCAAACTTTTCAATGAATTTTGATTGGATTATGACTCTCCTAATATCCAATCAGTCACCTGAAGTGAACAACAATTGATACTTATGCGTCATGTTGATGGCTTAATAGAAACCATTGTATTAGATTAGGTCTTGCGAAAGGAAGCAAAATGGAAATTGACGAGAGGGTATACCTTTCTGCTTTGACCGACTTGTACCACTCCACGAATCACTGGAACAATATGGAACGTAGCTGCAATTAATAAAACATACAAGGCAACAATTAATTATGGCGTCAACAGTTTTATTATGGAGCAGGGCAGAGAGGAATTCGTGTGAATTCGAGTGCACTGATTGAACTGCTTTGTAGGAATTAAACCTAATCTAAGTTTCTTTAGCCTGTTCTGTTAATCGCTTGCAATCCTATTTGAAACAAATCTGTTGTCTTTTCCATCATAAACTTACAAAGTTGCAATTATCCGATTCTGGGCATTGATGTCGATCTGTGTAAGATCCATTCATCTCACATGACATAATTATTTATCCGACGGATTCTATTTACATAATTATATCTATTTCACCTGACAGCTACGCTTATGAAAAGTTTCTTAAAGAACCGGTGCTCTTTTGCATTTAAAAATCTCAAGTACAATACTAACACAAGATTCCCGTTGTAAATAAATGGATTTTCTTCTTGATTCCATGATAAAATTCCATATCCTGTGGAATGGAATAAAATAATCAAATTGCAATTGCTGATTTCTCGCCAGACAGTAAACAACGAAAATACATGTAAGTGCAAAATGGTAAAAAAAATAGAGCAAAGCATCAGGAAGAAGAAAAAGAAGAAGACAAAGAAAAACAAACGGAAGAACACGAGCGTCATGGAAACGAGGAATATAAGGAAGATGAAAGAGAAAAACAAGAACTATGCAACCGAAAACAGGCAGAAGCGTGACGGAGAACTTTGATTGGGAAAAAGGAAATTTGGATAACTAGGAATAGTCGCAAAGAGAAAATGAAAACACATTGAAAATAAAACGGCAACGGCGAAAACGGTAATCAGAACGATGATGATAATGATGACCTTAAGGATAATATTACGACAACGAATCCTCCGTTATGACAACTACGAAGACAACAGAAACGATTATGTTGGTGGTGTTGATGTTGATAAAACATCAACCTAAGTATAGCATGGCACATGACGAATGGAGGTTATGCTTTGCGCAAAAAAGCAAAAACTAAACAACTAAACAAATTACTTAAAACTTTTCATATTTACATGACTGTTTGGTTTTTGGCTCATATCATTCAGGGAGTTATTTTAGTATGGTAAACGGGCTAAGTTTGTAAAGCAATCTCAATGAAACCATAATCGATGACAACTAAGCAGTGAGTGAAATAAATTTTCCAGTCATATGTGTGGGAAAACTCTCTGATCTAATATTGTTCGCTGAATAAACAAGTACGAATGGCGTTCCAAGTAAAACTATTAGTCGTCTTGAATAATGGGGTCGATTTTATTCAGGCGAATTAGCATTTCTTTGCGCACCACCTGAATGGACCAGACTAATCAGCATGTATACCTTTACGTGTGACTGGCCAATAATTGGAGCTCATGAGATGCGGAGAATTGACCCAACGACCCTGACAACTTCTGCTATCGAAGCAGAACCATCCACCTGACAAAAAGAGAAATTTATTAGTACGTTCATGCTTGAAAGAGTGGTTGAACTATTCAGAAGATTAATTTATTGATATGATCTTTTGCATGAAAGAGCATTTAGCAACGTGATTGGCTTGATAGCAGTCGAATGAAAATGAATAAATATGGAGATATATAAAACAGTGATAGGAGTGGTACGATCAGGGAGGATCCAGAAGGTTTATCAGGGGGGGGGGAAATAATACATACATACATACATACAAACCAGTGTTTAAACTAGACCCTCTCTTCTGGGAGGGGAATCAAAGTTTGTGGATCAAAGTTTGTGCGGGTAGCGACCAACGGACCAACGACAAATTTTTTAGGAATTCATCTCCGAAAAAACTTTATGACTTTATTTTTAGTCATTAATCTCCAGAAAAATTTTCAGTCATGTTTCCACATCATTTTACTCGTCTACGGGGTGGGCCACGTCCTGTGACGTCCTGTATAAATATCAAATTTTCCTCGTCTACTTCGTGACGGGGGGCCACGTCCTGTGTGAATATCAAATGGGGGGCATGCCGGATTGGCTCCCCCAGGATCCGCCCCTGGGTACGACAATGATTCTTGTAAAGAGTGTAGTAAATGTTTAATTTTTAAAGTGAGCTAATGAAATGGCAGCTTAATATTATTCGGAGTTACTAGAGGTATTGCTAAGAGATTATATGCAAATTACAGAGTATGAATAAATCTTTTATTATTTCATTAAGGCATCATGAATATTAATTTTTCTACACATTTTAATCGAAAGCATGCTAACCTATACATTTTCACTTGAGTAAACATTCTGATGCACATAAATGCTTAAATTTTATGACCTTTATGCATTATTAGATTGGATATTGGATTTTAGCTTATAATTCTGTCGCCTTCAGTCAGATAGCATGGATATATTGTTGTAATTCTAATTGCAAGTGTTAATTTATGTAGCGCCTTCTCAAGAAAACTCATCAGAGGTGCTACCGATTTGAACATACAAGGCCACGTTTGAATGGAATAGTCTCAAACCGCTTAGAAAAAGAGATATCAAAATGAGAAAACGCTTTTTCGCAGACTGCTGGGAAGTATGTTCCACTGTGAGGCTTCCGAGTTGCTCTGTGTCAGTACGAGACAGGGAAGCAAGCAGATCGTCCTGTGTTGCTCAGCACAGAGATCTGGTGTGAGGTAAATAAGGATGACACTGAAACACAGAGCTCACTAAGATAGAATGCACCACCGGCCAGGCAGTTACGCATCAGCATAAGATCTTACACCTCACATGAGCACTGGGCATCAAATGCAACCCGTCTCGCATGTAGTTAGATCTATGACCAAACTTTGGAATCCCACCAATTAGCCGAGCGGCAGAGTTTATGACGTATTTAAGTTGAATAATCCGAGAAGAGGTAGGCCCTCAGAACAGGCATTGCCGTAATCCAACCCTAGTGCACATGAATGCATGCAGCAAAGTAGAAGCAGCTTTGGCGAAAGCTAGTGGCTTATAGTGCAGATCTCCTCTTACCAGAGACATGTCACAGACCATAACCTGTTCTCTTGTCTGCTCTCGCCTAGATTATGCTAACTCTGTGTTTTCAGGCATGTCAGATCTTCAAGTCATCAGGCTTCAACACATCCAAAATTCTGTGGCTCGCGTGGTGTTGCGTGCATCTTCTCGTTCAAACTCATTAACTTTGCTCCGTCAGCTGCATTGGCTTCCTGCGTAATTCAGAATAGGATTTAAACTGGCATGTCTGATCTATGCAAATCATCATAACGTGCATTCCCACCTACCGTCAACCACTAGGGCCTACTCCCTCATTACATCCCGTCACGCAGTTTGTGGTCTTCGGTTATGGGTCTTTTGGTTGAGCCTAGATATAGCACTGCTACGGGCTATCGTGCATTTCGTGTTGCAGCCCCCAAGGAATGGAACTACCATTGTTTATCAGTTGCTCGACCTTTTCTTCTTCTTTCAAGAAACGCCTCAAAACTCACTGTTTCTCACCGGCTTCCAAACATCTGGATATCTAATTGCTCTTCACCTGGCGACTGACTAACCGCGCCTCAGATTCGCATTTCTGTGCGACTTTGCGCGCATTAAAAATGTTCGTAATAATAATAATAATAATAATAATAATAATAATAATAATAATAATAATAATAAAATAATAATAATAATAATAAATAATAATAATAATAAATAATAATAATAATAAATAATAATAATAATAATAATAATAATAATAATAAAATAATAATAATAATAAATAATAATAATAATAAATAATAATAATAATAATAAATAATAATAATAATAATAATAATCTGGCGCACAGATGATGCATGTTCGTTTTATTCTCTTCACATGCTTAGAGAAGCAGAATGTCTGGCTCGTTGCATATCCAGGTCATATTAATGCATATTAATGTCAGATTACAATTACACCAGTTTAAATTGAAAGGATTATATAACCAAATAAAACTTTTAAAGTGTTACATATCCGACTGTAGACTCATTCTCTCAGTCGATCATTAGGCCCACATCATTTGGTAACTAATTAGTTCGTCCGAAGTTATCAGTGAACGAATTAACCACCGAATTAATTATACATAAATTTCAAATTTGTTACATTGGGCAATGATCTCATGGCGTTTGTTTCGTTATAGTGTGAATTTACCTTCTAGAAAAATGAGCCAGCGAGTGCTTCCATGTTGCGATTTTCTTATGTAGAAGCTGCAACAGCAACAGATCTTCTATAGTTCCTACAGACAGTGTTTTACCATAAGATACAACATAGTATAAAACAACATGAGCCCAAAGCACTAGCAAGCCAACATACTTAAGCTACGACAGCAAACACATGACACTATAAGTTCCCTTGACACATGCATAGTCTGCATACACTGGAGCTGTTTCATTTGCCTGAGGCAGTTCACATAATAGACAAAGGCCTACTTATTTGTCGATATATTTATTTGGCTGCAACTTCGCAAAGTTTAATCCACGCAACTAAATTAGACAGGATCAGATTATTTTATTTTGAGGTAAGAGTCGTTTTTGAACACTGTGTAATTAAGACTTTGAAAGCGAATAGTACTAAGTTGATGCAACAATGCTAAATTTGTTTATATTGCTTAGACAATGTGATGAATCTAGTGTTGCTCATCTGGTTATCTTCGCCATGTTCTTTCAAATAATCACCAATTTGAAATTCAATTCGTTCTTCTATTCTCTAAGGTAACGTCTCTTCCTCTTTTACCTTTCTTAAAACTTGCTTTTTCTCTCGGGATCTCTCGCACTGGGAGCGCTTCTGAATGGCCCTCCTGCTAGAAGCGCTTTATAAATATCCGAATACAATACAATACAATTCCTTAAGTATACCGTGAGGAGAATAATACGTTATAAGTGAGAATAACAAATGGCAAACAGATACCATACTTTAGGTTTTAACTCTCTCTCTCTCTCTCTCTCTCTCTCTCTCTCTCTCTCTCTCTCTCTCTCTCTCTCTCTCTCTCTCTCTCTCTCTCTCTCTCTCTCTCTCTCTCTCTCTCTCTCTCTCTCTCTCTCTCTCTCTCTCTCTCTCTCTCTCTCTCTCTCTCTCTCTCTCTCTCTCTCTCTCTCTCTCTCTCTCTCTCTCTCTCTCTCTCTCTCTCTCTCTCTCTCTCTCTCTCTCTCTCTCTCTCTCTCTCTCTCTCTCGATTGGTATAAAGATAGCAAGTGCTGTTTAAATCAGTTTCAAATAAAGAAAGTTAACCAATTCGGATTTATAATTCTATTACGGGTGTGGTTCCATAATTTAGGTCTTCATATATTTTTATTGTACGTTGTTCTGCTGCGCTCTACGTAGTAGTTATTTTGCTTTCGTGTGTTTTAACAATCAAGTTGGAAATTTTGCCTAAAGAAGTTATCAAACTCAAGTGGGAGTTCCTTCAAGATTTCTATAGATTAATAGAGAACTTGCATGTTGTAGGTATCTTCTACTTTCTTTAAGGAATTTTCTTTAAACAGAGGAGTTTTATGTGTTACAATTGCGCGATTAAGTTTAATTATAATTTGTACTGCGACTACAACCTCTTTATGAAAACTTAGCAATCTAACACGCGTGTTTCGTATCTTCCAGATCAAATAATCGTAAAATATTGCAGATAAGGTAAAACTAGTGATTATAAGGTTGAAAGATTTCCTTACGAAGATCCACTTTATCTCAGGAATTAATCCAATCGATCTGGAGATATTTCTTTCTAGAGGTTTATTATAGTCATTACATTTAAAATTTTCATCTATAATGACTCCAAGAAATCTTATCTGGTTCGCTTTGGTCAATTTGATGTTACAGACCTTGACAGTCAGAGCATCGATTTGTATTTTTTCATCGAAAACACTAAGTAGCCATGTTTAAAGATAATACGAGTGCAGAGCATCCTTGTGACAACTTGTCCAATTTGGCGTTTTATACGCTGTACTAACATCTAATGTACGATCAGGAAAACCATCTGGCATCATTAGCAATGAGCAACATCTTCAACATTTTAGACGTTTCAACAATATCTTTGATATACAAGAGAAATAATACCACTTTAATCGCAATGAGAGACTATTTAATTTCAACCCTTATCCTACAGGTTCTTTGTCTAACATCAGAAAATTAAGGCTATGTTCACTAATGTAAGCGTGTAGCATTCATGATTTGTCGCCCGAGTCTAAAGCATTACTGAATATATTAGGCCTACAAGTGATTGTTGCTGAATTCGATAGGCCTATAATCGTGTAGGCATAACAATCGCTCGCTGTCTTATTCACGAGGAGATATTTAACTCTCCTAGATTTTACAGTACATTGCATTATTTGGTTACGTTGACCTTTTTAGGCCTAATTGGTGAATAATGAATTCTTTGGAATGCAGTTTCTCTTAAGAAATCCCGGGTGAAAATGCAGGAGGTTCAAATTTTTAAGTGTAAACGCGAAGATATTTAATTGACGATAGAGTACTTTTGAAACATGTTAACATCCAAACAAATTAAACAGAAAAATATGTGCAGCTAAGCACAGTCCATTCAGCAGCTGCCAGTTATTGCTATGGGAGAGAAAAGAAGAGAAAAAGTAGCGCGTGAAACCGAATCACTCATTTCATTTGTAGGAGTTAAACACCTCACTGTGCCCTGCCGCCATCTCTCACGCGGAATTAACTGATTACCCGTTCACAAGAAGCAAGAAATGATGAAGACTGAGACGTAAAGGCATGAGTTAGGGACACTGTCATTAGCCCAGTTTATGGGGCGCGCATTAATTACGCTACTGAATCAGCAGAAGATTAGATTAACAGATTCTTATCTCTACAGTTGTTCTAAACGTCTTATCATGACGTAATCCGCGCAGTCTGCCTTGGGCGAAGGCGGAGCACTAAGGCCAGATAAAAACCGCTGAACGAGAAATCTCCAAGTATTCGAGAGAATATTTACGGGCCGCGAAAGTCGAGATCCTAACGAGGACCACACGTCTGCAGCCGGCGATTAGATCGTCCAAGTGTTGGAGGCAGAGGAGAAGACCGCCCAGCGCATTAGACGCTGAAGCAGCAGAGACCAGCGATGAGCCGCAGTGGCCCGCCTCCTTCGGACCACCCCGCTCGCTAACAAACTACTCATCGAATTAATCAGCGTGTCAGTGATGAGCCTCGACTCCTCCTCAGCTCCTCCACTCCTCAGCTCATCCACTTCTCAGCTCCTCCACTCCTCAGCTCCTCCACTCCTCAGCTCCACCTCAGAGTCCAGATTTCTGACTTGTGCGGCGCGTGTTAGGAGCTTTTCGTTCGACTGATGGATGGCGTCATTCTCAGTCATCAACTCGAGGCTTCCTGCCAGCGGATCGGGGCCGTCAGTCATCGGACTGAGTGATCTAAGGTGCACTGTCGTGTGTGTCCCGCCATTTGGGGAGGCACAAGTAGCCTACAGGTCTGTCGGGCTGGGACCTCGATCCACAAAAACATCGATCCGATGTTACCGTGCCAATTATCGACGCTGAAATGTTGATTTTCGCAAGTTAACCTTCTTTCGTTGAACTGCGACTAATCTAACTTAAGACATTTCCTAAGACATATCGCCTTCGCTCGCCTGGCTAAGTAGCCGGAGATTTATCCTACTGTATGTTGGGGAGAAGCACACTCGTACGTCGACAGAACAACATTCCTCAAGAACTCACCTGACAACTCTGAGGAAGTGCGGTTGCCCCGTGGCAAAGTGAAGGCCGCTCAACGCTGCCTTCTGTGTGCCAAGCTCAGTAGCTGCAGGGAACCTGATTCTAAGAATCAAGTTAACATCTGTAGCTCACAGTTCATGCGATATTGCACCTCAGTCTATCGATTCGTTACTCAACCCTCAGTCCAGTAAATATTTCATTCGTTCGTCAGATGCTTTGACTCTTGCCGTAATGTGAAGCATGCAACACCATGCTAAGCTCTCTTGCTTTCTCGTTGGTTGATTTGAAGAACACACAGCCAACTTCGGTTCCTTTTCTTCTTCTCTGGTGTCGTTCGGCCTTGTTTCCAGTGTTTATCTTTCCGAGTTGTCCATCATTCATTGTCTTTCTTATTTCCAGTTTCTCAGCATGACTTCTTTTACTAGATTGAACGAACTGCGGTTTAACTGCGATGCAACCACTGACGATGGTATACTAGAGAAACATTAACAGAGAAGTCCACAGATATGATTACATCTTTCGCATGGAATTTGAAGGATTTTTTCTCAGCTCTTCATCAGATAGCTTGGTGCTGTGTTAATTTTTCAGTGTTTCAATTGAGTAGTCTCTAAATCCAAAGGTCGCTATATCTCACTCTCATATCTCACTCTCTCCCTCCCGCCCCCCAGTCGCCTCAAGTTCTCCAACCGATCCATATCCCACACTGCGCCTCAACTCTGGAACGAACTTCTCCCCGAATTCCGCATTTTCTCAATTCCTCCACCAATACCGCCACTCACTCATTGTCATCTACATCGAGCTCCTCTACTCATCACCTCACAGGCTTTCCACTCCAAACTGAAAACTCACCTCTTCAAGATTTCCTACCCTTATCCATCTGATCCTCTGCCTTCCAAGCTTTCTCGTCCTCAACGAAACCCTCCATAACAGCTGCTCTGCCTCTCCCTGGTCTGTCTGGCAACCGGACTCGGACCACCAACGGACATCGATCTCTGGACAACCCCTCGGATACGACGCAGCGCTCGTGAATAATCTGGTGCTCTGCGCTTGGCTTAACAGTGGCGCTTTAGAAAATTGGAGATTACGATTAGGATTACGATAGTCGCTCTGGTGTATATATACATGATTACATATATATATATACATGATTACATGTATATTATATATATATATATATATATATATATATATATATATAACACCAACGTTGACCTTATTTAATATTTGCGTAGGCATCTGAATGGCGCTCAGAAATGTTTCCAGCCACTTGAATTTTTAAATGTGACTGTGAATATCAACTTATGCATGAATCTGCAAGAAAAGCTCAGTATGTATAGCGCTGTAGTGAAGTCTTCGTAAGGATGAGCAATGTATGAGCGTGTATGGATGAGCAAGCACGCAGTTGGTCGTATGAAGATCAGGCGATTTATCTAATTGAATGCCTCTCATCAACGCCTAACATAATATAGGTGCCATCCAACCCTTAAATTATAATCCACTTACCTGTCGTTAATAGTAAACCTGCGCATTCCTGACCTCCTCAGATTAAATCCTACAGGTAGTTTCCGCATGAAACCGCGAATAAAATTCGAAATACGCAGCAGTTCGATTCGACTTATTTGGTTGATATCTACGTGTTTGCATGAGACTGCCAGAGGAAACCGTATCCATGCAGCTACCCAAAAGTCATCTTTTACAGACGAACTTGATAATTTTTAGTTGGCCTCAGTTAGCCTAGCGTGAAGAGCTTTTGTGAAGTACTTAAAAGAAGCATGGCAGGAACATGCTTATGTGGATGAATAAATTGAAATGGGAGAAATGGGATGTGATACAGCATGATGTTATAGGGTAGATCGGAATAGGGCAGGATATGATATGATAGTACAAGACTGGATAGGGCGGTTCGATATGATATCACAGGATAGGTATAATAGGACACGATAAGGTATAATAGGGTATAGTATGATAGGATATATAGTTTATGATAGTATGCATGGTTTAGAATAGGCCGGAATATTATATATGATGTGATAAGAAAAGATTGAACACGATAGAATAGGAGAGGATGTGATCAGATCAGACATGCATAATTATATAAAAATTATATATCAAGACCCTCAATATACGTCACAATATATAGGCCTATTTGTCTGAGCATCACTAACTCTATATATGAATGTGCGTTAATCTTATATGCAGATGGATTGGATGGAAAGAAAACGATAGGATCGAGCAGGATAGAACAGGATAGGATCGGATAGACTGAACATTATCTGATATAACAGAATGAAAATAGAAAAGGTTACAATAGAATAGGTTAGAGTTGGAAGAAATGTGCTGAGAAAATTATTAGATATTGCAGATTAGGAACTGGATAGGGTTGAATTGGATAGTTTCGGATAGGATCGCATCTGACCGGCTAAAGGAATATGATATATGATGCGATGTGATATTGAATAGCATTAAATAGGATCGGATAGCATAAGAGAGCAAATGATATGATAATGATAGGACGAGGTGGAATGGTATGGAATTGAACGAACCAAGGTGCCATGGAAAGTAATAGAACATGATTGATTTTTAAATAAGCACTGGCGTATGTGTGAGCACTAGAAGCGACCTGTCCATTTTGCTGAAGATATATAAATGCAAGAGTCTATATACATACAGACATGTATATATATTAGGGTGATTCACGCTGCCATGGGAAAAAATTTTTTTTTGCTGATTGTCTGACATAGTAGATTATTTTGTTCCTTTGGTTGTTCTGAACAACACAGCAAAGTTTTACTGTAATCTATGAATGTTTACTGGTTGCTCAACGCCCTGAAGTTCGAGATAGGTCCCCCATGGTCCATGGAGAAAGCAATGTATTTGCCATTGACGAGACACTGGAATGCAATGATCTAATTAAATTGGGGTACAATCTTGGGATGAATCGTTTCAGACAACCAGATGCATATCATATGGCCAGATGGATGGCTAAGGTTATTTATTGTTTCAAGATTTACTTTTTTAGAGATCAATTTCAATTGACAACCTCTGGGAAAAGATATGTCACTGAATTCTGTTTATTTGCAAGCCATATATACGTAAGAGCATGGATAGTCTGTTCAGTGGCATCTGATGCACCAATTAGCGACTTGCAGTTGTGCAAGCAGATCAGGCAGTATACATCAATTAACAAAGTTGTGTCTGAGGATACCAAATAATTACAATCATCTGTGGTATATAGGACCCAAACTGGTTCTTTTGTCTTTCTTTCTGACAAAGCATCATTGGACTTGAACGGAACATTATTGCTGGCATATGTCAACATGGCAAAGACTGAAGCATCAGAGGCACTAAAATAAATCCTTGTATGGATCTATGCAACGAAGAGCTGAATCTATCTTCAATCTGTACCATGCGTTCTCTTGGCTATGATACACAATTATCATATCTAATAATGATTCAGAAACTTGGAGCTCATCTGTGAGATTTCAACAGACCGAATCTGCCTTGTTTGTGTGTGTTTGTGGTAAGCTGCTGAGTGCTCCATTGCTATGATATCACACTTCAATGAAAGTATAACCAAGGATCAAAATGAGATGCAAAAACTGATACAGGTGGTTGAAGACATAGGCGCCGACTTCTTGGGAGCCTTGGGTGCCAATGCACCCACAGAGAAAGTTCAGTGGGTGCCTGGGACCCAGAAGAATTTCTGTACACCTAAGCAGTAATCTCACAACTTGAGAAGTACAACTACAAAAAAAATATCCAACATCGCATGATCTCACAGCCACAGCCAGTGCATAAATAAATAATAAATAAATAATTTATTTAATTATTTAAAACAATAAATTAATAACACTGGAAGGTCCGAACGTCACCGATTTCCAGTACTTTTTCTAACCTCGTAACCCTTGACAATAAAACAATTTTCTTCTCTGAAAATCTGCTAAAACTCACCTACCTAAAAGTATGGGGAAGGGGAAAGGAGGGAGAGGGGAAGGGAGGGAGGACCCATGCACCCAGAGACAAAAGTAAAAGTCGGTGCCTATGGTTGAAGATCACCAACGTCTTGTGGCAGATTCTTGCAAATCAACTCGGAGAGGCTGCAGTTTGCACTAACCACTGGAACACTGATTTACGATTAACTAATAAACAGTTCCTGGTGGATTGTAGAATTTTTAGTTAACAGATGTTGTGAATATCTATTTTCTAATGGCTACTTTAGGTTACTAACGAAACTACTATTCATGCTATTCGACTTAATTCTGTGCGTGATACAACCATCATCTTTATGTGTAACTTGAGAATACGATTGCATGGGAACTTTTGTGCTCACTGAGCAACCTCTAAAATGTATTTGATACTGATTTTTTTTATAAATACTTTAATCAGAACACAAAAGGAACAAAATGAACAACTATGCACTTTAACTTTCAAAAATTTTTTTTTTGAATCACCCTAATATATATACATACATACGTGTATATATATATATATACATACATATATATATACATATATAAGCCACCAGTTCGTGAGATTGGATGGCCCTTCAATTCGTTTATAGCCTTTGTTATAGTTGACTGTTCTAATCGTCCGAAGTCATTAATTTTCTCAACTGAATCGTGATCCAGAGTTCGCCAGCCAAGCAGCAGTCCATCTCACAAACCGACCAATCTGGTCAACCATAGACTCCTAACCTTATAAGCGAACAGCTATTTATTCAGATATCTATGGTCCCGCGGCGGCGCATGTCAGAAGCCGTCTGCTTTCGGTGCAGCACACAGAACCACCCTGCAGCGGCTGGTAATTAGACTAAAGGCCGAGTGCGTCGGTGAGTCGTATCTCCCCCGATGGACCATTTCATCATTAAATACAGTGTGTATACATATACATATCCAGTGTTTGCATTCTGTAAACATGGACGATGTATTTGTGTATGTAATCTATATACATACATAAGACTCGAGGACGATATGCATCGTATATATATATATGAATACCGTTTAGCGGTTTGAAATGTCTGACCCTTTTCGACTTCATTCCTACAGAAGACGAAGTCTGGTCGGACAGAAGTGTTGCAGTGCAGTGCCAAGTGCAGTGGACCATATGGTCCATTCGATGAACCATATGGTCTTGGGTTCGCTGCAGCGATTAGTGCCAATAAAATCGGACGTGGAGGTGTTGTTCATGCGTGTATGATGGAGCTCTTAAGAGTTAACCGGACTCTGTGGTCAGCGAGTAAAATGTTTATGTGTTCAGACGATTAATTCCTATGCTCTTCCTCGTTCCTTCCTTCTCTTCGACGACGGTGTTTAGACAGCGTCCGCGTTTCTTACAGAAGCGTCCGCGCTTCTTGGGTCTTGCATGGATTAGTCGAGATATCGCAGGTCACTGGTCTTCATCAGTTATTCCAATGCTATTATAAGTTACCAATGTCGCCTACAAACATATATATCTATATTTAACACAATGCACTATAGAGTATAATATATCTACATCGTATACATGTACTGGTTATGTGTTAACACAGATCACGCATGGCCATGCACAGGTGCGTGTACATATATAAAGTATATCAAATCTAAGAACTTCTATTGCGCTAATGTAATAATGTTCAAGCCATCAGACGATGCTACTAAGCAAATCCATTGTACAAACCAAATTCCAGGGTGAGTCCAGTTGAAAGCTTAGGAGGGAATCCGAGAAGACATGGAAACAGCCTAAATGGAGAAAGTGATTCCAGAAATGTTGAGTTATTGGTCGAGCTCGGAAGGCCAGAACAGACTTTGCATATGGATCGTTTGCTGGGAGAAAGTTCCAGTTTTAGGCAAACACCAGAAATGCCGAGAGCTGTGACTGGCCTTATCCACGTAACAGTAAGTAAGTAAGTAAGTATATCCTTTATTCAAAACCAACTGCTAACCGCATTTTGGTGTACATAGTTCATAAAATTAATTTAAGCATAACATTCGAATGACAAAGGTTTTACGAGCTAAAGAGTCGGCATTAGGTATAATTCTATTGTGTGCCCTGTAAAATTCAAGTCAGAAGACCATGACCGAGTATAGAGAGAAGGTGAAGATGACCCCGAATGGCGAAAACAATATCAGAAATGAATTCCTCATGCCGAAATTAGTTGAATTAGAGATATTACACCTGTTTCTACTGCTAAATTCGGCTAATTTATAATCGAAATCGTTGATGTAACCAAATGACCTTGACCTTTCAAGGTGAAGATGACCCCGAATGGCGAAAACAATATCAGAAATGAATTCCACATACCGAAATTAGTTGAATTAGAGATACTACACCTGTTTCTACTGCTAAATTCGGCTAATTTATAATCGAAATCTTCGATGTAACAAAATGACCTTGACCGTGACCTTTCAAGGTGAAAATGACCTCTAATGGCGAAAACAATATCAGAAATGAATTCCGCATACCGAAATTAGTCAGATTAGAGGTATTACACGTGCATATACTCTAAAAAACAAAAAAGATGATTTTTCCAATATGGCCGACGGCGGCCATTTTTGATTTGGCCATAGCGTCATTAGTGCCACTGTGCCAGACAAGCACCTCGGTGATTTTTCATGTCTAGGGGCCCATTGACTAAGTGGAAGTGAGAAATCCCCCCAACACCATTTTGCATACGGTACCTCAGGCCAGGTACTTAGCAGATACTGAAAATACTGAAGTTTTAGAGTCTTGTATAAAATTAGCCCAGGTTTGAAAGTAATTCACTCATCTGGTCCAATTTTCAGTTGATCGCAGCTTCCCAAGTCGCATGCACCTTCCTAGAACCGTTAGATAATTACCGTATTTAAGTTAGATGTTCTTCAAAGTAACTATCGATATTATAGGTATATATTAATAGCTTCTTATATATTATATAGTTTATATAGCTTCTGAATATATATACATAGTATACACCAGAAATGCATAGTGTACATTTCTGATAAGAATTGTTATTGCATTCGCATTTGGCAGTTTGTTTTCAGGACTTTCAATTGAAGATTGATGCGGTCGTGGCTGGAAAAGGCTGATCCAACAAGACTGTTAAAGAGTATTTAAAAGAGAATTAGAATACTGAACAATGTTTAGCAAATATGACGATGTGAGTTTCGTCTGATCATGTAAGTTAAGAAGAAAACGATCATGTGGTAGATCTATAACGTAGACAATTAATTTCAGCTTTAAATCAGTCATGATGAGAATGGGGGCGATAATGACAACGACAACGATGATGCTGATGATGACTAATGATGAGAATGATGATGATACTCGTGAGAACGATGGTGCCGATGATGTAGGCCTATATTATGGCGTGACAATGATATCCTGTCAGCATTCCTACATGGAGCCCAAGTATACAATTCATATACCCATTTGGGCAACATCTAATGCCTATAGACATGGTGGTGTTGAATATGATTAGGCTCACTATTATGATAATGTCAGTGATAATGGGGTTAACAACGAAGAGAACAGAGTAATAATTTGAATAAAAGTCGACGAAGAAACGATGAGTAGATGAGGAAAGAGTTGAGTGAGTAAGTAAATATCTTTTGACACTTGCTCTGCGACCTTTTACTTCCGCACTGTAGGCCTAATTAACCTACATAGTGTGTGAAGAACAACATTTACGACTTTATCGCCTCTGCCAGGTGTATTATGTGTCTCATCCTCACCCTTCTATTCTGACACTTTTCCCCATTCTCTCAGTACATCTCTCCTCCCTCACTACTCTACCTCATCCCCTTCTCTAGTTTCCTACGGCCCCGTATCAGTAACGTGTTCTGATTTCGCTAACGAGGGCTGACTCGGTTCATTGAGCGCCGTTATTGGCGGCATAATAATGATCGGCACGCTACAAAGCCGACCTGAAAGGAGCCACCACTGACCTGCAGCCTCAGGTAATGCACCGCCCGTCAAGATCAAAGGAAAAGCGCCGACGCTCGACATTCGCGCAAGAACCTGCCCAAAGATCACAGGACGGGGGCTAAATAATTACGGAATTCATGCGGGAAGCGTTTAATCTCCGCAATCATTACTGACATCGTCTTAATATACGCCCGCATATGTTAGTGGACTGCTGCTCCACTTACATCCTGTATGTAAAGATATATGAGGAAATATAATACCTGTAGCTATTTAATGTATCACGATATACAATCCAAACCATACGCAAGATATATACATCAATGACATTTTAATGTCTGAAATGAAACACTGTAGAAGAAACGCACGGTCTGCTGTGTGTATCGAGGTAATAGTTAGACATAATTGCATACGAATGTGAGCCTATACATGATAGTGTGCATACTCTGCATACAGTTGAATAACACGCGAATCGATTTGTTCCCAAGGATCAAATGATGACTGCGTCTTTGAAGTGTGTTTTCATGCTTTTGTCTAAAATAAATCCGCCATTTATCGATGCGTGTCAACAAGTTTAAATCATTGTGTCATGCATTGTGCGACTGTTAAAGTTCCGCGGGCGAACCCAAAGGGGTTTACACAGAAAGTAACGAGAAAGACAAATGAGGCATGAATTGTGACATGATATTCAGGCTTTGTCGGCTTGTTACAACATTGCATCGGTCCATAGTAAAACGCGACCTCTGTAGAACTCAGTTCTTGTTCAAATGGTCTGATACGACTTGCACCTTTAGACCTAAATACGACTCTGTGCAGCTGAAACTATGCAACTTCAAAACCGGCTTTCAATGAATAATGAATGATGCTATGATCATGCTGTTATTCAACAACATGCTGTTATCGAATATACTATTGTTGAATGCTGTTATTGAACATGCTGCATATATATCTCATTCGTTTTGTAGTTCGTATAGGAGCATCTGGCGTCTTGTATTATAATGTACATAAGCATTTATGTAGCGCCAGTCAACCTCTAAAAGCCAAGTGCTTCCTTCATGTGTGCGTTTCGTCTATTTGCAATTGAATACTAATTACGGGTTTGAGGGGAAGTAAACTTTAATTAAGACGGTATTCTCTGTGTTTTGAATCCCATCTGACAGAGACTACTTTCATTGATCTTAATCGCATGAATGGATCGGTGATCATTGGATCAATGAATATTGAATGATCACGAAATCTGCTGGTACGTAGCTAATTAGCATTTCAATATGCGACCTACCTACATACATACGTTTAAGCAGGTCTGGCTAGAATCGGTTGTATGATTCTATATTGAAATCGAATTCATATCCAGAATGGATTCAAATAGAAGAGACGATAAAAAAAATTAGAAGAAAATGAAAACGAATGGAAAGAAATTTTCATATGATCAGCGGAATAGAAGGAAAGAAATAGAAGGAAAAGCAGAGGAGAGAAACCAATGGAATGCAGTTTAAAGGAAAGGACCAACGAGATAGATTTAGGTTGGATGGAATTGTAATGTAACTGAGCTTGACATTTTTCTTCTAATAGCGCATTAACTTTCTGTAGTTCTCGACAGTGCCGCACGCTATATATGCTGTCAACACAAATATTCTTGCCGTGTATTCTCTTGCGACATCGTTGAGCGATATAAAACTAAGTTAGAAGATGGTTAGATGCCTACCCAGGTCGGCTGCCGTCGTTGCAAGTTACCGTACGGTTACGGATGTGATATCGAAGCATCTCGTCATTTTCTGCCCTCCTGACCCCGTTTGACCCCGATGCAGAGGTCGCCTTACACGCGTAGTTGCCTTGAAGCAGAAGTTGGATGTGCTTAAGCGCGTCCTCTTGAGTGATTCCCAGCCTTTCCAACTCCCTCGCACTCATCCGAAATCCAGTCGTCGTTGTTGTTGTGCCTTCGCTTCGGGTCTTTGCCTCAACTGGAAGTGCAGAACTCAGTGGCGCCGCCAATGTCATCAGAAAGTAAAGAAGCGACGTCATCACTTCTGACGTCACTTGAGAGTTAAAGGCTCTGGGGTCTGGTCGTCCTCTTCCGATGACTTCTGTAGCGCCAGTTGACCGCTGAGTGGAAAGGGATGTTTGACCTATATTCCTAAACAGTGTTAGTCTTGTTGCTGCTACTCGGGTGAACTTTATTTCAATTTGTTATGTGGTTTGCAAAAAAACTGGGTTGAAATATTGCTTGTTTCTAATCCATTTGTTATTATTAAACGTCGCTTATAACAGGCTTTTGTAAGCCTTCCGTTCCCTACACAAAAGACTCTCTGCTATTTGTCGAAATAACGCTTCCTATTGACGTCTCGATTGTTGAGCTAATAACATCAGCGAACGAACTAACGAACGATTGAGTTCTTTGCACAATAATTCGAACTCGAAGCACAGGTTGGCCTGCACCATGCACCAGTGAATTCCTCGAGTTCCGTGAGTGTAAGCAGATAACTTGGAATGGCTTCTGTCTCCTGTGAGGCGCGTCTAACTCTATTCCTTCCAATGTTCAATCTCTCCGATGAGATGTGTGTCCATACGCGCTTCGCCGATTCCTTTATATAGGACGGCGCATGCGAGTCTGCTCGCGCCGTGTTATTCAGCGCCTCCTAGTGTTGGCCGCGCAGAGGCTGGGCACCTGGAATCGCTAAAGGAATGCTGCCATTCCGTCCATTACACGGCCGCAGACTCAGTATTGCATGGTAGCACAAGTCGCCGATATGACGGCCTAATGGTGTCCGCTAATTTGAAACACAGGTCAGTGAATTCAATATATGAACGGACACCTTCACACATATATCGACAAGTATACAGTGGTCCTGCACACACACATATATATATATACATATACAAATATATATGCACATACTAGCCTGCAACTGGATTACTTTACATGCAAGTCTGTACATCTATTCTATAGAAAGTTGTCTAGAGTGGTTAGGCATATAGATGCGATGCGTAATGTTACTATGATTAAGCGAATTCGTCTTGATTGTCATCGACGGCGATGACAGAGGAAGTTAAGATGAAGTTCATTTCGATAGATGACCTTCCACTCCAAATTACATTAGGTCTACAACCGTGATACAAGATCAGCTTCAGTGGCTCAGAATAGGAGAACGCGTAAAATTCAAACTTTGCCTTCTGGTATATAAATGCCTGAACAACTTCAAAACATACCTTTGCAAAGTTGTCTGTAAGGCTCAGCAATATTTTTTAATATTAGGCCTAATTGTATTTTTCTTAAAATGAGATAAGTGAAGGCGAAATGCGGGGAGCGAAGCTTTCAGGGTGAATCTTCCGGGGGCTCAAAACAGACCCAATTTGTCTCACTGAGATCCATCTGCACCTCAAATGGCCCCAGATAGGCCCCTAGTTGGTTGTCCCTTGTATCGCCCATTTAACCCAAACTGGGCACGATAGTGCATAATTATATCGACATGCGTTGTGTGCAATTGAAATGCAACTGATGCTTAAATAGAATCATCCAAACAGGACATGTCGTAAAACTTAATTTTTGTACAAGACTAAAACACACGGATCATTAAGATTATGATATTGCGCACGAAATAAGGTATTATAATGTTGAACAGCAAATAAGGATATAGCGCTTGAAATAGCAAATACTAGAAATGCATATTCAAAGTCAGTTAACAGATGTATGGCTCATAGATAACTGTAAAATGATTTTTCCTTTCCTTTCTAGTGCAAATCTTATAGGCTATAAGTGTAGCATTTATTGTATAGAAATTCCGTTAAAGACAGGATCATAGACATTCATTGTCAATAGAGCGAGCATTTGTGGGACATGTGAAACTTAGCGTTCATCACTATCATTGTCATCTGCAGCAGAGATGCATCTCGCTTCTCAGCTTTGCTGAGTTCCACCTGCCTGCCACCATGACCTCGTGCACCAGTCAACCACTTCCTGCTTCCTCTGAGCTGTCTTTAACGGTGAATCAGCTTTCTCTTTGACTGCACATCAGGCAGAAAGTACCAATTTCTTTATTGGAGACAGTAACAAACTCTATATATTATAAATATTTGTAATAAGACTAATAAAGATATTTATATAACGAATAATTAGCAGAATTTTTATAACACGCTAATTTTTTATTTAAAAAAACTAAAGTCAGTCGATAAGTTTGTTAGAATTAGTTAATTTCCAACGATTAATTTAGGTCCACTTTGCAAACGGAAAAATTTAAATTGTATTGCTTACTCCATAATAATAATTAACATTACTGAAATATTTATTTTTCACTTGCGTTGCTTAGAGATTGAAATTCTCAATATTGCACGTAAGAAATGGTTAGGTCAAAGGTTTTAAGAAAGAAACAAGATGAGCCACTTTAAGAAAATTGGCTGGCGCAGTTCGAAACTAGGTTATGTTCAAATACAAGGTGCTAGGAAGAATCGGCTTCATGCCTATGTCTAAAGGAGCTACCAATGTAGTTGGCTTTGACATAGGTAGCCCAGGCCCATAATTCTTTTATTTTCCACACAAAGTCGATGATATGCGTGGCTGTTTAGTGGAAGCCTGACGTCCAGCTAAGAAGGGTTCAATATGGACAATAAACGAGACGACTTTTCACCAATACAATTGTCTGCTATCTCTAGTGAACTCCTGACCTCCAAGGAAAATTGGTTCCACATGGGCAGCCCATGCCCATAAGGCTAGTTGTTTCCCCTAACAAATTGGTTATCCAGTGCCGGATTTAGACTTGGTGGGGCCCTAAGCTGTAGGCCTATAAAGTTTGGAGGGACCTTGTTAAAAATCACATCAGAAGGTCTCACAAAACTTGAAAACGTATGTGCCTTTTAATTGTTTAATGCATGGAAGCAGAATAAAAGGTGGTGATGACAATGAAGAAGAAAAGAAGAAGAAGAAGAATAATAATGAGGAGAGGAGGAGGAGGAGGAGGAGAAGAAGAAGAAGAAGAAGAAGAAGAAGAAGAAGAAGAAGAAGAAGGAAAAAGAAAAAGGACAGATGACCAGTCCTTTCTCTCGAAATCTGATTTTACCACTGACAATGCTCAGTCAGTGTACTCAGTTATATCTGAATTTGCCAGGAGGCGCAACTAGAGCATACATTTCGAAACATCTTTCTGTCCTAGCGAGGATCTGAACCCCCGGCTTCTCGGTTGACTATCCAGCACGATTAACCACTAGACCATCGCTCAAAACAAAGTTACTTTACTTTAATCTGTTTATTGGCTTCGGAAATAAAAGAGAAGCAAAAACTCTTGGTACGAAATTGTAAAGAAAGGCTTTAATAATTTATATAGATGGCGACAGCAGCATCTAAGATGGCTAGGCGATCTCTCAAGATGCAACGAATGGGCACCGACTCCCGCTGAACAACCCTTGGCACTTGGTTGTATAAATGGGACGCAAATTTATGTCACAACGTACCCTCTCATGCAAAAACTATTGCTTGGATTAACTTCAACGTTAATTACAAGAACAAAATAATTCAGGCAAACACACAAACTAATTATGCAAAAGCACAGGTTAATTTAGACCGGGCATAAAATACTAACATTCAAAGACAGCTCTTCGCCTAAAGTCTTTTGCTATTCTGCAAATTTTGTACAGATTTATGGCCAAGGTAAGACAGCACAACGAAGGACGGTATATAGGAAACTTATTGCTTTAAAGCCAATGACTCCTACAAAATATCAACAAAATCAACATTTGCACAATTTGCGAACATCTAGATGAGAGTTTTCGCTAGGCCTTAGTTCATTGACAACTAGGTCTTTCATCAGGCGTATTCGAGTAATGAACCTCCAATGCAACGGTACTCATGGTACGTGTGCAATTATTTCTAAGGCCTATGCAAATGCAGCCTCACAAGAGAGTACATATGGACTCAAAGAACAATTGAAATCATTTCTCATACAGAAGAATGGTAAAAGTGTATACAGATAAAGGTAAAAAAAAGTCGTCATCAATTGGGAACTATCCCACAAATCCTTCTGCTGCTGCAAGTAATTCAATTACCACAACCCTTCAACAAATTATAAGCAAATAGCAGCGGCGTCAGTCATAGTGTCACCCCATGGACCTCCCCTTAGTAAATTAGCATAGAGTTCAGCTTTAGGTAAATTGATACTGATACATTACATGTAAGCTGGGCTTACGAAACATATTTTGTTGTCATCTGTTAGGTTATTGTTAATTTAAAAATAATAAATTTCTGCTGAAACTCTGCACAAAATGTTTTTAGACAGTCATTTTGTCATTTTGGTGTCACCCCCTCTGAAGGCGTCACTCGGTGAGGCCCGCACTCCCGCACCCCCTAGTGATGCCAATGGCAAATATAGATGGTTAACTCCTGTCTCTAAGAAATTTCCACCAAGTCGGCGCCCATACTTGCTCTCGTTTGCATACGAAGCAACGACTACATTGGAGCACAGCATTATTGTTTGACGAAAATTAAGATCTACAGTTTGTAAGCCGTTCTCGACGCGCGTGTACATAAAACTACAACAAAATTAAAAAACAGTTATCACAGCAAGTTTATAAAGTCACAACCTCCAGCTAACGTTGAAAATGCATCAGTTACAACCGAGTTAGTTAACAGTCAATCAGCGACCAAGTCTTCTCAAGAACGGATAACATGAGCAAAGTGCGCATGCGCTCTCTGGACCAGAACAACACGCAATCGCCTACAAATGACTCTAGGCAAAGTAGGCTAATTTCGAACAATACTGACTACGGAAGCTAAAGATAAGAAATTGATATAGGTCTACTTGCTCTAAACTCACTGCCTTGAAACGAACGATCAAGAAAAATTTAAACGAGTTATATAGAGTGTTTTGTTTTGGGTACCACCGGGAACTTGATCGAGATTTGATACCGAAAGACAAAAAATTAAAACTTTTGTGGCTGACCAAAAATCGAACCACAAATCCAAGGTTCTAGGTCTGACAGACACTAGATAGGTGAAAAGCTTAGTCGAAAGCAGTGAGGGTCGAGATATGTATAGGGCATAGTCTGAGCCAGTGACGAAAAGATTTCCTATCCTGGGTACAAATGGCCTCCAATCCATCACTCTGACACGGGTAACAATTAAATGGATATTTTGTTAATTATTAGGCTATTAGCAAGGACATCTGTACATTGTGTTACTCTACTGAACAAGGTTATTAATGAACTTGGAAGACAGGCATTTTAACGATTGAACTAGTTTATTGTCAGAGTGCTTAGGAATTAGTTCGTGTCGCAAAACACGAAAATGTCAGGATTTAAACACTGTATATAGTGTCCCAAGTGATGATCATCGGATGTTCGTGATCACAACATTCGTCGTGTGAAGAACTGGCTTTTTAACGGGTAGGAAAATTTAATTAATTCAAAGTTGGGAATATTTGGTATGCGTCCTCACAGGAGGAGACCTATGGACTGGAGCTAATTGTATGGGGAAATGCGTGTTCTCAGTGTTCATAGGCTCAGTGGCTGGTTCCCTATTTCTTCCACAGTTTTTATTTTTGAAATAGTATTACGGGAATGAAGTGACGTCAGACAGTCGCCATTGTTCTCAGAAGACCATGACGTCCTATTGGGTCAGAGCGTGAACTCTGAATGTCACAGTTGCATGATTAATAGGATAACGATATTAAGTATGGCACTGCTACCTGTTACTACGACAAGCTCAAGCATGAATATTTACACAGGCTGAAGCATTTTATATATATGTGTGTATGTTCATGTATGTATCTGTATATTCTTCCATAATTTCATAGAATAAGATAACATAATAACTGCATGATCATAATGAACTATTATAAATCAAGAATTGATTTACCATTATTGGATCTACAATAAACAAATTGTTAAATAGGCCTAATGATTTTTAAATCTGATTAATCGAATTGTTCGATTAACCGTTTCGTTGATTCACATATACAATCGATACAGTAATCGAATCGTTGTTGGATTAATATATGATACGTCGATGACATAAAACAATCAATTGCTATATTAAATATCGCTGAGCAGGATTGACTGACTATTGCTGGGGCTCACCAACTCCTTGTGAGCATGGTCAGAGGACAGACGCAGGCCGGGGTCCGAGCTGAGCCCAGGGTCGACTACAGAACCAGGACTAGAGCCAAGGGTTGGACCGTTGCTAGGCCCTGCAGTGATGCTGTTGCTAGGACCCTGTGTCAGAGCGTAGTTTGGCCCGGATATGGGGCCTTTGCTAGGCCCTGGTATGGGGTCGTTGATGAGCCCCGCAATTATGCTGTTGTTAGGCCCTGGTGTCGGGCCATTGCTAGTGCCTGGACTAAGTCTTGGTGTTGAGTCAGAGTTGGAGCTAGAAACCTGCCCTGGGCTAGAGCTCTTGCAAGATTCAGGTACCTCGGCCTGCTTTGGGGTGGACTTGTAGCTAGGATCAGAGCCTAGTGTAGAGCTATAACTGGCCTCTGGCTCGGGGCTAGTGATGGGAAACAGACTTGCTATTGTATCATTGCCAGATTCCTCTTCTAACTCGATACCCGGGTCAGATTCAGAGAAGTCACGACTGAAACCTGGTGTGGGACCTTTAGCAGGCCTAGTTCCGTTACCAGGCCCTGTGCTCTGACAAGACCCGACGTTGTGATCCGGGCCCGTGTCAGTGCTGCTGGGCCGATGACCCACAATGTTAGGAGGACTGAAGCAGCCCTTCTCAGCTTCTGTTACTGCAAAGACATCGGTCTCAGCGTCGGAGCTGCGATCGATGACGATGTGGACTCCGGAGCTGTTCACTGGACTTTCCGTCAATCGGCCAAGGTCTAGTTCCGGTCCAGACGCACCGGAAGATGTCGTGGATTCGATCGTCACGTGACTGCCATCGTCAGTCGTCTCAATGGCAGTCGAAGATGACAGGTTCTTAGACCCCGTTCTTCCTGCTTCCTCTTCGTTCTTTCGACAGATCTTTCCAGATGCAGACTTACGATGTCGCCTCTGATGCTTCTTTGACGCACTCGACGACATGTAACTGTTCTTCATGATCGGCAGACTCTCAATGCGCGGAAGGACACCGCGTCTCTGAGTGGTTGTTGCTGAAGGTTCCTTGGTGCGAGGGTTGAACATCTTCGGAAGGACGATCCGTTCGTCAAGGATACGCGGCCGATAGACCCCGGATGACATAAGCATTGTCATGCTGACGGACAGCCGGGCAACCGAAGACAACGCACACAGGGTCGTATTTACCCTCTTCGAATCTACAACACCACCACGTATACGCAGTCAATTTATTCCCTTGGAATGTACAACGTTGGAGTGAAATGGATGGGACACTATGAGAACAGATTATTTCGCATCAAGTCCCATCATTTCATAGCAGATCACACCAGATCCTCAGCTAACAGTGGATTACAGTGGATTAAATTAGGTTACAGTTTATACATAGACGTTGAAATAAACCAGGCCAAGCAGACTAGAGCATAGCAGATCAGATGACATTAGATAACGGACTCATTGTTGTGTCATGAGAAAGGTAGGATAATCAAAGATCACACTTTATCCTACTACATTTTGTACTGCAACATATTTCAGTAGTTAGGCCTACCTTGGAACAATCAGGTCATTTTCTAGTAAAGTTATTGTAACTTATCGACCTCATTATGGCTTTCACCGTCGCATCACATCTCATTGTCTCGGTTCCTTTAATTTGAAAAGCGTGCGCATCTGCACAACTCAATGTGGCACAATGATAGCTTAGCAGATGATTAGAAAACATCTTCCGTTGTTTTCATTTGTTATTCGTTTTCTTCACTGAATTAATTACGGACGGTGTCACTGGATGGATCCAAGAAAAATCCTGTTTTAATGCACCTATCTCTAATCCTGTGTGTTTCACCACACGCGCAGACCAATACCAAAACCAGGACAAGAGAGATACTAAGGCAAAGAGAAAAAGAGCCTGATAATCTAACTGATATAGAAGCGAAGCCGAGGCAATGCCTCACACAGTGGAAGTCAATCTGATTCAAAGAGCTAGCAACTGAAGAGAAACGATGGTGCAAACGCTTAAGCAGTCAAGTGCTGTGTACTTACCTACTGGAGCACACGCTGCAATGTCAGAGTCTGTGATGCCGGCCTTTGTACACAGATCCTTCAACGCCTCAATCTGTCTCTGCAAACAGTAGTCAGCAAAAGACAACATATATATACATAATATATATACATATATATGTATATATAATATATGTATATATGTATATATATGTATATATATATATATATATATATATATATATATAAACTCCTCTAACTACTTCGAACAGCATCCGACCGTTGGACAAAATTTTACTGAGCGGTAATTAACTAGGAGCTAAATTATTACCTATTTAGTTAGGTAGTTAAATACAAATCTACTAACTCTGACCTTAAAGTTAATATGTAGTTAATTAAAGCCTATTAACGCTTACCGTCAAAATTAATAGGTAATTAATTATAATTTATTAACGCTTACCTTATTGTATTGTGCTGTATTGTATTGTATCTAGAAATTTATAAAGCGCCTCTCGCAGAATAATTATTCAGAGGTGCTCTCAGCACAGAAGCCCCGGGCAAACAGAAATGCCTTTAGGGAACGCGAGACCGATGAGGAAAAGCCAGTCATTAGTTTGGCCATGAGCAGAGGGGGAAGGTCATTCCAGATCGTGGGACCCACTACAGCAAACGCCCGGTGCTGGGCCAAGGCAGTTTTAGCCCTGGGAACAAAAAGATCAAGCCGATTTACAGAGCGCAATGAGCGAGAAGAAGATGCAGATTGCGGTTTTCGCAGATAGTTCGAGAGATATTTCGGGGCAGTAGGCTGCTGAGATTTAGAGACAATGAAGAGGATCTTATATCGGATGCAGACTTACGATGTCGCCTCTGCTGCTTCTTGGACGCACTCGACGACATGTAACTGTTCTTCATGATCGGCAGACTCTCAATGCGCGGAAGGACTCCAAATTAATAACTACCGTACCTATTAACTTATAAGTTAATTGGTAGTTTTGTGATTAGATTGTCCGCTTATTTCAAATATAAATCTATTTCTTTTGTGGATATTTGTTCTACATTTGGCTTTCAAAAAGGCTATTCAAAGTTTAAAAGATAATTTTGTAACTCAGTAAAAGACAAGAGCAACCACATCACGTAGATTCCAACAAATTCAAGACCTAACACCACTTCTACTTAAACAAACGTGAACTTAAGTTGCTCAGACTTTTAAGCTGCGCGTCCAATTGGCCATGCAACACCAGCTTCGACAGAGAGGCCACTGTAATGCTGCCAGATTAATAAATGACCGAAGAAAGTAGGCTATGTACTGATTTGACAACTACAGCTAAATTCAAAAATGCAGCTAGAAGCTTTCGCAGGAATATAACACAGAATCAGACTTCAATAGATCAACAAATATTTATGGTTAAATTAGAAGTTTCAAAGATTTCGCATGTACCGTACATGTATCTTTCTGCTCGTCTGACAAATTGCAATTTCAATCGTGATTTCAGAACCACGCATTTCTAATTCTGACAATTTCGTTGCGTGTTAAAACAAATTATAATCAATTAGTTCTTCTAAATCTAATGATTCTAACTCTAGCTCAATTTTAAGTTTAAAAATAAGAACCAGATGTGATTAAACCAATGTTTAATTGCTCATATGCGGCTAAACCTGTTTGCACTTTGTATATAATTATTATACTCGCCTTACACGGGCCTATAGGCCTACATATTATGCATAGGCTCCTATTTAGAGAGAGTCAGACAGGCTGACAACATTTGAAGGGTGAGACAGCGAGAGAGAGAGAGACGGACAGATAAACAGAGAAACACATGGACAAAGACAGACAGACGGACAGACATATATTAAAGCGGATCTTCTAACCGTTTTGACGTGTCGTTCTTCTTCGAATGACTCGAGTTTCTTCTCTGCTATCCGCCTTGCTCTCTTCTGAAGGCGAATACGAAACTCCTGGCGCTGCTTCACCGTTACGACAATGCCTATCCAAGACAATGAAATCAGACAATGGACCATCTCTGTAACACTCATTCTTACACTTACACTTGTCTATGTATGTTAACAAAGTTAGTGTCACTGCACAAGAAGATTTACACCTGTGACAAGACATTAGCCATCATAGACACGATGATAAAGTCCTACCTGCACCTCACCGCGGTGGGGGGGGGGGTGAACAGCTAAGTAGGGGATTGCCCGGTGGGGCTATGCCATCAGTGGTGAAAGTCCAGTGGTGAAAGCCCTGGACTGAAGGACCACCTTGGGCGACTCGCGAGGTGGACAGGCTCACCGGGAACCCCGAAAATAGCTGGCCAACGCAGGAGGCAGGTGTTGGAAGGACACCTGAGGGCGCATGAGGCCATAACTGGCCCACCGGCTTCCTTACCCTGCCAGAAGAGGATTGGTCACCATCTGGGAAAAAGACCAAGAAACCTTAATATGACTATGTACCTAAACAGAAAAGTGGGCAACGACGTAAACGGGGCTCCCCGTCAATGGAGGGGGAGTGTCGCGTCCGGCAGGAGTGGGGTGGACGGGGCCATTCAGGTCGTAAACAAGAGAAATCCCTGTACCAAGAAAGATCTTTTTTTCGGCTGTCAAGAACGGATGCACGTAGGAACGTGGAATGTAAGAACACTTTACGCGACCGGGCAACTAGATATACTGCTACACCAGATGAAGAGCACCAGATGGAGTATACTGGGGCTGTCGGAGGTGAGATGGACTGGTGAGGGAGAAATGGACAAAGACGGATATAAGATTATATACTCAGGAAGAAAGGACGGCAAACATCAGGAGGGAGTGGCATTGATAATGAAAAGAGAGGCGGCCAGAGCACTTCTTGGATACAGAACAATCAGCTCTAGAATAATAATGCTGGTGCCTGCGAAAGGAGGATGAGAGAAGATTGCTGGTGGCAGAAATGAACTGGCTGAGAAGAATAAAAGGCAGAAGCAGAAGAGATAGGATTAGAAATGAGGTGACTAGAAGAGAGTTGGGACAAAAAGAAACAGTCATCGACAAAATCAGGAAGAAAAGACTGTCGTGGCTGGGACATGTGATGAGAATGGACAACAACAGACTCCCAGCTGCGGCACTGCACGGATACGTGGAGGGAACCAGAAGTCGAGGAAGACAGCAAAAAACATGGATGGATAACATACGAGAGGATCTAGAGAAAATGAACCTGAATATGAGAGAGGCAATAGAAAAAATCCGGAACAGAGAAACTTGGAGACGTCAAGTTGAGGACTCATCGTCGGCCCCGGCCTGACGGAAGAGAAATAAAGAAGAAGAAAGAAGAAGAAGAGACACGATGATAACTATAATATTATGTCCCTCTGACAAAAACCATTCTACGCAAACGACTGTACCGCGCCTTTAGAAAGAACGTCCCTGCAGATACACGCATGGAAATGTGTAGATGCCTGCCATCAAGCAGTTGATTGCTATGTGCATGGATGCAATCATGAATACAGACATGCATACATACATATATACAAACATACATATAGGAAGTCTGTTTTTAGCCTATTTTGAGGCGTTTGATGCGTAGAGACAACCTTTCCCTCCTCTCCCTCTATCTCTCCATCTCTCCCTCTCCCTCTCTCCTTCTCTCCCTCTCCCTCACCTCTCCCTCTCTCTCCCTTTCCCTCTCCCTTTCCTCTCCCTCTCATTCTCCATCTCGCTGTCGCTGTCGCTCTCCCTCCCTTTTTGAGAAAGTTAATAGACAAGTGCAGAAGGCGTGATAGTGAAGGTACAGTTCGTCAGTCCATTAGACGACACCATTCGGTCGAGATCAATGAGGCTATTATACTGTAGCTGGGACTTAAACGAAATCACAGAACTTTCAGATCGGACAGAAAATTACAGGTAAAGTTAACTTTGTTAACTATAAGACACGCTTTAAAATAGATTCTTAACTTAATAGGAAGCAAGTGCAGTGATTGCAGTATGGGGTTGAAATTCAGTCGTTTTCATTAAAGTCGTAGCCAAGAAATTCTGAAGTCTTTGTAATTTTGCGCAAATTTGTCTTTGTGACGCCGTTTAGAAGTGAGTTAGAGTAAAAAATATTACTAGACACGGCGGTGTTACCTAGTAAAACCACAATAATTTGAGACACATAATGTCCTGTCGCGGTTATCACGTAGGGTCCTAAATGAAAGTGAGCAGATATGCAAGTGGCATGAATATGCTCTAAGAGAGACGTAGTGGTATCAAATATGAAGCCCACATTCCGTGATGTACGCATGAGTGACAAGCGCCCAAGTGAATTGATGTACTCCAGTTGAACTTGAGCTGCTGCCGCCTGGACCCAGAAGAAGGAATTCAAACACTTCACGTGTAAGTGTTCTTTCTGATTCTTGACTAAATAAAGCACATATTTGTCTAGTTCCTCAACAAGTTGATACAACCTTTAGCTGTGCTGTAACGAATGAATTGGTTCATTAGTTAAGTTTTCAATTGAATTAATTTAGCAGAAAAGCGTGATGGAGGTTCTTCTTCTGGTTCTGTGCCTCCCTAGGCAAGGTTCGTACGTCCAATGTCCCCATTCATCGCGTTGTTTAGCCCATTCTTCATCATCCAATCCCATAACATCACTCGAGGTCTTCCCCTTGCCCTTTCCCCTTCCAGTTGATGCAACCTAGATAAGTTAATATTATCCCATCTACAGCTCACATGTAGGCCTAGATGGTCGTAAAGTTTAAAGCCACGAAGTCACAGAAACAGTCAGTTGAAATATTTGAACTGCAAAATTCGAAACCATACTGACTCGAGCCATGGCGCCAAAGTCTCTTCAGGCAAGCAGTTATTGCAGCTTGACAAAACTTAAACCTCCGTTAATCGTAATCGTAATCTCGACATTTCTACACCACTCAAAAAAGCCAAGTTGCAGGAAACAGCGTGTTCACAGGCGCTTAGTCAAAACGAAATCGATAGACAGGAAAGGTCAGACCAACCTTACCCAAACCAATCTGACAATTTTGCATGGTGGCATCGAATCTTTAAATCATCAATATAATAATAGCAGCAACAGTGGAAATTAATAATTAACATCAGTATCACACTGATTTGGCCGCCATCTCTCTTAAGTGCATCCGATATATCTGAAGGAATCGCGACTTTGATATGTCAGCTCCACTGGCTGTTATTACCTCGTGGGTTTCAGTCCGACCGTTCCGCTTCAACAAAATCGTTGAATCTCTTTCGAGGCTATTAGGAAACGGTCGAACGCTTTCGGAAGAACAGGTCGTGAAAGAGCTTTGCAATCGACGTCAGGAAGGACTTCCGAAGGGATTGCTATTCTGCGGTCGAAATGGTAATCCTCGGATCTTAGGCGCACCATGTGGACACTAAGCAATTTCCAGTTGTTAAATCCTGTGTCTCAAATTGAGACAGTCCTTCGCTTTCCCTAAGGTACGCTACGAAGAGGGAATCGCACAGATTAACCGCGTTTAGCATTCACGGGCCTTGCAGCGTTAATAGTCGAGGGGAAGGACGGTCCATCGCCTTCCCCTTTCCCCTTTCCACTTACAGTCTCTCTTCCAGTTATCCTTCTGCCATCTCCTCTTCATTTCCTAATCCTCTTGCTCATCAGTGGCGTCTCCTCCTTTGACTCGGTAACACTCTCGGTGGTCTTCTGACCTAATTGACGTTGTAAAGTATCCTAAAATTAGCTGTCTGCTGTCGATGCTATATAAGTTGGTAATGTTAATACTCTGGCCTGAAGAGCACTAGATCTTGAAAAGTCGCGATTCGATACCCGTAAGCCCCCTCCAGGTCGACTCAGTCTTCCCTTCCCTAGGGGACAGCAGTCACACGAGTGGGCTCCTTACAGGCTGCCAAGACGTGTGTTCATTAAGATCTTGATAATTATTGTACGTTCGTGTTTCAATTGTTTCAATGTAACTTACTGCGGATTTGTCAGCGAGCTTGTCAATGAACACGATAATTATTATTGTTATTATTATTATTATTACTATTTTGCCCTGAGGTACTTCATTCCCTCAGGGACTTAGGGATTAAGTGAGTTACTTTTCTGGAACGGTTATTCCTCGTCCAAGTCAGATTGGGCTGCCACCATGGAACCGCTGAAGGCCACAGCGTTGAACCATTGGATGATAATCGAGATTCTCTGGTGTAAGAAGCTGGCCTCGCGCGATTCCTTAGAGGCGCAAGAGAGATGTCGCCCCAAATCTGCGATAAAATCTAGGCCCTTGGTGTTAATGGGGCCCAACGTTTCCAGCGCCTGCGGTACAAAATTGTGAGTGCCAAGGAGGGTCTGGTACTTCTGCGATTTCCTTCCATCTGCTATCTCAGCAGCCGCGCCCGCGGGTGCCGCCGTTGAAGAGAGGTAGGATGACGCCAGTGTGTCCACCACCGTGGCGCCCCATATTAGTCCTCTTCCGGCCTTCCAAGGGATGACAGTGAGGCCGTCAGGTCTTTGCCATCATCTTTTTCAATGCCAGTCAGGCCTGCGGGTCCTTGACTGCCGGAAACCTCGCTCTTCACAACGCCCGGCAGATCAGGTCGTTGATGGCAGCGTGTCGGGCCATCCGTCCAAATCCCAGGGGGCACGCAAGGCCGAGCGATCCACTTGCTGTGACCGCAAGGGGATCGCATTAATTATTATTATTATTACAATTACATTAATTGCGACTCATCTTTTGGCTGAAGACGACCGAGAGAGATGACATACCGTCGACGACCCTGGCTATTCGCCAGAGCAGAAGAATGACAAGGACGGCAGCCGCCTTCTGTCCCTCCTCGCCTGATACGCCTCCAAGGAAGACAATGTCTATGGCGAATGATGACGCGATAATCACTGCATCGAATATCTACAATGTTTGGCATATGACCGTTACAACGCAATATCACGTAACGGAAACTATAGTATCGTAATCGTAGGTGCAGATCTATGTACAGCATCTTCAATTAAATTGATCAGAGGTCCTCCCGACCGGGCAAACCAAAGTCACGATAGAAAAAGTCTTCATCCGCTAGCTAGTCGAGAAAAAAAGTAGCTCAAGCGGCTTGTTGTATGGCAGCCTGTTTTAGATTGAGAAGCCACCCGCGACGAAGCTACCGTATTGTATGCTGTAGTATTATTCGGCATGGCATAGTTCAGTACGATATTGCATGATATTGTATTGCATGCTAAGGCAGGACATCAAACATTCCAAATGTCACATTGATTACCAACACGAGCTCTATTCTATACGAGGCTTCGGGATATGAACCATGGACACGACGAAAGAGAGATGAACAGTATGCCACTTCTGTGCATGTTTGTTTAATTACTTATCTGCCATTCCTCACAATCGAATAATAATTATACTTATATATAATCATGTTTCACTCAAACTTAAGTCATAAACTTAATGACTGAGTGGCCCTGGATTAGATTCTTTACATCTCTCATCTAATCGAATTTCTCTTCAAATTTTGAGCCGGGCATTCCTCTCGTATTTCGATTCCGGGTATTAAATAGGAAATGCTATTGGCAGTTTGCTATTGCACTGTTCTAAGTCCTAGTTCCGTCTTCTATATAACCTGCTTCAAGCTCATTTGGCTTGAAACAGAAAATAAAAATCTTCAGTACGAAGAAACTGACAACTGGAAGACAATTTCGTATTCGCTAAGACCTACTGACGACCCTGATCTACTGATGACCCTGATCTACTGACGACCCTGATCAACTGAAGACCCTGATCTACTGATGACCCTGATCTACTGACGACCCTGATCTAGTGATGACCCTGATCTACTGACGACCCTGATCTACTGATGACCCTGATCTACTGACGACCCTGATCTACTGATGACCCTGATCTAGTGATGACCCTGATCAACTGAAGACCCTGATCTACTGATGACCCTGATCTACTGACGACCCTGATCTAGTGATGACCCTGATCTACTGACGACCCTGATCTACTGATGACCCTGATCTACTGACGCCCCTTATCAACTGAAGACCCTGATCTACTGATGACCCTGATCTACTGACGACCCTGATCTAGTGATGACCCTGATCTACTGACGACCCTGATCTACTGATGACCCTGATCTACTGACGACCCTGATCTACTGATGACCCTGATCTAGTGATGACCCTGATCTACTGACGACCCTGATCTAGTGATGACCCTGATCTACTGACGACCCTGATCAACTGAAGACCCTGATCTACTGATGATCTTGATCTACTGATGACCCTGACCTCGATTTTGTGCTTGAAAAACGTTCTTCCCATCGCTATGATCTTGATCAAGTCCTGGAACAAAAAACATCGTTATCGCGGCTACAGATATTTTTATCGTCATAGTTATTGCTATCGTATACAGAGGTTGCTGTTTTTTCTTTGCCACATATTTACTATCTTATATATATAATGTATATATGTATATATGTATATATATACGTATGAAGACACTACTAGTCATTTTCATCAGTTGCCTTATGATCCAACATATCATTGTAACTGCTCTGAATTGAAGACATGTCTTGCTCAATAAGAATTGCATTGAATTATTTAGGTCACCGACGAGTTCAGGACTGTAATACATGCACCATTCTTCATTATGTATATGTGTTTGCATTTAGGTGTGTATGTATTTCTGGCTATATGTGTATATGTATGTATGTGTATGAATGTACGTATGTATGTATGTATGTATGTATGTGCATGTATTTACGTATGTACGTATGTGTATGTACCCAGATAATAAGTTTAGCGCATTCTGAGAACCTCACAAAAGTGCAGCCTACAAGTGGTGTAAAAGTCAGTTAAATGAAAAACGTTTATCTGTAAGGCAACAACTATTTAAGTTGAACGAAATGGAGTCTCATGCTTCGATCAACAAAGTTCTTGGTAGCTCTTGTTTGCAATTTCTCCGGTTGTTTTACGTCCTGTTTCATATATGGATTTTATGCCTGGATACACAGGGACTGAATTGTCGGGGGCTTTGTGGGGGGTTCAACCTCCTGATTCATTTTTCAACCTCCACTCTAGATAATTCCCAAAGCTTAAGTTGGAGGTTAAGTTGAAACCCCAGCACTGCTTTCAGTGATTCAGAGTATCTTATTTGCTCAATTAATTAAAACTACTGCTTTTTCCCCCTCAGTTTTCATTCAGACCACTTCAGTGTTTGTTGTCATAATTTATTGGTAGAAATCTTCAGAAAAAGTTTTCCAATAAGTATTCTTCTAGACACAGCTAAGGATCGAGTACACCCACTACAGTTTAGCATGTATATCGGTTTTAGGTGCGTAAGAAATTCAGGTCGGGACATCCGGACATCACAAAATTTTCAGTCCCCATTCCCGTTCACATTTGACAATTCAACCTGGTGGATGCAGTGTTCGAACTGTGTCCTAACCAGTGATTTGTATTCTTGTTTCTGGAGACTATTGTCCGCCTTATCATACCTAAAGTTGAGTTAGCCGTTTTCGATGCTTCAGCAAATTGTCTTGAAGGTCTTGCACTCTTTTGCATAATCACTCTCAAGTTCCTCTCTTCCTAACTCACTTTTAATACCTTACCCCCAGAAGAGTAGCCAGGAAACAACTTCGGGTTTTCTAATTTGGGGCTGAGGGTTTCCATTGGACATGGTTGCAGAGCACGGGGTCAGTTTTAAAAGTTAAATGTCTGTATTTTGCAATTTATTATTCCACTTCATAATCATGAGAACTATATCTCTATCCCCTCGGTAAGTAATGAATTAGATGGAGTTGTACGTAACATATTAAGTGACGTCTTGTTTAGTAAAGTCTTCTTTAGAGATCCAACATCTGAATAGATGTTTATCTACCATCGTAAGTGACTCCATACCATACCTTACCATTTACATGAGGCTACGAAGATATGCTCTGTGACATCCTGACCTCAATGACGAGGAATCCGAGGAGTGCAATACTGGCGAAGTGAAGCCCGTGCGCGACCTCATGCAGAAGGTCATGCTCGCCCTGTTCCACGAGGTGGAAGTCGGCCATCGCTGACGTATAACCGTCTCTCTTTGTTGCCGACTCAGCCACAGCGCCACTCCCTTTCCCTTGAGTCCGGTTGATCGAGATCGAATGTCGGTTTCTGTCCTGAATCGTCGTCAAGTTGGTCGTGCGGTTCAGCCCGTCCCTCGAGGGTTCGTCTCGAAGCATCCGCAAGATGAGGTCGACGTCTTCTCCCGTGTATCCGTGTAGCTTCGCCGTCTGCGTTTCCTTGATGTATTTGAGAAGGCTCGACAGCTGCAAGTCACGTCGGTGCAGTTTGTCTGAAGGTAATAATGAGAGCCGTTGTATAATTGTATAAGATTTCCATTCCGCGTTCTAACAGTACATCTACATATAATTGTTATCTCACTATATGCTTATACACATGAATATCAATGTCAAGAGGACACTTGGAACATAATGTGGGTGACTCTCCAGGCTGAACTTTGCATCCAACTGTAACTCATCGATACGTTCTCATCAGTTTAAGGTTGCTGACCTATTGTCGCTTGAAACAAAGGATCGTTGAACCCCAGCTATAACATAGCACTACCCTGTTCCTGATAAACGTGTTTGATAGATACGTCACAGTCTTACATTACTTTGGTTCATATCATTTGGATTAGTGTCCGTGGTAAAGCAGAAACAGGGTTATCACCTTCGCCGTACTTCTCACCAACACCATTAACATTCTTCACACCACCATCAGAACTCTCACTTGCTACCACCGCTATCACCAATATTCATTATCATCACCACCACCAACACTAATACCACCACAATGAATCACCAGCACAGCCACTGGCGTAGGCTTTTCCAAAATATGGGGGGATTTGGTTATTCATTCTACACTTGTTGCTTTGGGTGTACAGTCCATCTCAATTATTGGGGGGCACGTGCCCCGGCTGCCCCTCCCAGAGTCTACGCCTATGAGCACAGCTAGACCTACATACCACTACCATGCATCACCACTACAAACACCATCACCAAGTATCATCACTGCTTTAATTGTAGCGAATTCCACAACCATCGAAATCTACTTGGCTAACGGTCAACTCTGTCTAAGGTTTAGAAACCTGGTAAGTCTAAGGCGAAACTGACATTTTCACGCAACTGTCAGTTTGTTCCATTTTTTAGTTGCTGTTGTTATAGTTCCAAAATCAGATGATCCAACAACTGAACCAAATGCCGGAACAAACACCTTCAGATCTTGCAGGCGTATAGATAAACAGAGGCCCTCATAAGTTATCCATCATCTTATCATAAACCATGACTAAATATACAACTGCATCACTGTATGTATGTATACATGTATGATTGTATTTATACATGTCCGTGTGTATGCATGTATGTATATAAGAATGTACCAAAACACTTGATGTATATCGCCGTTTATCAGTGTACAATTGGCCCGAAAGATTCTGCTCGAGTTACTTCGTTTCTGGAGTTTGTCTGGCATGGCTCTTCTCCGTTAGTCTTCTTAATAGACGGATCACGTATCGCTATCCGGACGAGTCTCATCAGCGATCTACCTTTCCCGCTGAACCCCGAAATCCCTCTGCACCCCTCACCATGAATCATCCACACACCCTTCGCTCGTCTCGTTCGCCGAACTAACCGAACTGCACTGATGGACGGACGGACGGATGGACGGACAGACGAACGGATGGACGGAAAGATGGGCAGACGGGTTGACAGACGGACGGATGGACGGATGGACAGAGGGCTGAAGCAACGGCCAGTGCACATATATCGGCTAAATTGACTCCTACTGTTCATCGTGCATTCGACGACAGACGGTCTGACAATTGAACCAAAATTATCATTCAGTCGACGTCCAATCGCTGTCTATACTTCATGTATACTGTATATATGCCATGCGTACATATATGCACATCATAATGAAGGAGTACTTGGCAAATGTGTATGTGTATTCATTACACGTAAGAAAGACGGTGGGTACTGGGCGCCTGTGCCAGCGGCGATCTCTTGGACTCGAGACAAAGGAGCAGGCCCAGACAGGAGATAAAATCGCAGGTTTTACGACAATTGAAGCTGTATCCGCCATTATTTTCTCCATCCTCAACCACCATCACTACTCTCTCCTCCGTTTTGCGCCCCTTCCAGCTAACCTCCAAGTGATCCACGGTAGACTTCCATTTTCCTGACATGGCAGTCGGAGAAAGAGGAAAACAGGGAGGGATATGGGGTACCATGCAGAAATGGAAGTCTTTCGAAAGCGAGAAAGTTAGATTTAAAATTCGCTTCTTTTTGTTCGTTGTCTTTCTTTTCATCGTCGCATATACATGTACACTTTAATTATCTACGAAATATCTGAGTCATCAAGGTTTTCGGATCTGGAAAAATGTTTAATTCTAAAGATTTCAATCTGTTAACACATTTCTCTTATAGGGCTGAAGTTTAAACATCAGTAGGCCTAGTGGCATCTTACTTAGTCCTGAAAGTTAACATTCCCTCTAGAATCGTGTGAAGAATGTTCGCACCACCTGCCTTAGATCTGCTCACCAATTCAACAGCTTTAAATCAACGATTAATTTAACTGTCTTTCTCTTAGGCTGCAGCGGCTTTGAATAAATACCTTGAATATGCGATATACACATGAATGAATGAATGAATGAATGAATGAATGAATGAATGAATGAATGAATGAATGAATGAATGAATGAATGAATGAACGAACCAATGAAGGAAGGAAGGAAGGATGGTTGGAAGGATGAATTGGTGGGTGGATGGAAAGAAGAAAAGAAGGAAGGCAGGATGGAAGAAGATAATGAAGGAGTGGCCAGAAGCTTGTACAGCAATCGCACACGACTGTAATTTGACTGGTTCAACATTGTGTGTCTGACTTTCTGTATATGCAAATTATATGCAAACGTATTTATTTATTAGAATAATTTTATGTGCATATACGGTAGGTAGACGTCGAGATAGGTCCGACCCTCATCTACGGCTAACCAAAGGAGGGCTTTAACTGAGAAAGGCGAAAGATCGGAGAAGGTGGTCGTCACCTTTGACGGAGTTGAGGTCGAGAAGAATTTGCGCTATAACGATTCCAGCGTCCAAGAGAACAATGACGCACAACAGGATCTGAACGGGATTGCTCTGTAGGAACTTGGCCACCTTCTCTCTCGTACTTAAAAACAAACACAAATATATGATTATGCATACATACATATATACACACATACATACATGCATACAGACATACACACATACATACATACATACATACATACACATACATACATATGCTACCTACATACACATGCATACATACATGCATACTCAATACGTATATGCATGCAGATAGATAGACAGACATACAGATAGATATACAGACAGATAGATAGGGATAGATAGATTGATTGATTGATTAATTGATGAGCAAGCTACGGTTGGTTAGCAAGGTTTAAACAGATGAATCTTAAGAGCTGAATGACAATGACAAGGTTTCAATTTGTGGCCTCATCCACATTTGCATGTAATATGCATATTATGACATATTTAGTCATATTCTCTGAAGCAGAACTTTGGAAGACTTTTATTTTCTGTTTGCTCTGCTATAAATCTTATTAGATTTTCTTTTCAAAATTACCCTAAAGTTGAATTCCTGTTGCATCATTTCATCATTTTATAACGGTCAGTTTCCTTTTCATTTGTTCTGTTTTGTGCGCGTTGTTACTTGTACGACATGGATGGCGTTTATCTCGTACAAACTAAGTTAGATTACTTAAAGATTACATAAAGATTACTTACTTACTTCATCATTGGATCATGTGAACAAACTCATGCAGCTCTTACTAGACACTGGTGTAATTGAACTTATGAACGAATGAACGAACGAATTAATGAATGAAAGGAGGAAGGGACGGATGGAGGCATAGCTAAGTTCATTGGTGATAGTGTTTATTTTCACTTATTTCTCACTTTCTATAATTCAGGTTTCAATATGTTTTACTTGCAGTTGAGAAGCACATTTTCAAAACTCAGTTTACTTAGACTGATTTTGAGTCAAGCAGTTTTTTGGAAACTTTACACAACCTGCAAAGTCATTCGTTATTGTAATGAGTGAGTCTTTTCTGATGTGTTTGACAATGTACATCGTAGATTTCCATGACAACTCCAAAATGACTACAAATGGACTGAATTAGTTTTGAAATATGCTCTTCAATGCATCCTTTTAAAGTTTTATCTAAACCTCATTACGCGCCCCAGCGACAAATCACTAGGCGTGGTCACAGTGTGCAATAAATTAAATTAAATTCCATTCGAACCCTTTTATTGATACCAAGTATACTTACATGCTACAAAACACATCGATGAACAGGTATTAAGACGTGAACCCAGAAGGAGCACTAATGCTCCGCTATTTTGGAGCCCAGATTACATACCTACTTACAGACAATGACATCGATGTTACGACGTTAATCATCAGCAGTTACATCAAACAATTACATTAAGATACAACTTATAAAACTATCGCTAGTTGATCTGAATCAAGCAAATATATATACATTTAAGGTGTAATCTCCTTACTCACAATCGCCTTCTAAAATATTCGATAAGTGTGAAATAAAAGTTCCATCCATTATCGTAATCATAATATTACTTAAGTTTACCTGTAAGAGTTAATCAACGATAAGAAACTGACAAAACAACATTTTGTAAACGTTTCATGCAAACGTTAGATCAACGTGTCCGCAAACCACATTTCAGTGTTACATTAACGTTTGTGTGCTGCCTGGTGTCACCGGTGATGGCCCGATATCTCTGATATTGTGCGGATAATGCTTGATGGTGAGAGATGGTGGCGGCGGCGGCAGTGGAAGTGGCGTCGTGCTTGAGTGTTATAATAACGACGACGTTATTATATCGACGACGATAATCGAATTTGAAGCTTGTAGAGCTATCGCACACGATTATATATTTGACTGGTTCAACATTGTGTGTCTGTATATACATGCGATTGTACTACGTAGGCCTATTTATTTATTAGAATAATTTTCGTATAGGCATTTGATTGATTTTAGCTTCAGAAACAACTCTTCGTAAAATCTAGGAGTGTTTGTTTATCCTCCACTTCATTAGCTGTCTTTCCCTTCCCTTCCCTCCCCTCCTCCCCTTCTCTTCTATTCCTGTCCTACCCTCCTCTTTTCTCGCCTCTCTTCTCTCCGCCTCTCTTCCCGTCTTGTTTCTGCTCCGTTCTGCGCTTACCTTATAGGCACCTCCTGCTTACCTTATAGGCACCTCCTGCTTACCTTATAGGCACCTCCTGCTTACCTTATAGCACCTGCTTACCTTATAGGCACCTCCTGCTTACCTTATAGGCACCTCCTGCTTACCTTATAGGCACCTCCTGCTTACCTTATAGGCACCTCCTGCAACGCACTCAGCTCCTCTTCGATGATATCCGAGTCCACGCTGTCGTTTTCCAGATCTTGTAAGAACTTGGAGTTCCTCAGGAACGAGAAATGATCCTTGTACTTTTGAACACTACAATTGAAATAATTCAAGGCAGCAATTTAACGAACAGATTTCTGAAATCGTTGCTGAACCGGAGCTTTGACTGCAGCTTCATGACGAAATGCAACCAAGAGAAAATTGATCTTTAACTTAAGCAGTAGGAGAGTATATCAACTGAGAAGATAACGCTTTGAAAAGGAAAGACGAAATGCATGAAGCGCAAATAATTTGGGAATGCCTCTTTGGCAGAAATGAAAGATCGATCTAAGGAATGCAGCTGGAAATGATGGAAGAAAAGGTTTAATAGAGCTTGAAGAAGTGACAAGAAATAAGATGCGATAAAGAATATGAAAGGAGAACAATATGTGTGGCTCTTGTTGGCAGCTCTGTTTAGAATTGATGTTCAGCAGTTTTACCTTAGTCGATTAAATAGCTTGAAGGAATATAGAACTCTCAAAAGCCTTTGAGTGACTTATAATGAAACCTAGAATTACAAGGGTGATTTTAATTGTCTGGATTTAAACTATGATCAGTCTGAGGTTACATGATCGGATGGAGGACACAAAGTTAAGAGACGAAGAGGTAAAGGGTGGCATCTTTCTAAACACTTATGATCTCAAACTGCTCTGACTATGAAATACAATGCAAACGAAAATAATTCGAAGTGGGTGACTGCTTACTTCCAGCACCTGAACTATTCGCACGTTTTTCCAACGTTCTCCACGTCTTCGATGATCAGCGCGTCATCTTCTGCCACAAACTAGCGAATCCACGAAAATATCCTATTCTCCATGGCTAGAAATCTGCGACTTTTGCATTAAATCGTGTAGTTGTAAAGTGCCGGAATTATACATCTTGCCACGCATTCGCACCTTTTGGAAAGTGGCTGCTGGCGGTCCAACTGGGGCAGTCGGAATGCAGTCGCGCCACGCATTGGCGCCTCCTGTTCTGCCAGTGCCTTTCGCAACCACGCATTGCCATCTCTTGGCAGGTGCCCCCTTCCTTCTACTACTCGTCGTTCTCTTCCTCCTATTCCTCTTCCTCCTCCTCCTCCTTCATTCGTCTCTCGATCGATCGAAGCAGACCACGTCTGAAGCGACGCAAGACGCGCTTCCTGCACATTCGCAGACTGGAAGCTGTTAATCTAGTCTCGCGCGACGAGCCTTCGGCGAGATCTTGTCGAATCTGGCGTGTGGGCGCACCTAGAAGCCGGACGGGTTGGTGTCAATTAACGCACCGATCGCCAGAGGGCGGCACATCGACCGCAGAACGCCATCTCGCGGGACGTAAACAGATTCTGAACGGCAATTTGGAAAAGAGATATCGAGACGAAAGACGTCGCTAGGTGGCCATGGATGTAAGTGACGTAGGTGGCTCCACCTCTTACGTCATGACCTCTGTGCATTAGCAGTGGAAGGTCACATCAATTAACCAAGCTGTTTCCACTTGAGCCAAAATGTAAAGAAGGCCTAATTGAAAAATTGTCGCTCATGATCTGTTACGTGCATCGATCAAAGATATCCATCTGCAATGGATTGATTTCAACCCAGTGCTTTGTAAGGCGTTTAAAGGCGCTATATACACTATACAGCGTCTACATAATTAACTAAGGTCTCAGCGTCGAAATGGAAATTTCAAGATAACAATGAACAACATGACAGATTTTATACTGACAGACAGCGAATGTAAATTTCCTTTGAACCACCGCACGTTTTTCGAGGACGATGAGGTGAAAGCCACAGAAATGATGATACAATCATAGAGGGTTTTTCATAGAGTCCATGGCAACCACTATGCCACTGTGATGACTAACCGTCAATGCACTCGTGTGAATTCTTTGTCAGCATGGCACCCAGATGGTCACTCGCCCTACTAACATAAGTATTTTTCTTCAGTGCTTTTTTCTAGAAAAAAAGGTTTCGGGAACTTAACAAGAGCTTCTGGAACGGAACAATTATAGAAGGGCTAAAATCCCGAGAAAACCGGTATTGGGGTTGGGAGGAGTCTCAATAAACACTGAAAACAGTTCACAACACTGAAATTAAATTAAAATAACTAAATTATTGTTTTTATTATTAAAATAAATAAATTATTTCTTAGTTGCTGAGAAAAGGTGCCGGAACGCCGTTCCGGCTGAAAAAAGCACTGATTTTCTTTCCAGTCGCTGATTTCATCATTTCTTTGTTCAATCGTCAATAATTCTATTTTCCGTCTTTCCTTGAAACGTTCTATTGTTCTCATCCATCGTATTTGCATTCCACTGACAGAATTCCTATCCCCAGTTTCTCAATTATTAATTATTCTCGATTCCCTATCTATTTCTTCTCTGCTCAATCGCTCTTGCATTCTTGTCTGGGTGAATTACCTCCTCTTCCAACTCTTGCTCTCTTTGTCCTTCTTCTTATAATATGTTCTCCATAGGGGCCTATCTGTTATTCTTATCTGTTATATTTATCTGTTATCATCTGTTTCCCTCACATTGCTCTCCACTAACAGGACATTCAAATGCCTCTAAGGAGCGTGTGATCCAGTGGTATGATGATTTTATCAGATAATGCGTATACAATACATACGACTGTGGCAATCCAGTTATAGGATACATTGTTAACCTACTAACTTACATTGGTATTTAAATATTGCATCAAAAATCAAAGAGGACTCAATTGGCACCTATAGCCTGGCTTAGCCTTATAAGACTTACGACAAACCTTATGGCGTAAACGTGTCGTCACTGATGCAAGTACTAATCTGGTTCATACTGCTTACAATATTGTTCTGATATTATCATATCAACACCGTCAAGCTACCAATTGCTTTCCACTCCCCGCATATTGTTCTCTCCTATATTTTTTATTCTTCATCTCGTAGATTAAAATCTCAAAAGTAGGCCTAGTTTTCAGCTAGATATGGAGAGATTTTCTGTCTGCCTTTTGCACTTTATCTATACCTGCCTCAATCTCCATCCAACCAGCTACGCAAAGGAACAGTCAAGAACAGTCATTTCATCCAAATCCAAGTCTTGGAGCCTACTATTTCCAGACGATTGGAACCATCTGAAATCCTGATGTTCTTTCAAAGTCCGTTTCAAAACAATTCTTTTCCTGAAGTCGTATCCTCTTAAGTCGATCGGTGTACGGCGCCGATTCACCGATTGTCGGCATCTGCTGTAAGGCAACTGTCTATCTCTGCGCTGACCTCCATGGCTCTGTCTCAATCTCTCCCTTCTTCCTCTCTCTATCTCTCTTTTTATCTCTGCCTCTGCCGCTCTCAATCTCTCCATATCTAGCTGAAACTTTATCTGCCTATCAGTCTGTCTGTCTGTCGAGTTCAAGGTCCCTACATCGACGTCTACGTCTCTCTGCCATTCTCTGTTGGAGATATGAAGAGTAGGGAGAGAGTGACGCAGAACACAGGCAGACAGACAGGCAAACAGACAGGCAGGCAGGTAGGATAAAGATAGTGAAAGACGCGTCGATACGTGCTTTTATGCTTCTATTTTCCCGTCCCTAATTTCTTAATTTTGATCTCTGTTTGTCTGTCTGTATTTCTGTCTAACTTCCCCTATTAGCTCTATCTCTCTGTCTCTCTCTCTCTGTCTCTTTCTCTCTTTCTTTCTCAATTTCTATCAGATCCCCCTCTGTTTGTCTCCGCCTGTCTCTATCTACCACTCTCTTCACACCCCCTCGGTCTCTGTCACAAGTACTGCTCAATCTTCTTATGTTTCAGTTTTCTTCCTATTCATCCCTTTCAGTGGCTTCATTTTCTATAATTGTCCTCTTCGCTGTTTTCATTATAATGCTTACGAATTGAGTTTTCTATCACTTAGTTTCCACTTTCATTCTGTTGATTGTTCCTCGATCGATTGGTCGATTTTTATTCATTGCATAATTTATGTTATGACTCCTTTTTATTTTCCTCCTCCTTCTCCTCCTTCGTCTTTCTTCACCTCATCCCCTTCCTCTTCCTTTTTCTTCCCTTCCTCCTCCTTCTAATCCTTCGTCTTCTCTTCACCTCTTCCCCTTACCCTTCCGCTTCCTGTTCCTCCCTTCTTCCTCCTTCTCCTCCTTCGTCTTTCTTCACCTCCTCCCCTTTCCCTTCCTCCTTCCTCTCTTCCTCTTCCTTCTTCTCCTTATTCTTCTCTTTTTCCTCCTAGTGTCGCATAAATTTTCTCTTTTTGATTGACATTCTTCTCTTCACTGCCATTATTGTCTTTTCGATTTCGATTCTCCTAATCTTACAGTAATCCTGTCCTCCTTTAAATCTTCATTCTTCTACTATTATGCTCACTTCCTCTGAACTTTCTTCTGGTTTCATCCTCTTCTTCTGCACTTCTCCTTCACTCCTTCCCTGATTACTTTATTCTACCCGTCTTATTCCCTACCTGATGTTTACTTTGTCCAGCTCTTTCATATTATTTTTGTTGATAATTCTCGTCTTTCGTTTCATCCTGAACATTTACTCCTCTTTCAAATTAAGAAATGGTCTTTAAACTTTGACCTCTAGCGGAATAACTACTGGACAATGTAGAATATATCTTAATTAATAAAAGAATGCTAGACCTATCATACACGAGCTGTTAAGTCACACTGGTGTCTCGTTGTTATGAGACTTTACTTAGCCTACTCTTCAGAGGAATTAGTTTAGCTAGAGAACAACGAGACTCTACTCTGAAGAAGAAGTGTTTAAAGCAGATCATATATTTAGCTACCGTTCACAGTTGTCGCTAAAGGCAGGGAGCGTCTGACGTCGTTTCGTCAGAGGCTGAGACGGGGCGGAGGCGGCGGCGGCGCCGCGCAAGGCGGTGAACTGTGACGGTTCGCCGAGGCCTCGGGACGAAGTCATCGTCGTCGCACACTTGCGGCCTCCAACAGGCGCAGTCGAAACGCGAAGCCATGTAATCCAGCAGAATCCCTCGTCACCGCAGAAAGTCGTCGTCCGATTTCTTCGATCCCATCAGCCTCAATATTGCCCGACTTCAGCCTATTTACTACCAGAGCCTTCGTTGAAGTCAGTTCCACAGCACAGTTGCTTCCTCTTGCTCAAATGGTTGCAGCTGAGGAATGCTAGTACCGACGAAAAACTTGCGTCCCAATCGTACTTTTTATCGCTGTAACTTTCATGTCGATGTAACGCAGTCTTTATGTTTATAGACACCGTAATGCAGATAGTAACGCAGTCTATAACTTCATAATTAGACCGTCAGACAATTTCCACGGCATATTCTGCACAACATAAAGACAGTTAATTAGGCTAATTTATCGGGCGGACTGATTGGTGCGAGTGAGCGCCTGGACAGCTATTTCTTATTGCTGGCTTAGTAGAAGTCGGTCCGGCAACTTATTGGACGGTAACAGTCATCTACCCTGATTCAGATATCTAAGCTTAACTTTAATTCAGTTATTAACAAGACATTTAAAAATCACTTGTTGGCCGGATGTAGGTTATCTGCTTCCTGTTCTGCTCAATCTTTTGCGGTATTCTTAGGTCATATAAGATTGGACACAAAATTTCCAGTTAAACCGCCAGTCTCATAAGCAACACCGCAAAACTGATTCCCAATAATCGTGTACTATAAAACAAATACTAGCTGCTTATTATGTCTTGACGGACTTGCTTAGTTATTGATGCACTTGTGATTGAAAAGTTTAGGCCTAGTATCGTGTCAATGTTTCCGAATGAACAACACATCAGTCGCCACTGCTTGTATTCATCTGGAAACTTGGCAGGTTATATTTAAGAGGGATTTCATTTGGCGGCTGGAACGGAAGTCAGTTCTTGTTGTCTTCGAGAAATTGCTCTGTCTTTCCGCACCTTCAGAACCGTTCGTTTCCAATGGATGAAACTGATATTCGTCGCAAGAAATTTGACAAGAGCACTTAAAAGTGCTTTTCACGCTAGTATGTACTTTTCTATGATAGACTTCTTTGCACATTTAACTGACGCAAACGTTTTAGCATTTTTCTCTGGAAACTTTCTTTCAGATTGGAGTGGCACGGAACTTGAAACACAAAACAGTTACACAATTGAATGCAGCTAGTTAAAGACAACTAGTCATATTTCCTCCAGTTTCCAGTTTTGTTTTGGCAGAGAATCAGATCAGCTGTATCTCTGGAAAGCCTACTCTTTCCTTTAGCATTTCCCTTTGGATATCATCTGTTCTGACGGTTGTGTTTGCTTATTCTGACAACCAGGCATAGAATATCGTCAATGGTCCATTTAATGCAGGATCAGTTTTAGACTTTACTGTCGTTATTCTGGAGAAGAGATTGAGTACATCGTCCGTACAAGAGCCATTGAAATATGACAGCTCGGTGTTCGCGCTTCTCGTAGTTAGTTGTTTCGACGGAAGCATTCAGCGGCTTGAGTTGACTTCTGTACAGCTAGGTCGATTTTGTTCTCACTGCTTTCTATCAGAACTTCTGGCTTACCTTGAAGCTTAAACTCTGAGCGCCACCCTAGATCCGCCCGCCTTAGAAGTGAAACAGCCACTGCAAGTTAGCTTAAACAGTTCTTTGCAGTCTTTAAGACATCTGTTGCTTTTCATGAAACACTTGGCCGAAGTCATCGACTCCATAGTCTAAAGGACCAATGTGATCAATGGTGGGAAACATATATAGCACCATTCATATCGTGCAATCTATGGCGCCTCCCGTTGACTGTTTGTGTAACAAGGGTCAACATTCCTAACAGAAGTTGGACTTCTGAAGATTGCATAGTAAACCTTTTGCCTTTAGAAGGTAAGAGTTATGTCGAATAAGAAAGTCTTGACACTCTGCGTTGACGGCCGACTTTACAGAACTTGTGAAATATCTAGAAGTTTTGTTGATGCAGAACTATATATAGAGCTTGACCAATTTGCAATATGCAATCCGCCACTGCCTTTAAGTAATTAGGTGACAACAATCATTAGTGACGTTAATAGTTAACTTGTTAGCAGTCACTTCCGAGTAGGTTTGAACCGACCTGCAAAGATTTCGAACGACTACGAGATATTCCAAGGTCAGATGTGCACTGCAGCGTTTGACGTCACACAGGCTGCAGAAAACAATGATGTTATACTGGCTAGATGCACCGGATGAATTGGCGTTTCATTGGTACGGTCTCAGAGAAGCGATTTGTAAATAAACACTTCAGCCTACTGCATAATTAAGTGGAGAGTAGATGGAGAATCCGATTCGTCGAGTACTGTACTATCCATCTATCGCTTATTAATCGACAGACGGAAGGGAAGGGTCGACCTAAGAGTCTGAGTCACATCTCGGCTTCTGCTGCTTATCTCTGAAATTGCTCTCGCGCGCCAACCAGGAGCAGACGACGACACGCACGCACTAACTACTTTCCGTAAAGAATCCGCAAAATGGCCACCCACATCCGGCAGTCAATGGTAGTGGCGCACCTCGTTGACCGAGTTAGTCACGGCGCTTCCGCTATCCGTGCCACCGGCGGCCATTATCATAACTGGCGGAGAAGCGTGAGCGAGCATTGCATAGCGGACGTCTTTGCAGGAGCAGCAGCCGCGTAGCCATGTTTGCTACTTTCCTTTCTATATAAAACGGCAACCGGCGTTTAATTACGACGTCGTCGTCGTCGTCGTCGTCGTTAGGCTCATACATGTACATGCACAGTTTCCGCGTGCAATGTACGCGTGTCCGTCGCCGGCGTATTGATGTCATCGCATATACGCTTAATGCGGGCGGGCGGGCGGCGGTGCAGGCGTCGGCGGCGGCGCCCGAGATGCAGCCGTGCCAGTCGGTAGGGTAGAGAGAGCGAGCAGCCGTTGTTGGATCATCGTCGTCATCGTATACTGAGGCAGCGGTTGCGTCATGGATGTGGTGATGAAGTTTATTGAATTCGTCCGTACCCAGCCACATCCGTCTGTCCGTCCGTTGGCTTGGCTCCTGCCGGCCGAGGAAACGAATATCTTATGCGTATGAGGGGAGCCTTTGGCCTTCGACAACTAGGACGGTCGCTCGCTCGCCCGTTACGATGCCTTCTATACGGGAGGAGGCTCAGTCGGGTAGCCCCAGCTAAGTCCACGACTGGCGGACGGGTGGGCGAGTCATCGGGCGAGAAGCCGGATCGGGATCGGACCGCATGACCATAGATATCAATTGGGGACGACACGGGCTCTTGTCATTATGGTTGGAAAATTAAAGCTTAAGCCAGGGAGTGAGCGACAGAATGCTGAAAGAGAGATCAAGACGGAAAGTCAGAGAGATTGAGTGAAAGGAGGAAATATGAGACAACATACGAGAGAGAGAGAGCAAGAGAGCAAGAGAGAGCGTGAGATAGAGCAAGAGAGAGAGAGAGAGCAAGAGAGTTAGAGAGAGAGAGAGAGAGAGAGAGAGAGAGAGAGAGAGAGAGAGAGAGAGAGAGAGAGAGAGAGAGAGAGAGAGAGAGAGAGAGAGAGAGAGAGAGAGAGAGAGAGAGAGAGAGAGAGAGAGAGAGAGAGAGAGAGAAACAGCAGCGCCACAGAACCTCATATAGATCATGTCAAAGAAAGCACTTATATACAAGTGCGTCGAAGATGGACGCGACGTCGACTGATCCGAGGTGGGAAAAAAGCATCAGTCAATTATATTCTGCGATCGACAAAGAATCGTAACCGATCAAAGTGCGCATATAATATAGACCTATCGTCGAATCGCCTTCCAACGACAGAATGCTGAGTTCAAGAATGCATGTGAAAAGACATGCAGGCAGATTATGACAGTTGCCCAATAGGAGACACAATAAGCACGCATGCATACAGGGAGAGCTACAGCAACAAAATAGACTCTGATAGAGAGACAGAAAAAGATCGAGTGATTACAAGTTCATTATGTCCTGACTCGCTCTGATGTCTTGTATAATGCATCACTTGTAAAATAACGGGTGAAGGAGTCGTTTTAAACATGGATCGATGCAGAAAATAGCTTTCAGCATGTCATGCTATGCGAAATGCGCATCCCTTTAACACGCCAGGTTAATATTGGTCATTGTCAAGTCTTCATACTGAAGATATTTATTTCTCTGTATAAAGACAGTTTTCCATTGGGTTCAGCCACCTCAATATATTCAGCAAGTGACTTCGCATAAAATAACTTGCTCTTAGATCAATGTTTTTTATTCACAAATAACTCTGCAGGTTACAGAAGGGAGTAGGAAGGATTGAAAGTATACATATGCCGGTACCTCAAAACATTTGAGATAAGCTTACGCCAGTGATCATCATCATCTTGTTTAAAAATTTAGTAATGCCACATGTGGAGCTGATATGAGAGGAACGATGATTACTCATATGAACGAATACCCACACAGTGTAGTAAGTCTTTCTCAAGGGCGTCGCCTCCTGAAGATTTGCCATTCAGTCTTCTCTTCAAATCTCTCGAGTTGGTGTAGGCGCTCAACTAAACAAAACGAGCAACACTCTTAGAGTACCATATTCAGAGTGCCATATGTAGGAGAAGGAAAACTGTTTTCCCTTTCGACCACCTTCTTAGACTATTTCGCTATAGTATGAGGATGGATTTCTCGCTAATACAGGCCTATGTCTTTCCTCACAACTGCTAGCCACAAATCGTATCATGGTTAACCTGTTGGTTAAACTAACACAACTTTGCAAAAATGTGCTCCCTGAAAACGCCGAAAAACTTATCATTTATTTCAATCAAGAGTACTTTGTCTAGTTTGGTAGCTGGGCGTTAGAAAGAAATCCCCGTATGGAATATTTAAATGCTGCCAGAAACAGATAAATCTGTCCTCTTGAAAACATTAAATTTTTGTCAAAGAGAACTCGACTTCATCACAAAGGCAAGATGGTTTTGCTGCTAAAGTGCAGTGATGGGCACTAAACTATTTTTTTAGTTAAACTAAAACTATTTTCCAACTAAAAAATAGTTTAACAAAGTTGGCAACTGATTTTGGAAATTAGTTAACTAAACTAAAAAAAGTACCTTCAAGAAATCTCCAATAACTGCTGCAATAATAGCCTTTAGTTTTGGGGAAAAGACGTCCGTGGCAAGTCTACGGAAACATTGCCTCACTTGCCGAAGTTCTTGAGGCTCTGGCTTCCCATGCTTTTGTAGAGAGAATATTTTCCATGTTGTTAGGCCTACTTCTAACAACTCAGCGAAGGAGCTGAGTGCAAAGGTCACTGGAAATCAGAGCGTTTTCAAAATTGAATAAATGCATGCTAGAATGAAAGTGTTCAAACTTGGTTCAATTTGACACTAGCTGTATAAATAAGTAGGCCCCTGTAACTGAAATTACTTTTAAATAAGAACTAAAATGAGAACTGAAGTTATTTTTTGAAACTGTAATTAGAATTATAAATGAAATATGTTAAGAACTGTAATTGAAATTAGAACTGAAATTGAGAGCACCTGAACTGAAATACAAGTAAAATAACAATTATTTCTTGCAGTAGAATATCACTGCTCCACGTTGTCCTCTCTTGAACATCACAAATCATGTGAAGGATGGCTAAGGAACTGATTTTACTTTCATTAATAAAACTTACTTATCAAGAGGTTTTAAAACGAGACCTGCTAGACGTAAAATTATAATGGGAAATTGGCGAATGCCTTACCCAGTGGTTTTTTCAGCCGGAACGCTCCAGAACGGCGTTTCGGCACCTTTTTTCAGCTATTAAAAAATAATTAGTTATTAGCAATTTTAATAAAAGAATAATTTAGTTATTTTAAATTAGACCCTCCCAAACTCACCCCTGTTTTTTCTCGGGCTTCGCCCGCGATTTAACCCTTCCATAATTGTTCGGTTCCGGAACCTTTTTATTCTAGAAAACCACTGGCCTTACCTGAGACTGTCATTCACATTATAGTAGAATCATATCGAGCAGAGCAGCTAGGACCACTGGTGTTGCTGCTGAGGTAGCAGCTGCAAGAAAAATTATCGGAACTACCCCCATTCCATCAACATATTGCTTCGTGTCATAGCACAAAAACAAATGAGGCCCCAATACATGCAGACGGCCTCGGCTGCTGTCTTGCCAGATAGCGGGAGATAATAGCAACAGTACATTTCTCCATCAACGCTTATCTGTGTATGGCCACCCAGCGCTCCCTGAGATGCATACTTCCACCAAGCAAAACAACGGTGAATAATAAGGCTAATGATCCTTCCCGAACAACGCCCCTTCTCATTTCTGTAGGCCTTACCGATCATTTCGACCTCAGATTAGCAATAGCAGTAACAATAACGATAACCATAACCATAGAAAGTAACGATAATAATAAAAAACACCAGCTATAACAATAAATCCAGATCGAATGATTCTTGCTAACTGCCTTAGTGTTCACCATTCGTTGCTCTATACTCAGCTTCTTTTACTCGTTGCTCTACTCAGCTTCTTTTACTCGTTGGATATTCGTTTCTTCCATAGTTTTCCAATTATTCCTCAGTCAATATTTTTATCCCAATCCTCCAGTTTTTTCGTTTAGGCAGTTTTTGTTTTTCTAATGGATAATAATTTTTCACGCGAGTATTTACGGCAGCCGTCAATTGCCTCTGAACAGACTATGTTGTTTTTGTAGCCACTGCATCCCCAAAAGACAGATATATGTCTCCGTGGTGAAGCAGTTTACGGTCGCGGTCCGCGGGACAATCCCTGTATGGGTTCTGGTCGTCCACCCTTGACTAAATCCGTCTGTCACAGTCTGAGAAGAAGATTAGATGAAGAGAAGAAAACAGCTTTAACGACGTGCGTGTTAATGAGGAAGGTCGACAACGGCTTCAAGACATGCAGAGGTTGACCACCCGCTTCTGAGACACATCCCTAAGGACTCACGACTGACCCTTTCACAATCTCTAACACGTATTTTCCACTCCAAATCCGACCTCTGACTTTGAATTAGAACATCTGGCTCAAACCTTAATAGAACTATCAAGCGCTAGCTCTATTAAAGTCTGTGCCAGATGCTAAGTGACCCTACAGCTACGTTACTCCAGTAAAGTACAACAAGTAGATAATACGTCACCGCTTATCGCAAGATCACATATTTCTTTTCTGACACATATACACACCCTATAAGAAAGGCTGAAATGCTCAAGCCTACATGTAATGTAATGTAATGTGGTACCTTCTGCTATGCTGAAAATTGCTTCTCTTTCATATTATCTCACACGAGTCCTCTCTTCTCTCTCTCTCTCTCTCTCTCTCTCTCTCTCTCTCTCGCTCTCTCTCTCTCTCTCTCTCTCTCTCTCTCTCTCTCTCTCTCTCTCTCTCTCTCTCTCTCTCTCTCTCTCTCTCTGTCTGTCTGTCTCTCCCTCTCTCTCTCTCTCTCTCTCTCTCTCTCTCTCTCTCTCTCTCTCTCTCTCTCTCTCTCTCTCTCTCTCTCTCTCTCTCTCTCTCTCTCTCTCTCTCTCTCTCTCTTTCTCTCTCTACAGCTGGTGCTTTACTTCTTGAATTCTGACCCTCGCAGTGGTTATCTGGACGACCGAGCATTTAGTTATGCCTACTATATATTATTACTTCATCAGTTTCTTAGTTTCGGTTGGGTTTGTAAGACAGATGAAAGTTGAACCTATATGTATCTGAATAATTAGAGTTATTATATCAGTATTGTCGCTTTCTTCTGGAGTCCTATCTAGCTGCTAATAAACTCAGTCCAACTCAAGGTGTTGATCTATCAATTTGTCGAGTACTAACGAGTACAAAACATTTCTGTGGAGAAGAAGAATAGGAGGAGAAAGAGGAAAAGGAAGAAAAGGAAAAAGAGCAGGAGAAGAAGAACAGTTCCTTACTTTCACCTCGAGAGGTCTTCATGCGTTTTAGAGACTTAATTTTCTTAGCCTCAGTATGTGAGTGCGGATAACAAGTCCGCTACCTCGCTGCCTAAGCTTCACACGGTCAGTGTATTCATTATAGCTGAGTTGGTTACACGGTAAAAAAAATCGGTGGTAAGTTCCAGTAATTTTTGTGGTTTCCAGAGATCACAATTATTTAAGTGGCCTTTCCAACTCTTCATAGAGTGGAGTCAAACCACTAAATGTCGGTAGTGGAATAGTGCACCATTGAAAGAGTTAAGCATTGCACGATTCGAATGCTCCGCCAGTAATTGATGAATGGTTCACCGTAGAAAAGCTAGGATGCTTCACAGGTTATTGATGGAATGGTACACTGTTCAAAAATGTGCGATGCCAAAGTAGTAGAAACAGTAGATGTGAACTGGTCTGTTCATGAAGTTTCTTTGCACTCAACTGCGCTGCATCCGCGAAAGTGATTATATTTGATAACTTTGTTTCAGCCTGTGGACGACTTGTTGGCAAAGTAAAAGTTAGCAAAGGATAAGTGGTATCTTTTCACGTGTACCTGTTACTGGTATTAACTATGATATCATCATTATCATGACGCCTGCCGTTTTGCTGAAATTGGTACGAACAGAGATCTCCATTGTCCTCGGTCATGACCCGGCCCGCAGACAGAAATTTCGGGCCCCTAGGCAGAGCAGTCACGGGCCTCTAAACTATCTGTAGGCTTTATGAGAAAATTTGCTGTCATTCAAAATATATTTAGTTATAATTTGATAGACTGGTTATGCTAAAAGGTATCATAAAATAAAACTATGGAACTCTTTTGTAGAGCTTCGCACTACTTTATAAGGTATTGCTTGTCTTTGCGCCCAAGTCCTATTAATTGCTAAGTAATGCCCTTATTAATATACATATATACAGTTTTATTTTATGATACCTTTTAGCATAACCAGTCTATCAAATTATAACTAAATATATATACATATATATATATAGATCTTCGTTTATTCATAAATTCTTATTGACAGAACGCAGTGAGGTACAATTCACTCGGGTACTGATTATATGCCAATTAACACGTTTTCAGCCTGTGGACGACTTGTTGGCAAAGTAAAAGTTAGCAAAGTTAATAAAATATCTTAAAGTCGCAAAGTCCCATATAAGAAGCTCTCGAACAATTAATAATAATATTATTATGTCATACTATAATATTATTAATATAAAATAATAAGAGTATTATAATAAAATAATATTAACTAAAATTAATTAAAACTAAATAGAATTAATTAAAATTAATGAAATAACATTAATAAAATAAATGAATAAAATAAAATAATAATATTAAAACGTCATGCTATATTATATATTAGTGTCACGCCTCTTCATAAAAGACCGACACTGTCAACGGTATCCTAATATCCTGTCGTTACCCTTCGGTCATTGGAAGATGGTCGAACAGGTGGCTCTGTGACATTGTTCGAATCCCCCCCCCCGGCCTGTCACGTGAAGTTCACATAGATTGCATTTTCGATATCTGCGTAACTTCTGAGGTCACCGTCTGTGATATTAGCGTAGCTTTAAGTCGCTAAGCATGTGATTGTAAGCAGTGCCTAAATACAAGCAGCTGAAGGATGCAAAACATTCGTTCTGACATTTACGTTGACCTACTTATGAACTATTAATTGACATGTAGGTAAGTGTTTAAACAGACACGTACGTGTCTAATCATATATTGCATAGTGACCGCAGTTGTCTGTGAGTGCGTCTGGTCAGGGGCGTAACTTTAGTCCAAAAAGTGGGGGGTACCAATTTTTTCTCCAATTTCGCTTTTCGCATGAATACTATTTTGGACATATTATCCGTAATCGTAATAGTAGTAGTAAATTTAGTAGTAGTAATAATAGTAGCAGTAGTAGCAGCAACAGCAGCAGCAGCAGCAGCAGCAACAACAACAACAACAATGGTAACAAAAAATAATAGGAAGAAGGGCCTGTAAAGCTCTGTAATTTGTTTTCAGTTTTTAGGAATCAAATATTCCTTGGGAGGAATATGCGGCTGAAGCAGCTAATTGTATAGACAAGATGACCCATACGGTCATACCAGATCACATGAAATCAGATCGATGGATTGTGTCAATAAAAACAAGCCATTATTAGCAGTACTGTATTAGTACTATTTGCAGTATTAGTTTAACAGAGGGCTTACATCATTTTTATCGCGCTTCCTAACAACTCAGAAACGCTCTAAATTTAATAACTATAGGCCTACTCACTTATATCCAATTTTAATGACAATTCGGCAGCCATCTAGGCAGACATTTCAAACCATATTTAACCCAAAATAGGCCTATTTATGTTTTTTCTTTTAACTCTCCAGATGGAATGGAACTTTAGTCAACTTCAGGAAAATTTACTATCCGGAGTTGACCATGAACATCTTAATAGCCTGGCTGTCTCAGCTCGTTACACTTAAACTGTAAGATTATGAAACGCTGGTGAGCTTACCTCCATAACGACAATTTTATCGTCTATAATGTCATCGACTCGTTTTCGTTTTAGAACAAATTTATTCATTTTGCCTATCAGCAAAATCGGAACATCAACGACGTCTTAACTGATTATATTATGTAACAGAGCTTCTTCATCTGTTCGGCTCGGGTATTTTTAACCTATAGAAATAGTTACTGATTCTGAGATTGTGAGGGAACAGAGGGGTGATGAGTCATAACAATGCCGATTGCCGCCAATATCAGTGGGTCCATACAGGGGCGTCTACACCATAGAAACCTTTGAGCAAATGATCCATCCAAGAAATAGGGGAGGAGGGAGATCTGTCAGTGTGTGTGCCACCATTAACGAGAGGGGAAGGAACGGGAGGGAAGAAGAGGGAGAAGGGGAAGTTGCTTCAATGACTTAGGGGGAGGGGTAGACGCCTCTGGGTCCATGATTTGTAACTCATGAAGGATACAGAAGCTTGCGCTTTGACCTACATCTCCACACCCCAATAGCACATGACTAAGATGTCAACCATAAGGCGGAGATTGAGGGTGATGTAAGAAGAAGAGCGTAGCCGTGGCCTGCGAACCGGTCACTGCGGTCAGTCTGTCAGACAACCTGTGTGGCTGAAAGTCTGCCTGCCTGGTGCATACTGTACACCTCACTCTGTCTACATACACTAAGCAATGCTGATACTGCGCTCTCTGGGAAGGCACAATAAAATATGCATCGGCGTGGCTTAAAAGTGGGGGGTACGGTACCCCCCAGTCCAATAAGTGGGGGGGGGGTACGGGCACCCCTCGTACCCCCACAAATTACGCCTATGCACGGTCTGGTCCTTGTCCATATTCCTGTCAATAATCCTATCCCTGGACAAGTGAAAAGCATTTACCTATACACCCAGGGTTTAAAGTGTGTGGGAACGCGTGGGAACGGCGTTCCCACTCACAAGAATACTTGTATCAACTTTGAAGTACGTGTAGCTCTTTAACTCTGTTGTGAGAAAGAATCGGAGGTGATAATTTATTGTAATTTATGATAAGTCAATGCTCAATGTTCATGCGTCTCAGAGATTGTGATTGGTGCAGCTCGTGTCGCACTGTAGGCTAGGTGGCGCCACTGTGTCTAGAGGAAGCCAGCCATCTGTCGACTGCGCGTGTAAACCAATCTACTTCAGACAGTCATCATCACCGCGATCATCTGCTGTCGCACTTACTATAAAGCAGGTTCAACAATCGCGGTCTTCGGTCTTCAATTGTCGCCGCGTAGGTTCCTTCGTTCATTAATGAATGCATTCAGTTGCTGAATAGCAGTGGTGCCGATGATAACAAAAACAACTACGACGACAATAGGCCTACTATCAATATAAATGTATAATATATAATATAAATAATAATAATAATAATAATAGTATCAGTACTTGTAGTCGTTGTGGTAATGGTGGTGGTGGTGGTGGTGGTGGTGGTAGTAGTAGTAGTAGTAATAAAAATAATAAAACTTATCAATAGTAATAGTAGTAGTGATAGTAGCAGTAGTAATAATAATAGAAATAATTATAGTGGAGTAGTAATAATAATAGAAATAATTATAGTGATAGTAATAATAATGGCGATAGCATTTATTGTCATTATCATCATCATCATCATCATCATCATCATGATCATGATCATGATCATCATCATCATCATCATCATCATCATCATCATCATCATCATCATCATCATCATCATCATCATCATCATCATCATTACGAACGCCCTCTCGTGATCATCAGTATTCCACAATATGGCTTTGACATTTCGAAAACAACGACATAAAAATATCATTTGTGATCGAAAATGCGAAAATTTTGAAAGCGCTACTGAAAAACTAAACGCAGGGCATAGCACAATCACGAGCGCTGTGTCAAGTCAGAAGGGTTGTTCTGAGGTGCGAAGAACAAAAGTCCGGTTGCCAGGACAGGAGGGAGGAGAAGACGGGTGATAGATTACGGTGGGTTGTGTTTAGGTTGGAAGAAATATGAATGCCAACGATTGGATGGATTAGGTTAAGATTTCTTTAAAAGGTGGGACTTCAGTTTGACTGGAAAGTCTGAGGAGTGGCAGATAGAGTGGCTTTGAGATATAAGGCAGTAGATAAATGACAAGAGAAATTGTGGAAATTCAGGTGAGATATCGTTCAAGAGTCGAGGTGCAGACTGGGATATGGATTGGTGAGAAAATTTAAGACGAGTAGTAACTGTGTTGCAGGAAACTTGGGGTAAGAGTGAGGTAAGAATATGATATCGGGTAGAGTGGGGTTGACCAATAGTCAAAGAAGTATTTCATCGAGTGTTGTTATGAGGAGCAAACTATAGCGAGTAGCAGAGAGAGGATTTTAATGTCATCAGCATAAAAGCTTTTCTACTAATTGGTCCTGGGATGTACATATACCCTTTTGCTCTCCTCAACATACTCGGTTGCGTCTGTCGAATCTATTTGCTAAGATCAGTTAAGATTTGTTTATTAAGAAGGACCAATTTATCTCGTGATGATGACATAACTTATAGATGGAGACATCTGTAGCTTGTTGTGTTTATTGAACATGTATACATAGTGTTAATTGGTAGTCTGCTCAACTTCGCTGGGAGGTGATTAACGTCGCCCTCCTCCTACGCACAGGCTCGGAACTGGCACCACCTGAAACGGCAGTGGCAAATCTACAGTATTAACTCGGATACGATTTAGAACACCTGATAAAGTGTTCCTGCATATATGCGACCAAGTGCATATTGTGTAACATTGGCTCTACATAAGTGGGAGATGAGGTTTAATTACTGCGTCCAATGATAATAATTGGTTGCTGAGCCACGCAAGAAAAGAGATGTCCTGTCGTTAGACTGTGTTCCAACCGATTAGTCCTTTCGATCTGAGGACGCCTAAGGACCTCCACTGCTTGAGAAATGCCAACAGCGACCTTACCCAACTTCAATTATTCTACAGCAAAGTTTCCGTTGCACTGTCTTGCTAATTTTTAATTTAATCAAACAATGTTGTGTATTATTGATAAAGCACGTATTTAGGTGATGTATCTATGTATGTACTGTATGTATATGTATGTATGTATGTACGTAAATGTGTATGCATGCATGTATGTATGTATGTAGGTATATGTATGTATGTATCTGTATGTATGAACACGCTTGATATAGCGCATTTGCAGGACCTTACAAGAGCGCTGCTTCACAGCCGAACCTCTGGTCAGATGATAAGCAAAGACTGTTGCATCTGTCAACAAACTACATCTGCCGTGCAGTTGTACTCACCAGTCAACCGAATCCGAGTCAGGGAAGAAGACGGATCGGAGAATTCCACCAATCAAAGATCGACGACGAAGATCAGAGATCACGGGTTCAGCACAACGCCGCATCCACCACCACCATCAGCGCCACCACCACAGTCTTCGATCGCAGAACGATTGACGACGACGGAGGCAGTAGCAGCAGCAGCAGCTGATGCAGCACCAGACGCAGCAGCCGACTGCAGAGCATCTGCATCATTTACTCCTCGAGACGCCTCATGCAAGTCGACATCATTCTCACACGCCCACAGACATCCACTGATTATCAGTCCATGTGTTGGTCATTCCATATAATTATTATTATGAAATATCTTGGCATATAAGCGTAGTCTTAGGTGGACTTTACTTATGCTCGCTGTTCAGGTAACACTGAATTATACGTATCTGCGCGCTTGAAACAGGTACAGACATGTCAGACAGACAGACAGTCAGACAGACAGACAGACGACTCTGTAGCTATTCCTAACTAACTACAAGGTGTGGCCGAGCGACCGTGGCTGCAGAAAGGGGACCAGCTGTATGCCTGGGTTAACCGAAAACTGAGAATGTTCTAATGATTTTGTGTGCCTCAACCACCGCATTTTATTTAAAACACAGAGAATCCTGTAAAACGTAATTGTATGTAGGCCTATGTAATGAAGTAAAAGTTTACAATCGTCGTGCCTAAAGTCATGGGCGTCCGGAGGGAGGGGCAGGGGGCATTTGCCCCCTGAATTTTGAAAATTGTCTCGTTTTCTGTGTTCATGAATAGCTGTTCTATGCAAAAACGTCATTTTCCCCTCCCTAGAAAAAATTTGCCCCACAGACAAAATTTTACCCCTAGAAACATTCCTGGGGACGCCCATGCCTAGAGTCACAATTATCCAAAAAGTGTCTAAATTGATCGACTAAATTGACAGCTTGTTATTATACTGCTTAAGCGAATGTCAGACATTGGTTCTTCATAGATAAGTTTTAATTAATTTTAAAGCAGAAAGCTTTAATCACAGGTTCCTGATGTTATCGGTAAAATAATTGCTACATTTGGGAGTGTGTATATTTCGTGAATAGCAAGTTTCTGTGGTTTGAGACGACAAGCAATGTCTAAGCTTGTAGCTCTCACATTGGCTCAGTTTTAGAATGACAGGACTGAGGTCTTCAGCATTACTGTGTTACAAATATGCAAAGCTTGCAGTTTCTCATAATGGAGAAATGACGTATGTCTTGGTTTCAACGATGCCAGTATATGCCATTCATAGCAGTGAATGGTCAGAGAATTGTCTATCTAATTTGGAAAGACACAGAAAGTAACAGCATCCGTATACAACGGTACACATAAGTGATCACGAATAGTACGAAAGGAAATTACATTTACACAACTAAGCTGAGTCTCTGAAGTCGCCCCTGCAGATCCCTCCCTCTGTGCCAATTCACTTTGCACTTCAACATACTTTAGTATGCATGAAATAAACTCTAAGTAAACAAGCATGTTTCGAGTAATACAAAAACATCCCTAGCTTCGAAACAGGTAGCCTATCAATCAAAACTAGATTTAGTTGTAGCATGCATCACAAGAACATAAATGACTAAAAAGCTGACTGTCTCATTAACTTCTGAAAACACTACTCACGCCACCCATTACACTTGCACCATTATTTACTTAAGCTTTATACTAAACATGAGCTGATATCTCTCCCATATGACTGTAAAGTATCTTTTTCTATACGGATATAAACTGTGTACATACACATAGGCGTAGACTCTGTGGCAGCCGGGGCATTCACCCCCGCCCCCAATAATTGAGGAGGGGACCAAAATCGAGAGGAGAATTTCTTGAAATATTAAAATATAATGTTTCAAAATAGACAAACTTCTTCAAAACCAGACAAACAGAGGCAAAGAACTGAAATACCGTACCGGTACTATCAGAAATTCATGATGAAAATAGAAGCTCAGAGCACTGTGCACAGTCAAATTTTCCGATGTACATAATTATTGTATCCCAGAACTTCAATGGCTTTTTCTTCAATATACTTGCAGGGTGAGAATTGTCGGGGGTTGGGGGTTCAACCCCCCAGTCTTTCTTAGGACCCCCATAGTTAAGCCTTCATTTCACACCCCAACTCCACATGAATCAAGGTCTAACCCCCCCAGTCTTTTTTCTACAATTCTCATACTGTAGCCTATACTTGGCAAAGAGGTTCTCATCCATCTCATGATATATGCTAACTGAGCGTTCTGTACACCCAATGCAACACTTGTAGAATGAATAACTAATATTTTGAACAAGTTTACGCCGCTGTACATACACACAAAATAATATAGCCTATACTTCATATATTATGCATTGTGTTTCCATGTATCTTTTTCCTCGCTATATTTGTTTTATGTATACATTGTGTTTCTATATGGATACAAATGTGGTCGGCGGGTCTGACCAGGTCATCAGAACAAATGATTCAAAACGAATGTTCCTCTCCTTCTCGTTTTTCTTTAGCGTGTTTGCCGCCATCCTCGGTTTCCTTCCTCTGCTTGTATGTCTGCTTCTATGCGTCGCTCCCTCTCCCTCCGGTCTGTCCTTTTATCCGTCTGCCTTTGATGCGTATGCAGAGCAGTAGCAGCTGCGAACTCCGCTCGATTCATCCATGTCATGAAACCGAACAGCATCGTCCTAAATCTCGCCGAATCTCGCGAGATGTCCGTGCACTCGCCTGCCAATGAGGAGAGATTCACGCCCGAGGCATATTTATTGTATATACATACATACATTTAGATACACATGCATATAAATATATACATAAATATATATATATATATATATATACGATTAACGTAGAAAAGTATAGCCTATAACACAGATTTCAACTCGCCTTTAATTCAAATATACAGAGTGGGCCAAAAACAGTAACCCCATACAGGTTTGCTAATATTTCGGCCAAAAGAAAGAATTTTTAAATCAGGTTTTACTGACTTAAAAGTAATTCATATTACGTATAACAGCCAAATTTCAACAAAATATTCCAAGTAGAACCAAAGTTGTATAACTTTTACTGGGTCCACCCACTGTTTTTTGATGGTCCAAAAACATATGTAGGTAGACCTTACGCAAAAAAGTACAAAAAACGATTTTATTAAATCACATATCAAATACTTGGCATCAAACAGACTTGATATTACTTCACAACTTGTGTTCAATGTGTCCACCACCAGTACCCACACATGTTTTGAGTCTCTTTGTAAAGTTCTGATGATCTTGTTGGCAGTTTTCCAGAATTAAATCTTCCCATATCAACTACAATGCGACCTTCAATTCTCTTATCGTTTTTGGCTTCGGTCGCAGATTGTGGTATTTCTCCAGCATAGCTCCCCACATGTGGTAATCCAGGGGGTTCAAATCCAGAGAGTTTGGGGGCCATTGGTCCTTCTCAATGAAACCAGGGCAATTGACATTGAGCCAATCTTGCCTGAGACGAGCAGTATGCGCTGGTGCGCCGTCTTGCTGAAAGATGAATCCAGTTGGCAGCAGACTCTTGCAATCTGAAATTAATTCTGGAAGCAGGCGAGAAACGTAATATGCAGCATTCACCTTCGCCTTTTAATCAACAAAATGCAGTCGACCTTTGCCACCTAAACAAATACCAGCCGATACCATAACATGTGGAGCGAACTTCTTGCGTTTAACGATCAAGCGACCAGGTCTTGCTAAATGATGTAACAGTGACCTGCAGCTACGCTGGTGCCCCGTTTCTTTTCTAAATAATAATAATAACAATTACATTTAATGATTTAAAAATCCTTACTTTTGGCCGAAATATTACCAATTAGGCCTATTTGAGATGTGACTTAATAAAATCGTTTTTTTGGTACTTTTCGTTGCGTTACATGTTTTTGGACCATCAAAAACAGTGGGTGGACTCAGTAACAGTGACATAACTTTGGTTCTGTTTGAAATATTTTGGTGAAAATGGCTATTATATGTAAATATGAATTACTGTTAAGCCAGTAAAACGTGATTTAAAAATTTATTACTTTTGGCCGAAATATTAGCAAAACCTGTTGGGGATGACTTTTTTTGCCTACCCTGTATATAGCCCTCTGCATTCAGTAAGTTTCGATTATGTAGAAAAAATAATATACATGTATATAATAAAATGCTGCTATGGCTATGCATGGGTGGATAAGGTCTTCTGGAAAACGTAGTGCATATTAGAGATATCGGGAACACGCTTATATTAAAACGCTGTCCCTCTCCATAGTTTCCACGTAAATATTAGAGGCATATATATATATATATGTATATATATATATACATATATATATATATATACATATATATATATATATATACATATATATATATATATATATATATATACTCATGCTCATTTTATTAAGTCACAAGACCTAACAATATTCGTGAAACAGGTGTTTGCAGTTTGCGAACAATTGTTGTGTGTGTGTGTGTTGCTATTGATATAGCGCCTTTGGCACCCTCAGAATAACGCTGCAACATGACTAATTTGCACCATAAGTTCGCCATGTTCAGTGCTTATTTATGCTGAGCGCCACCTATCTTCGGTTAGTCTCATTATAGGCTTAATTCTGATAGAAGCGTATAATTATTTGTTAAGAGCAGACATTAGATGTCACCAAATAGAATTGTGTTTATAGAGCAATTCATCTCTATTAACCGCTAGGGGCGCAATCCCGGCCTCTGCTTCATTTATTACACGAAGATGACTCTTGCAACATATCGTTGTCGCCAGTGTGAGAATTATTGTAGAAAAAAGACTGGGATGGCTGGGTGGGTGTGGAGTTGAATATTTGGAAATTTGCAAACTCAGAAAATTCAAATATACAATAGAAAGCTTAAACTCCTTAAAGTGATGACTTCACCAATTTTTTAGTATACGATTCACATGGTCTAAATAATTTAACAGAGGTCTCCAAAGTTTTCCAGCGGGGGGCCACATTGCTGACTTTCTAAAGCTCCACGGGCCAAAACTTCGGAAAAAAACCGCGAATGAATAACTGCTAACAGACTATTTTATTCCTGAGGTCTGATGCAGTGCAGAATTTCAATGCAGATATCAGTAACAATTAAGATGGTTTTTCGTTAGTCCTGATTAGTGTGAGAAGCTTGAAATTGATGCATTTCTTAAATAATTCTATCCAGCTGCGGTTCAAAATGAGTGGTTCCAATCATAAGTAAGGCATTCAAATGTTCATCAGACAATTTGCGATCTGTAGCAGGATTTCGTGTACGGTACTTCATCTTGGAAAAAGTCTTCTCACACAAATACGTAGTGCCAAAAACTGAAATGAATTCACGAGCAAAGTTTCGTAAATGAACATATTGAACAGATGGAAGGCATTTCTAGAATTCAATCCAATTTCCTTCCTTAAATTTGTCCCTCAGGATGTCATTGGATTGCAAATCGAGAACTTCCATTTGTAACTTAGGAGGTAAGTCTTCAAGGACAGAGTCAAAAGGATTTTCGAAGGTTCTTATTTTCGAAGAGCATGCATCGAGATCAGAGAAACGTTCCTGGAACTGTTGTTTCAAAACGGAAATGACATCTTGAGCAAACAAGCTTGGAAACGGAGTCGCAGCTTCCTGGCTATATTTGCCACAGCGTGAAAAGTGAGATAAGCAGCTTCTTGCTAACTGAGTATCAAATAATGTTAACTTCTGACGAAAAGCTTTCACCTTGGAGTACAAATCACAAATGAGTGAAGTTTCACCCTGCATTCGTAGATTTAGGCAGTATGCATGTCAGAGTACAGCGGCGTTAAAATTATAAATTTTCCCAATTTATTTTGTTTTTTCAAGGAGAGTTCGGCCGGCCAGAATATAGACCTTAGCGGGCCGGATGTGGCCCGCGGGCCGTACTTTGGAGACCCCTAAATCTCACCAATAAACCAGAGCATAAGGCCTACTTTATTACCAACCCACAAGTAAATTGTGAAAGAAAATGCTAAAAATATATGCACAATTTAATCACATTAGCACCGCTGAGTGGGTTGGAAACGACCCCCTGGGGTTTGCAATGAATTCTTAACTGGGGTCCTAAGAAAAGACTAGGGGGTTGAACCCCCAACCTCCGATATAATTCTCACCATTGTTGTCCTTTTCCATGCAGCATCATGAGCACTCTACCGGTTAAGGCGATATTATTTTTGCCTGCTCCTTAATTGCCTTATCCAGGGCTTTTTTTCAGCCGGAACGCGCCGGACGGCGTTCCGGTGTCGCGTGACAGACTATCCGTCCTAAAACTATCCGGGGGGATGAATAAATTTATCCCCCCGGATGAAATCTACCGGTATAGAGTATCCGGGGGATAAACCATTTCTATCCCCCATCGTGTAAAGTCATCCCCCGGGGATAAAAATTAACGGGCATAAGGTATTACTGAAAATGCGTATAATTGATATGTATTATTATTATTATTATTATTATTATTATTATTATTATTATTACGGTATTATTATTATTATTATTATTATTATTATTATTATTATTATTATTATTATTATTATTATTATTATTATTATTATTATTATTATTATTATTATTACCCCGAGGTAAACAGGATCCCTCATGGACTTCAACATTATTTACAGTGTAGATTTGTCTGGAATGGGCCCTATTCGTCTAGTTCTAAGTTGGTGAAGGTACCCCTAAAGGCCACCGCGTTGAAACGTTGAATCGTAATCGCAAGTCGTTGGAACAAAAAAGTCGTTTCCCGAACGTCCCCCGTAATAGTTTTAAGGCTCTGCCTAAGGGCAGAAAGGAAGGCCAAGCCCTCATTGTTAATCGGGCCCAGGGTTTCAAATGCCAAGAGAACAAAAAAAATGGGTAGTGGACAGCTGGCAGTATTTGTCGTATTTGCGGGCTGCCGCCTTCTCGGCCGCTCACCGGCCGCCCGAGCGGTATCCGGCAGGTAAGAAGCAGCCACTGTATTGGTCATGGTACAAGGCTGTATTATTATTATTATTATTATTATTATTATTATTATTATTATTATTATTATTATTATTATTATTATTATTATTATTATTATTATTATTATTATTATTATTATTATTATTATTATTATTATTATTATTATTATTATTATTATTATTATTATTGGTATTATTATTGTTATCACTATTATTATGGTGCTTTTAAATAGCCTTCCTTCAAGGTGATCTACTCAGGAGCGCTCCCGGCAGGGGCGGCGCCAGACACTTTTTCTAACCAGGGCATAGCCAGGGCAGTCATACAAATAACCATTACAGAGGGCGAATTATGGAGAGCGCGGTAGCGCGAGCTTAAATGTTGACCATATAGGGGGCCTAAGATCGCGTTACCGCGCTTGCCATAAATCGCCCCAAGCACTATTATATTTGTCTATAGTCAGGAGGTCAGATGGGCGAAGCCCCCCGGAAGCTGAACGCTTTTTGAGATCTGTAAAGTAAATTTTAACATTTCAGTGAATTAAATGAATTTATATATCAGGATATAACAAGTATACACGAACACATTCTGGACAGAGCAAAAATTCTGGCAGGGCATCGACCAGGGCAAAGGCTTTTTTTACCAGGGCATTTGCCCTGGCGCGCCCTGGTGTAGCGCCGCCTCTGGCTCCCAATCCAACCACAGCTAAAAAGAGTAGTCTTTAAGTTGGTAAGGAACAAGGTAAATTGAGTCAAATGGACCAGGCGGAGTACAACAGGGAGACAAATCTAAGCTGTAATCAAAATCCAAAACGAGAAATAGGTAAAGCAAGTGACTCTAAGTGTTCGAAGTCTTCTAAGCAATGTTTAGAGCAAATCAAACCGAAGTTACAGTAGGAAGGATAACCACACGCGGAAGTGGCTTTCTTCCCCTTCTCTTGAGAGGAATTTTGGGGAAAGACAGCATTACCTTGTCGTTGAAATATTTCTCAAGATATTTTCGCATTTCTGAAAGCTCACCGAAGTCAAAATCCAGCCAGTGATGGGCAATAGTTAACTAAAAAGTTGCTAACTTTTAGTTTAACTAAAGTTTTTTAGTTAGGGATGAAGTTTAACTTTAAAAAATTAGCTTAGTTAAAACCATAGTTTAACTAAAAAAATGTAGTTGCTAACTAAAAAGTTTAACTTAAAAAATCAGCAATACGCAATTATTTTCAGCAATGAACATTGAACACGGTCAATTACTCAACGTGAAACTTAATGATTAACACAATATGGTTTAAGCATTAACAGCTTATGTTTTCAAATTCATACACTACTTACAGTATGCCTGTAACTGTATGCTAGAACAGTACACATTGCATAGTTTGAAGGTGAAATTGCCACTGACGCTCTGCATTATTACAGTTAATTTAACCTTTGTTATTGTGAAAATGTTTGTCGTAAAAGTTGGAAAAAAGTTGAAAAAGTTTAACTACTTTTTTAAGTTTAGTTAACTAATTTCCAAAATCAGTTGCCAACTTTAGTTAAACTATATTTTTTAGTTGGAAAATAGTTTTAGTTTAACTAAAAAAATAGCTTAGTGCCCATCACGTAGCAGAACCGGAAGCAATATCAAAGGGATAGGTAGCTGCGTACAGCCCACACGAAGAGAAGTCCATTTGCTGTTGGCAGGGAGGACTTTAACATGTAGGTTTCCCGATGTGGTTAGGTGCCTTGTGTAGAGCCGACGCAATTATCGGCCGAGATTTGCCGAGATCAGAATCGACCGATATCAAGCGCCAGCTTTACCATTTCACCTAATTAGCACCTTATTCCATTTTCATGCGAATAGACATTGTTTAATTTGCGTGAGATTACAACATCACAAAGAACACAAGAGTCATTGAAGTTGGTTCATTGCCTCGAATGGCTTCACTGGCTTTGCTGGTGTACCTATTGATACGAATCGATCGATATCAAGAGCGAACTACCAATTCACCTAATTAGCGCCTTAATCCCTTTTCATGACACTGTCGTTTGTGACTGCTGATATTTTGTCTTCCTCGCCTTGCTGGTGTAGCCTACCGATTGATACGAATCGACTGATATCAATGTCACAACTTGCCTAAAGAGTAAATATAGAGTAGACAGTAGAGAAAGAGAGTAATGAGAGGATCATTGACTTCATTGAATTCCAACAATAAGTAGTATATGGCTGATGTAGTTCTAAACTTAAATCGCACAATTTGTAATTATGTTGCAGGGGGATACTTTTTGACGGGGGGATAATTTCGTACGACTCATGGGGGATACTTTCGCACGAGGGGGGATAGTCCCTCCCGTTCACATTCATCCGGCCGGATACTCTATTCTGCTAAGGGGATATACTTGTATGGGGGATACTCTATTTCGTGACACCGGCACCTTTTTTTAGCTACTAAAAAATTATTTATTTATTTTAATAATAAAAAAATAATTTAGTTATTTTAATTTAATTTCAGTGTTTTTGAACTGTTTTCAGTGTTTATTGAGACCCCTCCCAACCCCAATCCCGTTTTTCTCGTGATTTTAGCCCGTCCATAATTTCCGCGTTCCGGAACCTATTATTCCGTTCCGGAACCTTTTCTTCTAGAAAAAAAGCACTGGGCCCTTATCAATGTCGTATTGCAAACTTGAATCCGAATCTAGGTTGTCAGAATCTTAGTCCTCGTCCTCCTCAATTCCGAGTGAGAGTTTAGATTTTCATAACCAAACGCCGAAGTCAAGTGTGAATAACACAAATCATAGGCCTATAAATCTTTTCTGCCTTTATCCCATATATTATTCGTGTTTGTATAGCGTTTTCATAAACCGTGAATTTAATAAAGGGCTATATATAGATACTGTAGTGGTTAACGTACTGGAATGTCAGTTTAGAGGGCTTGGATTAAAATCCATGCAAGGACAGAACGAATGATCGTTCACTCAAGATCTCTGTTCCACTGCTACAAAACTGCTATGACATCTACGACGACCATGTTAAGACAAGACGGTGACGGAGAGAGCTGGCTATATATGCAGTCTTGTTGTCAAGACCTTAAACCTCAAGACCAAGACCAAGACCAAGACCTTGAACCTCAAGACCAAGACCAAGACTTTGAACCTCGAGACCAAGACCAAGACCAAGACTTTGAACCTCGAGACCAAGACCAAGACCAAGACCTTGAACCTCAAGACCAACACCGAGAACAAGACCAAAAAATCACAACCATTTGCAGACTTATGTTACTTATTAAAACGTTGTCAAGTCGGACTACTCGCTATTTGAGTCTTTTATTTTATTCACAAAAAAACAACTCCAAATGCAGACTGCAGAGAATTTCGAATTCGTATTTACAAAAGTCCTTCATGCAAAATGTTATTCCAAAAGCCTGTTGCATTTTTAAAAAAACAATTCGCTCAGAATTTTCTGACCAAGACGTGACCTGTGGGGCCTCATAAAAATTCTGCCACGTGAAAAATACGTTCTACAGGTGCTGAAATCACTGGCACACAGAGCAGCTTTTCAAGTACAAATCGTGAATCTGTTTGAAATCATTCCATGGTAAATAGCCTGAAATCAAGATAACTGTCCAAAACAACAGTAAAGCCTCATTCACGCCGTGTAAATACTAAAGCAATTGTTTTAGTAATTATTGGATAATTTTTTTAAATTCTTGCGTTTTGTTAGATGACTGTTCACATTGTCAAAAGTCTTGGTCTTGGTCTTGTAAAACCAAGACCAAGACTTTGAACCTCAAGACCAAGACCAAGACCTTGAACCTCAAGACCAAGACTTTTGGTCTCAAGACCAAGACCAAGACTTTTAAAAACGAACTCGAGTGCACTCGAGACCAAGACCTTGGTCTCGAGGACAACAAGACTGCATGGCTATATGCACCTTCATGTCTTCAAACTGCTGTGGCGTCTCTGAAACTGCGCTAAAATTCGCTTACTTAAGGTGAGGGGAAGGGAAGAGGAGGGGAAGCGTGTTGGGTTAAGGGATCAAGGGAGGACCCATGCACTCAGACACAAAAGCAAAAGTCGGTGCCTATTATTGGCATATATATATGCGTGGCCGAGATTCGAATCTACTGTAATGTGTTGATTCGCTTTCTGTCAGCTCAGGTCTTACATACCCGGTATATAGGCTCAGGCCCGCATTAAGGGGGTGCTAAGGGTGCTGCAGCACCCGGGCCCGCAGTTTTGAGGGGCCCGCATTTTCGGAAGTACAGTAAAAAAAATTTGTTGATGGCTAAATATAGGTACTCACAGCACCCGGGCCCATACTAGCCTTAATGCGGCTCTGTATAGGCTACAGGCTGCATAACAGACTCCTCCGCCTTTTTAAATTTAAAGGAAATGAATAGACTTGAAACGGCAGCGTGTAACCTTTTCAGGCGATATACAGCTCTCCTTTTCATTCTTTCCAAACTATTTCCCTCTGGGGCCCTCCTCTATCACTCAGCTGCTAAAAGGCCTTGGCCTAATTGATGTCGTCAACCAATCTCAGTCTTTTCTCAGAACGGGTGCTAATCTACTTAAACCCCAAACCGGAATTTTTGACTTCGGTCTACGGAAACAGAAAATCTCTGACTCGGTCACCGTATGCAGCCTTCTCTACTCTCACTTTCACCTCTTTTCCCTTGTTATAACAGGCGGTATCTCCGCATGGGCGAACCTCTGACTTGATGCAACGTTGTTCAAGTAGGCCTAGAGCTGCGGGTCGGCATTGTGGTTTATCGATTTCCTATCTCCTTTTTGTTATTTCCCAAGTCATTCGGTTTCGGTTTCGGTTTTCTAACTATCGCGATATTGACGTTGGTTTTCAGGTTTTTATATTGTCCTTATGCTTTAGGTTTATTGCTCCGAATTTGCTCGACTTTGCTATTACGTAGTGTACACTTTGCAACTGTATGCCTACAGTGTGCGCAGCGCTGTTTTACTGCATGTTTGTTGAAATAGCAGGCTACATAGGCCCTAGGGCCTAATATGGCGCGCCACCGCAGTTTAGGCCTTTCCTTCTACGTCTCCCTACATAAAATTATACTGCTCAGCTGGTAGGCCTGATAAAAATTAACTAGTTGAGCCTCGGAGGATGGAGGATACGAAGGATAAGGAGAGTCTGGCCAAAAATGTAAATACAGCTATGAAATACCTTTAGCCACGACCTAACTTAATTCTTCCACAATATCTGGTGTCCAGATTTCAGTGTCCAAAGTATCTGACAACTGAGATATTCAGAGCTCATGAACTGTTATATTTGCAGGTGCTATTCATGCCATCTTCTGTATACGCCCCCTATAGCCTTCCATGACATATGCAGAAGCACTGAAAACCACGCAGAGCTTGAAAAAACAGATCTGTATCCTTGCTGGCATTCCTACGAGTAGGCCTACCAGTGCCGTTTTAAGGCACAGGCACGCGAGGCCCGGGCCTAGGGCCCCGCGCAGCGGGGGGGCCCCGCGGCGGTCCAGAAACAAAATAACAATATTATAAGTTCTGTTGTAACAAGTAACAATTCTGCAAAGTAAAGTAAGAACAATAACACATTTTTATTATTTTTCTCAAAACTTAAATTAATCAAGAACGAGCTTCGCAGCCGTATAATGCAAGAACGATTGAACTGCCTGTCTGTTATGAGCATAGAATCAGATGTGTTGGAGTCTTTGAATTTCGATGATATTATAAAAGACTTTGCTCAGAGCAAAACACGAAAGCGATATTTGTAAGAAACTGTCGTTACAAAGTCACAATCCATGTATAGCAAACATGTACTCATTATAATCACACTTTCAGTTTGTATAACAAATAAACAATGGAAACTGTAAAGAATGTTAAACTAAACTTTTATTTTACACTTGTAGTACAAAGATTGATGTGTTAGCTGTGTTATTATGAGTTTAGTAACAGTATACTATATTAATAAATTTAACAAAATGACACATATGCACGTACAATGCACTAATGCAATACTCTGTATGTGAGATGGAGATATTGAGACGGAAATCGGATTACGTTTAAGGTTATTTAGGGTTTGTGCGGGTTGTGCCTAGGGCCCCCAAACTCCTTAAAACGGCTCTGAGGCCTACTACATCTCTCACCAACAGAACCAACCAAGCATCAACAGTTACAGCAAACACACTTCAAAACAACGCAGTTAGCCCGTACTCATGCCAAGGATACCCTCATACACTAATTCACTAAATCTATATGTGCGCGTTTTTATATATTGCGACCGTATGGCCTCGACCCTGCTAATTTTTCTCTGAATTGATCGGGTGAGATCCTTCACTACCACAGCACCACTGCCCGCTTGAATGGGCGCCATGCAATTCAAGGTCCAGGGCTCGTGTTCGGGCCGTGCTAGCCCGAGATTTAAATCTCTAAAATAAGCCACTACCGTGAGGCGAACTGCGACCCGCACGCACTCTCACAGTCTCACTCAACGGCGCGGAGGGACGTTGCCCTAACCAATGTAGTTAACTGGGCCAAATAAGCGATGTATGGATGAAACTCATCGGAGACTGGAAGCCTCAGACCGTGCCGCTTGGATCCATCGCTTAGCCTACAACAGATGCATGGCGTGTTCGGAGAAAAGGTGACGATCGATTTGCTGGAAGAAGATTACTGAAATTGACAGAGACAATCCTCGACGACTGTGGTCATCGCTTTTCAGCATCAGTGGCCGCTGTACATACGTAGACCTACTTCCTCAAAAAGCTCCATACTGTAATATCATTCAAGGCCACGGACAACCGGAACTTTATCATCGTTCAACCTAGAAACTAATGAAGACGTCACTTCGTTCTTAATCACGTCTATAATTCTAGCCTATATTAGTATTTTACGAATACACTATATATATATATATATATATATATATATATATATATATATATATATATGTAAGAGGGTATATATTATTGTAAGAGGGTTAGGTTCCACTTAATTATAGCATAAATACAGGGCCGGTTTAACCACTAGGCGAACTAGGCGGCCGGCTAGGGCGGCACATTTCTGGGGCGAAAGAAAAGCTACATAAAGAAATATTTTTTAAACCATTGCCGCCATTTTGCCAGTCCAGAGGCGTAGGCCTAGCCATACAAGGCGCTCCTTAGGTGCGTACGCACCCCTGTCACATTCTGCTTTAGGGCCCTTTTCTGTCATTTTCCTCCAAGCGCGCAAATTTTAAATTTGGTTCATTGTTCCATCTGATGACATATTTAGCCGCTACCTACGGTGTTCAAAAAGCCCGTGTACTGCGTGTATTTATCAGCCTCTCTGCGATGACGGATGGTACTTGTCTATACATGTACTAGGTTACCCTGATATGTCGGAATAATTGACCTTGTTCGACCCCCCAGCTGCACATGAGCCAGATTCTCTCTTTTAGATGTACAACCACGGCACACTTTAACCGTATAATCTCGCAGCTCCAGCGTTAAGGCTAAAATATGCCTGAAATAGTATGCCTTGTTCGTCTGTCTTTTGCTCTCTCTCTCTCTCTCTCATCTCTCTCTCCTCTCTCTCTCTCTCTCTCTCTCTCTCTCTCTCTCTCTCTCTCTCTCTCTCTCTCTCTCTCTCTCTCTCTCTCTCTCTCACTCACTCACTCTCTCTCTCTCTCTCTCTCTCTCTCTCTCTCTCTCTCTCTCTCTCTCTCTCTCTCTCTCTCTCTCTCTCTCATCTCTCTCTCTCTCTCTCTCTCTCTGTCTATGTCTCTGTCTCTGTGTCTCTGTGTCTCGTTTTCTCTCGTTTTTTCTCGCTCTGTCTCTGGTCGCAGTCCTGTCTCTCTCAATGTCTCTCTACAAAACTTGTGGCCTGTACACTCTACATTGTACGAACGTATGCAGTATTCAAAGCTCTCTTGAAAAAAGAAACTAAGACTCAACTGATGGTAAGGAACTTCTAAATTTAGAGTAGTAGTTCTTGTTGCTTTAATTTTTAAGTAGTACATACGTAGGCTAATCTGCTTCTCGTTTCTACATTTGCTAAAAAGAAAGTGCGAAAAATCAAATTTTGAAATTACATTATAATTTTTTATATGTATAGACTTCGCACGTAGGTAGAACTAGGACTTAGTAAACGTAGCCACAGGAGTTAGGCTACTAAGTGTTCAAATGAAACTATGCACTGTATCATTAATTAATATTTACATTTTAAATTCCCATTAAACGTGTTAAACCATACAGCATAGGCTGCATAGCTAATGCAGTTCCAGACTATTACTTTAATTATGGCAAACTTTAAAATTTAAAATTTATTAAGTGCCATATTTTTGTTTAATTTATAAGCAATAATGATGATTCTTAGATGATTACAATGAACGACGATACTAAATTAAAGATGCAGCATTCGGCTGCATTCCTGTGTGAAGGTTATATTAACTTGATTAATTTAATATTAGGCCTAATTAGGCCAAGTTATCGCACTTGCCAGGGGCGCAGTGCGACAGGTTCACCTAGGGCGCCAACTACTGCGGCGCCGGCCCTGCATAAATATAAACTCTTTCAATTTTCACAATCCAATAAGCTAGTTCACCTTTATTTTGCGCTGTTTACGGCTGACTCGTCTACTAGTGGCCTCTAGTGGCCTTATGTATACACGTCTAACGTCTTACCCAGAGCTCTCTTAGTGCCTCTGTTAAAGCCGAAGATCCGGGGTTATAGGCCTACCCCAATGGTTAAAAGCCCTTGGGTTAAAGCTAATATAGAATCCTTGGGTTAAAGCCATTATAGCCATACATGTAATGTGTCATTATTTATACTGTGGTTCAGAGCCGTATTATATAGGCCTACTGCTCTGCTGTGGTTTATCAAGAAATTAGAACATAGAGTTAACTTCCGAATTTATATAGAGATACTACATTTTCTTCGCAGCTTTCTGACAAATTTTACGCCAATGTTTAGTAAGAGTTTTAATTAGCCTAATGTGACAATATATAATAAAATCAGGCGATTTGAATTATTTGAAATGCTACTAAAAATCAGTGGAGGTAATCGATGATTCTATGATTTCCTAAAGTAAAGTTTAGGCAAAGATCTCAGAGTCATCACAGCATAAATAATTATTTATACTGTGGAGTCATAGACAGATTCTAGTGTGATGCTTTAGACTGCACTGACGTCATTCATGTAGCTTCTCTAGATGATGTGTCGAATTGAACAAGATGTTTTTCGCGAGGAATTCATATCGATATAAATTATTTATTCAGTATTTTTCTCATATGACTTAAGCAGTTCATCAAAGCAGTTTAACCTTTATATATAGTACCTTACTGTAAAACATCGTTACCATCAATCATGTAAGTTACCGAAATTTTTATGTGCTGGCGTGTCTTAGATTAAGGTGTGTGATTAATAATAATAATAATAATAATAATAATAATAATAATAATAATAATAATAATAATAATAATAATAATAATAATAATAATAATAATAATCTTCGTTTAATATCTTCAAACTGACAATTACGCAGTATGATTACAAATCAGTATGAACGGATGGTCACAAGTTATTACAGGAGTCGAATTTTAAACGTATACGGCAGCCTTGCAAGGCGCCTATCACGTAGGGTGACCACACGTCCCGGATTGTCCGGGACAGTCCCGGAATTTGAAAAAATGTCCCGCGTCCCGGACACGTCCTTTCCGGGACAATGAAACGTCCCGGAATGAATTTTTCTACAATTAAATACTATAGGATTTGCCATTTTAATATTCGAAAAAATTAAAAAGTAAAAAAGTAAAAATTACAAATTATAAAAAGAAATAATAGTATAGAAAAATATGCAGCGTCGCACAACATTTACTAATCCGTGGCACAGTGTATCTTAAGAGTATCGCTAACAGCGGGTCTACCTTCTGCACTAGAGGCTTCGCTCTGGGATTTTTAGCCAATGGAGTGATTTGAGGATGGGAATGATGATGACGTTTAGTTGTTCTAGTGACAGCCCTAGGTAGTGAGTTTTGGATAAGTCACAGACGCTTGATTTGGGTGGATTCAAGGTTGAAGAAAAGGGAATTGCAGTAATGTGCTTTGAATGAACAATGGAGGTTGCAATGGTGGAGTCAGTTTTAAGGTCGAGCATGGGTCGGATGCATCAGAGGTCTCGAAGTGTGAGAGTCGGAGAGGATGGAGATGTGGTTAGAGAAGGAGAGATGTGGATCAAAAGTAATACCAAGATTGCTGGCAGGGAGTCAGAAATGGCATCCATCGTGAGGTAGGTTGAGCAATTGTGGGATGAAGGTAGAAATAGAGCTTGTGGAGGATTTGTAGAGTTGGGTGTCGTCTGCGTAGAGATATTGGTCAACTGAGGATGATTTTATGAAATGATTTAAAGGTGTGGTACACAGAATAAAGAGAAGTGGACCCAGGACGAAGCCTTGAGGGCACCACAGGAGAGAGGAGAGGGTGCGAGCAGTGGCTGGAGGCTTTAACAGAGAAGGATCGGGAAGACAAGTAGAATGTTGTACATCATCGGTTAAAACATAGTCCCGTAGTCACTATATCAAGTGTATACTATCTAGGCTTGAATCTTGATTAATTTTGAATAATTTTTATCTTGCGCTTGAGCAATAAATTGGCCAATGGCTCGTTTTCTTTTTAATTAAAACAACTACAAATAAATGCGTAATTTTGGTCTAAAATCTAACAAATATATTTCAGTCGAGGTATTGCGTATGTACAGCACTCGTCCTAATGAGCCCAGCTCCTAAAATTTGACTTAGATTGGAAGTACTGTGATGTCCCGGAATGGCAGAAAAGAAATGTGGTCACCCTACTATCACGTCCTACATCTCATTTTCAGAAATAGGTTAGCATATATTCTAATAAAGCCATGCAAACAAATTTAGGTAAACTTGCGCTATAAGGGTCCCTATCTAATGTTATTGTCTGACCCAAATTCAAGGGGCTATGTATTACTGTGTGACAAGAGGTCGCACCTAGACACTAGTTAACGCCCAGACACCAATAAGGCTATTTAAATGAAAGCACATCGACAAATATTCAGCAGCAATGACGCTAGTTTTCAAGTTTATCCGTGTTAGATATTGACATCCCTCAGTTAAGTCACATTAAAGTTTCATTTAATCATTTTGAACATTTATCCAATAAATGTAGCTTAAGTTTCATAGATTATACTTGAACATTTAGCTTAAACTTCCTATAAATTTAGCTTAAAGTTTCATTTGAACATCCATCCTTTAAATTTAGCTTATACATTGTTGAACGTTTACAATAAACTTGAAAACTAGCGTCATTGCTGCTGAATTAAACATTTGTTTCTGAATATTTGTTGGTGTGCATTCATTTAAATAGCCTTATCATGTGCTTCTACTGTATACATGTATGTAAGGCGCCCTGCGTGACTGCCGTTTCTACTATATGTATATTCACTGTACAGCGCAGTGTGGTTAGCAGTAATACATAGTCCCTTGAATTTGGGTCAAACAATAACATAAGATAGGGACCCTCATAGCACAAGTATACCCAAATTTTGTCCAATAAGCAGACTTCGTATCGTCTTGTTCCATTATTTTGGAAATTTCACGATGTGCATGGGTACTACACCATTCAGATTTACAATTTACGTTTAATTTGTGCACGGATGTTGTAACCGACAGGGTGCGTTTCGATACTCTTCCTCAGTCTTGCAATGCTATCTTCTGATTTCGAAAGGGTGACCTCTCACTGTCTACAGGGGCGTCTACACCATAGAAACCTTGGAGCAAATGCTCCATCCAAGAAATAGGGGGGGAAGATTTGTCAGTGTGTGTGTCACCATTTTAAGGGGGGAAGGAACGGGAAGGGGGGAAGAAGAGGGGGAAAAGGGACGTTGCTCCAATGACTTAGGGGGGGATAGACGCCCCTGACTGTCTATGTCTAAACGACTTCTGTAGAACTGTAGCAAGATGAGCCCAGTGATGTCTTAGCCTGTCGCAACATATATCCCATGAACATGTAACATCTGTTCAATTGTGATGTTGGTTGGGCCCATGTAACATGATTGAGGAGGTAGTGTGTTTGTTTTTATTTACGATTATGATGTATACTGTTAATAAAAAGTGGAATTCTGAATTGCAATCAGGATATTACTTTTGTTGCCAATCAGCTTAATTTATCCCTGAAACTTAAATATCTATTTTCTTTTAGATTTAGTCACATGATGACAAAATATGTAACCTTAACGCCCCTGGAGAACTTAAAAGGTTTTGCAACAAGTCGCCCTCCAATAATAGTCTTCATTGTATGTCTTGGATTGGTTGCCCTCATACTGATGACCCTGGCTTTCTATATCAAAGATGGAGAGCTAAAGACACCAGACATTACAGAGGTATGAAAATTTGGTAATTGTATTGTAAATGTGTTTTATGCAGTAACCAATTGTATTTGGAGGAGAGGCAGCATTGGGTGGATGAATAAACTGATCAGTGGAAGGATACATAGTTACATCCTGGACCATCCTGCAGCACCATATATGACGGACTCCTGGCCTGCCAGATTGAGCCCCTGAATAAAATCCTATGTTCTGCTGCCCGCCTTGTAGGCCGCATCCCCAGGTTTGGCAGAGTGTCTACATATATAAGGGATGTCCTCCACTGGCTCCCGTACCCACAGAGCATTACTTACAGAATCTCTGCCATGGTCTGGCGATGCTTTGAGGGCTTGGCCCCTCCATACCTGCGGGAGCTCTGCTGTCCCACCTCATGTTTGCAGCGTCGCTACTCTCCGCTCAGCTACGCAAGCCGAGCTTATTTTTACCTGCGCGTTGACAGCTATTTGGCAGCACCATGCCTTTCTGCGGCTGGCTCCATGATCTGAAATGGGCTTCCTACTACACTCCACCAAATACCAACTGGTCATTTCACCTCGTTTCTTACTGTCCTCAAAACTGCGCTCAACTGTGGTTGGGCTTGGAGTACTCCTGAGTGGGCATCTTGAAGGGGCGCTATGTAAAACTGCTTTAATAATAATATGTTGTTGTTTTGGCTCATTGTGATGTCACTGAATACTTTGACTTCGGGCCCTACAGTCTGTCTTAAGGCTGCCTCCATTTGATCGTCGTCTTGTGCTAATTAGTCAGCAGCACACTTCTAAGGTAGTTTCTTGATGAGAGGCTATATATATATTTGCAATCATGATTACGGTATGAAAAATGCTGGCCAAGTGCTGGATCACGTTTTCATTGAAGATCTAGACTTTGTATGAGTGCATATCTCCAACCTCATGCAAACATTCATTCCTCCATTAGAAGGCATAAATCCATCTTTCTTTCTTTGTATGTGTCCATCCTTTTCTTTTTAGCACACAGTCATTATTATAAAACTTACTAGCCACACTTGTGTTGCAGGTTTATGATATCTTCAGTTCGTGTGGAGTTTGATAGAGTTTGCTGTGAATATCCCCCTTATTTCAAACCTAGGATATATCAAGCTGTTGACAATGGTCCCTTGCACCTTGATATATGACAAAGTTTTTCTGTAGATTCAAGGAACATAGCACATGAGGCATGTGCTATGTTCCTTGAATATAAAGAAACTAATAACACTGAAGAACCTCTTTCTGGGTTGGTCCTCAATTGTCAGCACTGTCCTGGCATATGTCACGGAGGTTGTGCTCCAGTCTCAAGTGAAACGTGTCAACTATTGCTGCACCTCATGCATGTGAGGTTTTCGGGTGTTGTGCTTCTGAACACCAACAGGAGCCCTTTCCTTAGTGTCTTTTGCTGTGTTGGGAACATTTGTACATTGTCTTTATTTATTTTGGAAATTTCAGAGATTTACATTACATATAGTTACAGTTGCATTTGACTTTGCATTTGTCTTATATACCTTGGCTGTATATTTCACATATCACCCATAACGTTGTGTGATACCAAGAAATTGTGGTGCAGATATTAATGATTGAAGGTCACGGGGTTGCATCGAGCAACTGTTATGAAGTGTGCTTGTGGGTGGCAAATGAAAGGCTGTGAATACTGTAGATCTACAAATGTGGCACTCTCAACTACCAGTCAGGTTGCATATTTGAGTTTGTACCTAATTGAGCTGATTGTCATTATCCATCCTTAGCACAGTATAGAATAGAAACTTTAAAGTTCTGTGTGTTTCAGGAGCCACGTTAGCAGTTGACAGTTGTCTCTCTCATTTTGATGGATTATTTTGTCTAAATGCAGAATATTCGCGATAAATCAGGCAAATTCTGAGTATTACTGTTGCAGAATTTGTATGCTGGAATTATTTCTCATTTCACCATGGACTACGTTTTTGGACAGTTTTGGTTGCTCATTTTTTCAACCTTACTGTGACTGAAATGGTCCACCTACAGCTCAAAGGGACAGGTTTCAGCTGACAGTCAAGCCTGCCTCAGTCCTACTGACCTGCTTTTGCCATCTATGTTGGGCAACTTTCAACCCGGTAGAGCAAGGGTTGAGTGAGTCTTTGGAGCGGCACCACTTGTCAATCATGGAATGTCTATGCTATCAACCATTAGGCAGGTGACTGATACCTGTTCTGCATGTAGGCCCATCTGGTGGTGGTTTGAGAGATCTCTGGACTATCTTCATCCATCGGTGAGGGATCGCGGGACGATGAGACAACCATGAGCCATTGGCGGTGGATCAGATTACCTATTGTCGTTTCTATTTTTCGATTCTAAGTGCTTCAGGAGTTCTGAACTTACTGTCATCTGTCAGCTCTAGTTCTATGCTGTTGGTTGAGTCTGCGTGTGAGTGAGAGCCTGACACTTCTAGTTATCTAAGCAGTTTGCTAATGAAAACATTTCTGTTCTTAATGACATTTAACATCATATAGGCTAGCACTGATTGGTTTTGCTCTTTGAGCAGTGCTATATAAATGTTCAGTTACAAATTCCATGTTGCCTTGCCAACAAGGAAGGGATTTCATGCTTGGACTCATGACAGTAAGTCATATATCCATTGCTGTCTAGACATTCTGCTTAGCGGAGTATATGTTTAAGGTATCACAAGTATTTGTGGTTGGATGTCATATTGCCTCTGGCTGAATTTCATTCATCTGGCTCTTTAGATGAAGATAAATTCTATAGATCAATTTGCCTCACTTGCAGGTGCACTTTTCTGATTCATCTTTTATTCATCCATAACTGTTTATGCTAACCCTTTGTAATTAACCATGAAATGTTTTATATATTTTGAAGGACTGGAATGTTTTTCTGGAGAGCTTTTCTGATGTAGAATTCTGCATTCAGAATGGAAGTTTTCCTGCCAGTATTCCTGCTCTTTCAACTCCTGTCACAACAGCACCTTTACAAGCTTCAACTGCCTCAATACCAGCCACAGATGCACTTCGGTTAGATAATTTGGCTTTGTTAGTACTGCTTTCAGTTTTGACAGTGACCTCTGTGATGCAGTTATTTCAGACAAATGTTTAAATTGGCAATTGTTTGCCACAAGATCGTTTACTGGTAGCCTAATCTAAAGACTTCCAAAGTGTTGATATGGTAATGCATAAAGCACTAGTCAATGGTTGCTTGAAACTACAATCCAAAATCAGCCGTTGGACAGTCCTGTAGAAATAGAGTAGGTCTGGGAGACAAGAAGTTCAAGTACAAAGTAGCGACTGCCCTTAGTCCCGCCGCTGTATGAGTCCAACTGCAGTGCCCCTATGCTGTTTACAGAGCCTAATATCAACCCCTGCTCCTTACAGAACTGTCATCTGAATGCCGTCAGTGGCTCTAGAGAAGAAGCTGGATGGTGCTGGAGGGGAATCATGCACAATTTGTGTCCGTCCATAATAATTTTCACCCGTCCAAACGGGTGGACGGGTGGCTGGGTAAGGGGCTGATGCTGTTACATCTGTCTGGAATTGGGCCAACTACTGCAGCATTTTACAGGCTAGCCTTGCTCATTTTTTAATTGACCAACTCATTCTACTCTCAACACTGCTGCCTGATTGATTGGTGCAGTTTTTCAGATTAGTTCTTATCTTTTGGTATAATTTGAGAAACAATGTTCTACTGTAAGAAAGCAGAAGAGTCAAGTACAAAAGTTTGCTAACCATTGGAAACTGTTTTACTGGTTGAGTCCCAGTATATCTGGCCATTAAGTTTGGAATGGGTTACTCAATTGATATCTTAAAAGAACTTTTGACCTTCTCTGTCTTTCTCATGAAAGGCTGAAACTGGTCTTGTTTAACATTTTAACGATGAGCTGCATTGGTTCTCAGTCGCTTTTAGTACACTCTTATTGTTAAAGTGTTAATGGTGGATTTTTTAGAGTCAGGAGTGTTGTGGAGGAGCGTCTGAAGTGATGATATATAAGTGTCTGTTCACTTTACATTACATTGTGTTCACGTTACATTACACTGATGCTGAAGGATTTGAACCACGGATGCTCATCCTTTAGTACTTTACTACTAGGACAGATCTTCATGCACATTCTCTTGTGCATAAAGATTTATTACAAGAAACCTACTGGTCTTATATAATTAAAACAATGTGAAAAGCAATGTTATCACCAATGTGTATGTAATCATCAATGACAATTAATTATTTCCACTGACTTCAGCATGTTATCTTATTCAGAAATTACTCAATTTCAATGATGCTGGCAATTCAGCCAACACCAGAGTTTGTCAGTATTCCTCATAACCTGACGATGGTTAGCGGATATATAAGTGGGTCAGAACTTGGACTCAGAGGTTTGTAGCTGATGTCGTGTATCTGTCTGCTATGCTGACTATTTGCCTGTGTCTTTGTCTACTCTGTCTTTCTGACGAGCTTGACATACCAACCTTTTAGCATGCTTATCTACCTTAGCTCAGAGGTGTCCAACCAATTTGGATGAAAGAGCTCATTACCATATTTCTGGCTCTGTCTTTTTTAGAGTCAGTATTAAAAAGTAATATTTGCAAACATTCTAATAAAATCATGAAATGATATAAGAATAATAATCTATCTTAGGATAATGTACTGTGCATTCAAATCTTTCTGAATACTGATCTAAGGTGCTAGTGGTCATTAGCATGTTCAAGATAACTGGTTTCTTTTTTGCATATATACAAAAGAAAGGCTGATTTCAACAGCTGATGTAGAATTTCAGTGTTTCAGTGAAACTAAAATTTATAACAAGAGACCTACTGGTCTTATATAATTAAAACAATGCAAAGCGTTAAAAGATATTGTGTTTAAATACAACTATAATGTTTCCAACTGTTACTCTTAAATTTAACATGCAGTCATTATTATCACCATGTATTACAAATATATAATGACCAGTTCATGTGAATTCTGATAGAGCTTGTGATTATCCAACTTATTTCAAACCTCTGATATATATATCTAATGTTGACAATGATCCCTTGAACTTCAGTATAACAAAGTTTTGCTGTTAATGTACAGCTGCTGAACCTTATGTATATTTGGTACCTGAGCATTTGTATAACGTACTGTTAAGAACTTCCTAAAGGTACTAAAACGTGACTATCATGACTGCCATATTTTTGTGTTTACTCATTGGACATCACCATGCATATGATAGATGAGATGAACTATGTGACCTTCCCTTACCCTTTCTAGTCATCTTTATCTCCCTTAAAATCTAAACTATTAGACATTTATGAAGCAGATATTTGAATTTTATGTTATTTTACCAGTCTGCCTGCTGGCGTTCCAGCACAATGACATGATGTTATGATGAAATTATGATCTTAGGAGTGGCTGCTAATGAAAGAATCAGTGTGGCTGCTCAGCTACCATTTAACTGGAATACATCACAGTGTGGTACGTCATCTTCACTGTTAAAAAACTGTGCCTTGGTCCACATCTACACCTGTGTTACCTTCCAGGCCTCAGAACATGTCTTCCCGCTAAGCAGGTAAGTTAACCAAATCAAAATACAATAAATGGGCAAGTTAGTAATAACAATTGTAGAGGAATCAAGGCAGTTGAGCCAGTAGTACGTTGATCTATCACCAAACAAATCAGGGTTCAAATCATGAAGTAAACATAGACCTCATTTTCAGACTTTGCTAAACTTTATCGTACATATTAGTGTCCCCTTAAATCGGATAATAATAAATATTTATACTGTCGTAGCATATTTGGCATGATGAGAATGTGCTTCTGTGGTGCAGGCAGTCTGTGTTGGCCCTTGAGCAAATCCTTACTTCACAATTGCTTAAATTATTACCATTGTCTTATCAATAGATCGTGTGCTGCACAATCTAGATATTTGGATATTCTGTCTGATGGAATCTCTCAATGAGCAATGTATAGTTGAGACAACTGAACTGCAATGTAAAAAAGGTGGTTCATGGTGGATATATTTCTACCAGTATGGGGAATTGCTTTGGTAGTTTTTATTTGAGACCATGCAAATTTTATAAGTATTTATTGATTTAAGGGTGCTATATACCAACTATCAGTGCTTAAATGCAGATGTACCGGTATACATGCCTCTTCCTCAAAAAATAGTATGATGAAGCTGTTAATGCTTTGAAAGTGCTTTGTATTTATGTTTTATGGTAGGGTGTCATACAGCATTAGAAACTTTTATTATATCAAGTCTTTAAAATTAAGTACTGAATATATTTTCAGTCATAGCACTAACTACATATCATGTGAATGCATTCGCTGGATTTGTCTGTGCTGGTTGGAACAATCTACGTTTTACTATGTTAATCGAGATGAACTACCTCAGTGTATTGTGATGGTTTTTCCACCCGTTCCCACCCCATGGCTGTGGTACTATCTGGTGAATAATATGAGAGAAAAGATGTAGGAATTAAATAATAATTCGGGAAATATTTCCACCAAAATTTATACAAATTTTACCAGAATATTTGGTCACTTATGACAGATGGATGATTCCAGTTTTTCAATGGTGGATTATTTGATGGCTTTGCATCACCCTTTCATATTGTGGAAAGTCCTTTGAAATATTGATGGCCTTTGGATACCCTAAAATTAGTAGAATTTTACAATAATATTTACAGGGTGGAATATTGTGCTGTTTCCTTATAGGTGCTGGTTCAGCTGTGCATAGAAAATGATTCTAAGTGTTGCAAATGTTTTTGTTTCCAGAAGCCCAGCTGTATGTGAAATAATGAACAGCACAGGTGTTGAATATCATGCCCAGATGAGGGGCCATAATCCCAGATCATCATACTCAACGCGTCTGTGCCGTGCAAAGCCAGTCATACACATCAATTACAAGCTAGACCCTACACTGACTGTCCTCTTGACATTGGTAGGTTCTGCTCCTCTCTCATTCCAGTTGTTGGTGTTAAAGATGATGTCATTTATTTCATACAGACAGGGGTGTCTACACCATAGAAACGTTGGAGCAAATGCTCCATCCAAGAAATAGGGGGGGGGAGATCTGTCAGTGTGTGTGTGCCACCATTTTAGGGGGGGAAGGAAGGGGAGGGGGAAGAAGAGGGGAATGGGAAGTTGCTCCAGTGACTTAGGGGGGATAGATGCCCCTGCATACAGATACTATTAACAGTCTTGAAAGAGATGTGGTCCTGGTTTTTCATGGACAGTTAGCTGGAGTTAACTTCCCATATATCTTACCTTAAACTGGAATCGAAGTGTATGTGATGGACTGTCACCATAGCAGCATTCATTCAGCAATGACAATATTACTTACTTTGGTAATGTGCAGTTGGCAGGTTATTGGGAAAGGCTGGTTTCCTGATTTGTGTTGTGCAGGGATTTCTCATAAGTTATTCACTAATTATTTTATGGTGTCTTCCTTGGCTGTTTTAGTCGGACCGTTCGTTGATAAATCTTCATCTTCTTCATACAAGCTACTTCTTGTTTGTCATGACGATCACAGTCCTTCTGTATGCGATGGTACGCGGCCGACCGATGAAGCTGAAGCTGACCAGTGCAATGGTCAGTGTTAAGTCGTTTCATAAATTCTGTATAGGTGTGCTTTAGGCAGGATGAGTTAGTTGTTTTGAGGCAATTGTCTGATGCATGAGAAGGTGGGATGGGCCGATGGACATATGGGAGTATATCCATAGGCTTAGTCCCTATAAACAGTAACTTCAGAAATGACGTGTAATATTATATAGCTGTGGTAGAATAGATGTCTAGCTGATTTGAGTTCTTTCTTTGAGTCAAGTCCATAGCTTCCACACTTGTCAAATACAGTGGATGTATTGGATTTGACTCTTTAACAACGAGAGGGATTAATTTCCTTAGATTTTAGTACACTCTCGTCATTAACCCTTTAACGACGACAGGGATTAGTTTTCCATGCAATTTAGTGCACGCTCATCGTTAAAGTGTTAAGTATCACAGAGAGAGACTGATGGCCTCTGATGTTACACACAGTTTGACCATGTGATCTGTGTCTGTTTCATAAGAAATACCAGGAATTCAAACCCATTTTGCAGAGGGGAAGAGCTGACCTCACTATGCTGTGCTGTAATAATAATAATAATAATAATAATAATAGCCGCACTTCTTACTCCGCAACTTTGCAAGCGACTTTGTTAGGACAGGTGATAAGATATAATAAAACTATATAAAATTTGATATTGTGAACCACCACAATAGTAGATGGGTTTTGGTTAGTGGTAGTGAAAATAAATGCTAATTACGTTACAGTTGGTAATGTCTGTTGTTGATTGTTGAATTTATTTCAGTCACTTCCTTTGACTGCAAATACGGATGTTTGATTGGACCAATGTGGTGATGGAATTCAGGTGGCATGAACCACAACTGAATTTTAAACTTGTCAACTTCAACCGACAACTGTACTTTTTAAAACTGGTTCACTTGGTGTATTAGCTAACTGACTACTTCTGACGAAGGATTCTTGACAACACATTCCAGCATCACTTTATGATTTCTTTGGAGGTATTCTGAAGCCATCAACTTTGGCACTTCGGTCATTTTGTACATATATTGGTGGTCAATGTTTATAAGTGTCAGTGAAGTTAATTAAGTCAATTCTTTATGTTTCGTTACTGAGTGGAGGCAGAATGGGTTGAGGCAAGCCAGGCTAAAGTAACAGCAGCATTGGTTTATTTGCCCACCAACTATGGTACTGGGTTGTTAGATTTTGTAAAACACAACAACATACTTTGTAAATTTTTACCAGAACATCAGATAGTTATTATTATAGATTGCCAGCAGAACAATGGCCAGGAACAATGGCTTAGGTTTACAGTTACCTATACTGGCTGCAACAGGGTTCAAACTTAGGATAATACTATGAATACAATTTATGTTGTCAGTACTAATTATTAGGTAAGATCGAGAGAAAAAATAAAATGAAAGGATTTTAATGCATAGTTTAAAAATTGACTCAGAAGAAGGTGAAAGGGAAGCATCAGAACAAGTATTGCAGATACAGACAGTCTGGGGAGAATGCACAGGATTCAAGAGGCTTCTGAAAATGGCTGCTTAACTTTGCACTTAACATTTTGCACATACAATGACTCTATTAATGGTATTTCTAAAACAAGAGCCAGGCAGGTGCTAGTAGCAATCCAGAAATTGCTTACTGGTAAATAAGTTGGCTCTCAAAAATGATTTTATCCTTGATGAATAGTAGGTAGTTGTGCCACATGTTGGTAGTCATTTTCCATATAGTTCAATCTAAAACAATACCTTTTTTAGTGTTCGTTAAAATATAATTCCGTCACTCTGTGCTAAGTTTCACATTTTGCAGTTGCTACTTTTTCTGCCATGGTGTTTATGTGATTTTGGATAATGCTTTTGCTTTATTAAGGTCAGTGATGTTACCCTGGTGATGGACCTAGAATCCCATGTGACCAAGCAACTGTTGCCATTGACTGACACATGAAACTCTTAGAGAAAGTTTCTTGTGGAATGTTGGTATTTACTGGTAGATGTTAAAGTTAGAATTTCTGTGAGCAGAAGACCCAGAAGTGTGTATTTCAGAGTCAAGCTGGATACGAGTGTAATCACGTGTTGTCAGCATTTCGTACGACTCTGTATCTTTCTCAATCTATGCTGCAGCGCAGACCAATGAATGTGAATGTTATTATTATTGCAAACATTTTAATGCCCACAAAGTCACACAGAAATGCGAATCTGAGGCGTGGAAACATGCTTCGACATCGAGTCTCTGTATGACTGCATTATTTGACTTCAACTGAACTTGTCATTGTTAAGAACTTTAATGTCACTTAGGCTTGCATGCAGCATCTTTTGAGACGTTGTTAAAAGTGCTAAGAAATGCTAATTTATGCACTTCTGTACAATCATGCATTTTGGTTTTGGCATAGTGTATTGGAATTATTCTTGCAGAATAAATGTTTCAGACTTGATGAACTGGGCATAGGCAGCTGCTGTGCTAGTGGATTATGAATAATAATTGTTGACATGAGCAGGTGAGGCCAGACCAGATTATGCTTGTGACAGGTGTATTTGAACTTGAAGTTGACTCGCTTGCAGAGGAGATATTAAAATGTCGATAAAGGTTGATTTGGAAGGCATGTAGTGTTACTACATTTGTGATAGTTGAGCATTGTTTTACATGAGCTATTATCGTGAACATAATCTCGAGATTTCTACAGTGCCCAAAAAGCAAAGTCACTGGAACCGGCTTATTATTCATAGGTGATTAATGATTATCACATGTAATGGAGAAATACAGAATACAGACTGCGTGTCATGTTGTGAGCTGAAATGAACACAAAATATTTCAGCCACAGTTGAAGTTCTTGATCAACTGATCCATCCCAATTCTGAACTAGTGAGTGCTATTTTATTTTTGACTACTGTCAGACAGCCAAGTCTTGTACTGCGATGATAACAGTAAAAATGTAACTAAACAGAATAGATGTGAGCAGAGCATCTCCTGATATAAATGGATTCATGTTGTCAAAGTGCTGAACCTCATTTGTGTATTTTCTGCTACTTAAGGACAGATAAATTTGATTTTGGTCTTTGCAAGATTTTGTTACGAAAATATTAAAGATTTAGTGATTGTAATATTCGTATTACTTGTGCTACAAAGTTTATTAAATATATTCTCTGACAGATCTGTGGTGAAAAACATTTTCAAAACAGTGCGCTGCATACATAACAATCTGAAACTTCAACTTAATGCATATTTGGCCAGAAACAGTTGCTTACTTGAAGAGATTAACATAGCCTATCTCCAACCTGACGTTCATCTGTAAAGTTATAGGGAAAGTACTGGCTAAGCAAATGTTCCCTACTTAGAATTGTGTAACCGTATGCCAAAGCTGCAATCCGGCTTCAGAAAGGGCCATTCAACAGAAACGATCATGCTTTGGCTAACTGTCGACTTCTATGATGCCATTGATGAAGGACTTGTAACGCTGCTTGCTCTTCTTGACAAAAGCACAGCATTTGACACGGCGGACCATAACATCTTGCTGACCAGAATAAGGATCTCCTATGGCATTGTTGTCATCTGGAATGACTCTGTTCATTCCTGAATGGGGAGAAAACGAAGGTGGCAACTTGCCCAGACATATCGGTATGACTCCCGTTCCGTACAGGGTTTGGTTCTCGGTTCGCTTCTGTACATCCTGTACACAGCCGACCTGACCAAATTCATCACTGGTGTCGGAATATGGGTTAACCAGTATGCCGATAACATTCAGGTATACGTCAAGCCACCCTTCAAATGCCCTCAACTGCATGTCTGAAATGCGAGGAACCACGGCCGAGGGACAAGACAACACTGAATTTCTTCAAATCGGTTGAGGTTGAATCTGACTAAGACACGGGTCATTTGGCTGGGTACAGGCAAGAGCAAATATGGACAGGGAGATAGTCGCGACGATATTTCCTAGATGAGATCCACAACGCGTCACCCAGGACCTTAGAGTCCTCCCGGAAAGATCCATCCAGAGTGGATCATTAAACTATGCAGATCCTGCTGTACCAACTGCGTCATAGCAGGATTGTTTGGCAGAATTTATCACATGATTCCTCTGTGACCCTTGTTCATTCTATCATAACAGGCTTGGTCTTTTGTAACGCTGTCCTTGCAGGCCTGCCAAAGGCCAGAATTCGTCAGCTTCAGTCTGCCAAAACTCAAACTGTTTGCGAGAGACACTGCACTGGCTTCCAATTGAGGATCAAATTGCATTCAAGATCCTCCTCCTCGGCTGAGCAACGATGGTTGGTACGGCCCCAGAATACATAAGGGAGCTCTGAAACTCGTATAGCGTTCATGTATCAAGCCAGCCAGGTCAATGAACTGTGCACTTCGCAGCACATAGGGACCTGTTATCCCACTCTCCAATACAGTGACTTGCTCACATCGATCCTTCTCATGTATTGGAACATCTTCAGTCTTCATGGAACAGCCTTCGACTTGAAATTAGAACTTTACCACCACAATGGCTCAGAAAACATTTTCTGTTCATCTTAAGACACACCTTTTTAGATCTGCCATGTTATAGCGCCTTTGTGAGGTTCTTAAAAAGTGCTATATGTGTTTCAGATACATAGAATAAACTACATAGACTTAGGCAACAAGTAAGCAAAACTGCCCATTAGGGTGGTTCTGAAATCTGAAATTTTGAAATGTGATTATTTCCGCTTATTATCTTGTTCTAGTACATACAAAAGTAAATCTGGCCAAATATGAGCTGATTTGAGCAATATTTAGAGGTAGCTCAATGAAGTTGAAGTTGTCAGAGCTTGTCCAACATAGCCTAATTACTGTGCATCCAAAAGATAGAGTTTTAGTTTTATGATTAGAGTTACAATTAGTAATAATTATTGGATCAAGGTAAAGACAACTGTTAACAGGAAAACTGAGCCTCAGTAAAAAAAATTGAACAGAATTTGTTGATGCCTTAGATAATTTATTCGACAATGCTCACTTGGATGCCTAAACATGATCGAAATCTAAGAGGATAAAGAGTGTCTGCTTGTCCAAAGAGAAAGAGGTCGCCGTTGTTGTATGGGACCAGTTGATATGGTACTTATTTCAAAAGAAATGAGGGCATCTAAAAGACAAAAATTAAGCATGGAGAGAAAGCAGAAAGAAGATCAATATTTGGAAGCCATGAATGAGAAAATTATTCTTGAAACCTCTTGTAGTGATGATTCAACTGAAGAATGCGAACATGGTGGCAGTCAAAATGTAAATTAAGTGAAAAGGAAAACTCCTTTTAAAAAAGCGACTAATAACAAATATTGTGACACCAAGTCTGGCAGCAGCTTTGGACAGGACAAAGTTAAGTGATAGGAAGGCAACATACATGTTAGCAGCTGCAACTATATAGTCTAGGCCACAATACAGACGAGTTGAAAATCAGCCGTTCTTCAATACATAGAGAACGAGAACAATATCGAGAAGAAACTGCTAAGAAATTAAAAGATATATTTAAAAAAACTACATCCTCTACACTGGTTGTGCACTTGGATGATAACTCCTTCTGGATCTGACAGGCAAACATTAAGTTGATCGTCTACCTGTCAGTTTATCTGATGTTGGGAAAGCCAACTTCTTGAAGTCAAGCTACATTCTGGCACAGGAGAAGCACAGGCAGCCGCTGTTGCTAAATTGTTGCTGGAATGATTTATGCTTACTGAAAACTCTGGTTAGCTATCAAAAAGAAAATCCTGCTCTCTCCAAAGCAGCCAGCAATAAATTTGCAGGTCATCTGTGGTACCACAGTGAGGAGCTCGTGGCTTTGGCATTTTTTTGATTTAGCATTGACAGCCAAGTCCAAACGAGCAATGGTGAAACCTTTACACGAGCGACCAGGCCAAGATGATCATCCGAAGAGAATACAGATAGATGTTCAGAAATCTGTGGTCATGAACATAGAATGAACATACAATGACCTCCATGCTGTTTTTTGACCGGCTAAGAATCTCTAGTGATCTCCTGAAAAGCGATCCTGAAACACGGGAACTTAGAGATGATTATAAAGTTGCTGCAGAAATTGTTCATCATCTGCAAGTTGTAAATGACAATGTTGAAAGATTGAAGAGTACAATTCCATAATTACAAAGAAAACCAGAAACAATATCTGCATGATCATTAGGGTGGTCCATGTAAAAAAAATAAATTTAAAAAATCAACTTGGGTCATAGTTGCCCTTGTTTCTATATACCAGAGGGGCTTATACAGGCCAAAAATGAAACGGATTCAATAATATTTAGAGGTGGCTCAAACCTGAACATTTTTACTGACATTATGAAAATAACTAGTTTCGAAAAACTTTGTTATTTGCTTACTTTTTTAATTTTAACATTTCATTTAGGTTGGTTTTTAGTTATTTTCACTTCTGTTATGTTTTCACTTCCTTTTATGTGTTTGATATTTGAAAAATTACAATTTAATTTTATAAATTGAAATTTTTAATAATATTAAGCTTAATTAGTAATGCTATCCAGCGTTTTTGCTTCCATAGCCTTCGGAACTACCAGTGGACCAGATGTAGGCTTATTCAAACGATTTCAAAAAGAATGACCAAAGTTTAACAAAACCAATTATTACACTGCTGACGAAACACTCTTCAGTTGGTCCATGATGCGTCTCCATAATGAGGTGGTTACAAGGTACCAAGCTGCTGTGAAAACCAGCACCAACGAGAAGATTATGGCGAGCTTCTGCAATTGTGTATCATCTTCCTTGGTGGGTGTTCGAGAGAAGAAGTGTGATCTCGAGCTCCTTGGGCAATGCACCATGTAAGGTGGATGGCCAAAGGCATCTATTCTCTCAAAATCCTTGTTTTCAAGAATCAAATGACTCTCGACACACAAGGGGAGAGAAGCTTTAACAGATGTCAGCTTTTTTGTCTCCCTTGTCTATGGAAGATTTTGGCATGCAGTTTTCCTGGCAGAGATAGCTCCATACAATGACTTGAAACTGTTGAACTTGTTGGACGTCTTTACCCGCAACAATATTGTGAAAAATGCAGCCATAACAGCTTTCAGGAGACACCTCTGGTATTTTCCAAGCATTTAATTGGCCTGGCCTTTTCTGACCACCTCGTTAATGTTAATACAAGGGCCACCATGGTCAAGAATCTCAAACGTGCTGAAAAGCAGATACCATCAAAGAGGATTGACAGTAAAGCATTCAACTTGGGAAATCCGCTAGAATCATTATATAACAAGCCGAACATCTTGGCTCTTCGACCTCCTCATTGACAGTTGGGCAGAAAAGGCCCAGACTTTCCTCTCGACACTACTAGACTTCTGACAGTTGGGTCCAATTTATCTCCAATTGACAGAAAAGCCAGGCAGATGAAAGCAGTAAATGACTGTACAGAGAGGGGTATTTCTTTGATCTAGATGTTCAATTTTTCTATAACAAAAGACGAGAATAAAAAACAGTACCTTCTTCAAGTTGTCAGCGCTCATCGGAAGGCCCTTCCAGAGCCATCAAAGTCTCTCTTGAAGAATATCTCAAAAGACTTATTTTTAATGTTGTTCTTATTAACTATTAACTTACTACTATTTAACTATAAACTTACAAAACAGTAAACACTAAACAGTGACTTTATTTTTGTTTTTATTTTATTTTGAAACGTTTTTTGTTCAAAAATGTGAATATACAAAATCTGAGGAAATTTCTTAGTAACAACATTTATCGTTCAAAATTGAGCCACCCCTAAATATTCTTCTAGAGACACAAAAATTGGTCCAAATATTCCTTAAACTGAATAGAACAAGAACAAATGTGACCCAAATTAATTTTCTAAATTTTACTTTTTTGGACCAGTCTAATGATCATAGACGCAACTTTCAGAATGCAAGAAAGAAATGCTTAAGTCAAAATAAACTTCAGCAAATGACTTGTGAGCCATATATTATTATTACATAATACCATAAAGTCAAGCTAATTAATTGAAATTATTTAGAACTACTATTTTAACAGTTTGTTCACTAAATAATAACAACAATTAAACATTGTTGTTTCATTAGGTAAGAAAAATATTAAAAATGATGGATAATGGAAAAATTTCTTTTAAAATACCGTTATGTCAAATTTAAATGTTATTGAGCTACCCCTAAATGACAAGATAATGTTCTATAACTTTCTACAAATTTCTTTTATATTCATTGGAACACAACTAAAAGCGGAAAGTCAAGAAAAACCAGTTTTAATTTTTCCACATGAAAGTCAGAACCACCCTACTGCCCATTCGTATAATTAAGTAAGGTGATTTTAAATAAGACCGAACTGGTAGCTTTTAATGACGTTAGTCACAATGTTGGTTTTTCGTTCTTTGGTGTGCGGACGTCGACGAAGGGGGAGGGTTCAAAGTAAGTCATATTTTGCGGATGTCCTTTATGGATGAACCCCTCTCCGCTGCTTGCAGTCTCTGCTGCTTTCCACTCACGACTTAAAACTGAACTCTGCAAGCTATTGTATCCTAATTCTATTCATGTGCCACCACACAATCACCATCATCACCGATTATCACCGTAGGACCATGCTATCTCCTAGGCTTGACATCCCCGGATTCTGACATGGCACTAGAACGGACAAAACAGCCTAGCTATTGCGGACTTGATTTGATATAGCGCCGGTCCCCCTTGATGTGTCTTGTGTGGCACTGAGAAATTCCGAAGATTTAAATTTACATTTCTAAAAAATGATTTATGTTAAAAACAACTACACTGTTAACCATATCTGCCTGTGGAGTCAGAAAGTTGCTTAAGTTCAAACTGGAATATACTTTATTCACAACTGAGAAATACAGTAGGCCTGGATTTTCATTTTTACACAATAACTTTTTAAATACAAAACTCAAATAGCAGATTGGTATAACAGATACAACTGAAGTTCATGTGTATTGATCAAATTAAAACAGTTGCTAGTTAGAATTTGTACAACAGATTTAAATGCTGATTGATTTGGCTTTAGCAGAGGGAATGTACTAAATGGCATTCGGTTGGCGTATTCTTACAGCTGAGGACGGGAGTGTCTCGAGTTGTGTCTGTGTACAAACATTCAACTGTTGGCAGAATAACAAAATAAGGCAATGACTAAACATTTTCAATTATATTATTACCAACTGACAGAACTGTTTAATGCTGTGCAAAGTATAGAAATGTCAGTTTAATGTTTTTTCGCCAAAGCTGCAAACACCAATGTTCAAATTTGTCACTGAATACCAAACGACATATATAATTACAAACCGCAGCCTGTTACAATGCTCAAACTGAAACAGTGTACGGTATAAACCAAGCCAACGTCAGCAGCTATGTTCTTGTCCTGATCATTGTACATAAGACTACTGCATAATTAATATTCAGGCTAAACTTCATTCATTCATTTTGGCAATTTATATAGCGCCTCTTCAAGAGACCTACTCAGAGGTCTGGTAGCGAGGATTGATCAGACTGATCAAATTCAAGATTATATATATATATATATAGGATCGCTGCCTTAGTATGATGTTGTCAGGGCCCTGCCCCTGCTTACCTTCGAGAGCTATGCTGCACAGTTTCAGGTGTCCAAGGCCGACGTTCCCTCCGCTCAGCGGGAAAAGGGGTACTTTTAGTTCCATTTGCTCGTTCCACGACTATGCAAAGTCGAGCTTTTTCAGTGGTGGGCCCGGTAGTCTGGAATAGACTTCCCTTAGAGCTCCGCATGTGCCCTGGGGTCACCTCTGGCATATTTCTTGCAAAACTTAAAACTGTCTTATATGAACGTGCTGGTGTCGGGAGCGCCTCTGAGTAGTTCCCTTGAAGAGGCGCTATATAAATCTTCGAATGAATGAATGAATGAATGAATATATATATATACACATACATATACAAACAAATACATAATGTTTAGCACACTGCACTCTAAGTTGATTCCATGAGGAACTGCATTGTATGGACCAACTTGCAACATGTAAATAAAGCCTGAATGCCTCATTACTTATCGTATCATATCTAGAAATTAAGCACCTCTCGCAGAATAACTATTCAGAGGCTCTTTCAGCACAGAAGCCCCGGGGAAACAGAAATGTCTTTAGGGAACATGACTGATGAGGAAAGCAAGTCATTAGTTTGGCCCTGAGCAGGAGGGAAGGTCATTCCAGATCATGGGACCCACAACAGCAACTTATTATTAAACTTATGATTAAAAATACCAGTAATCTACACAAAGATTTGCAAAAATACTCCTAAATTATGCATGCAAATTTCAGAGAACACTCTAGATCTCAGACAGTCTTTGGAACCCAAAGGACATCCTTTTAAGAAATTCAGTGTTGTATATACAGAAAAAATTCAAGTAAATTAGAATAAATTTATTTAAATAACACTAAAATACCTCCAGCAAAACTAAACATGTCTTGTACAGTCTACTACCAACACTTACAGACTGTTCACAAATTACACAAATACATAATAATATTTGTTTATTAAATTCAAACTGACAAGTATGCAGTAACATCACATGATATATTAGTAACAGATGAAAATAAGTTTAACAGGAGTTGAATTTAACTGTATGGCAGCCTGCAGGGGCACCCTTCTCTCCTACTGCTCATTTTACAGTTGCCCCATAGTGATCGAAAAAGCTGAATCAACCCTATGGGGATAGCGGGTATCGAACGTGTGTCCTGATCTTCATGCCAGCATGTTACCATTCAACCATCTCCCCGCCCCATGTACAATCATATCTTAAATTAACCAACAAATTGTAGTATCCATTCACCTAGAAGGTCCTACACTCTTAAAGGGTGTGGCACTCAAACAAGTGAAGGATTTACCTTTTACATTGAACATTATATGTGTATGTATGTATGTATATTTATGCATGTACAATTGTACATGTATGTATAATTGTATATACATGTATCAGTATTCTAGAAGAGCAGTCCTTTTAGCTAGCCTGAGAGACAGCCAAAGCTATGAAGTGTAGCATCTTCATTTTTCTCAGTCTCAGCATATGAGGGTGGGTGATAGACCTCACTTCACACTGACAGTGTATAGTTAAGTGTACTGGGTACTCATTACAGCCAGGTTTGCTAGGGGGCATAGGTGGAGAGGAAATCTGGAAACAAATTTCTGCACTGGTGGGGATTTGAATCCCCAACCTCTTGGTTGACAGCATTCCAGAATTTCTTGATAAAACTTGTAATACAAACTTAACAAATTGTAGGCAGGTTTTCATTTGAATTTAGCTACAGAACATCAATGAATTACAGTACAACCTTGTTACATTATACATTATGCAGTTACCAGAACAAGGACTTTCCATGTAGTGCAGGCCTAATGTATTTGTAATTCCAAATTGATATAGCACCACTTTTAGAGAAACTCACCAGATGTGCTCCCAACCCAACACCATGAAACGAAGATCTAACAGAGTGGTTTTCAAGCACTTGCAGAAAGAGGCTCAGAGAGACTGAAGTTATTATTTATTATTATTATTCCGGATATTTCTATAGCGCCTCTCGAAGTCAACTACTACTCAGAGGCGCTCCCGACTACAGCATTTGATACTGTGCCGGAATTTTCACGCCGAAGCACCACGAGCAATTGCAAGTGAAGGACTTGCCCAAGGTCCGTACGCAGCGGCTAGAGTGGGATTCGAACCTGCAACCCTATGGTCACAAGACGCCGAACTTACCACTGAGCCACCACGCCCCACGGTTGTTGTACAGCAGACTGCCAGGCAACTTATTCCAGAACAATGGGTCAACCACAGCAAAACTTCTATGCTGGACTGTTGAAGATCAGCGGGTTTTTGCAGTTATAAAGATGTATTATCGATTGTATCTAAGTACAATTGGCTTCATGGATAACAATAAGATCGGTCCTTTGAATCCATCCAGAGTCGCATATGTCACAGTTGCTTGTCTTCGTATGATTACGTAATTTGTGAACAGCACATGAGCAACAAAGGATCTCCAACTAAAATACCCAGTTAGGGTTATCACATAAGTTCTATACATTCATGTTATAAAATGGGTCTACATTTAACATGTTTTGATATTTGGTTGCAAGCCAATGCAAGGCATGCATACTTTCTTATTTGATGAAACTTCTAAAACCTGTTTCATTTCTAAAACTTATGATGCAAGAAACACCACACAAAACCACTGAGCCACCACACTCAGAAAAGGTAAAACGATGAACTCAGCACATCAGAAGATGACATAACATATTCCTATTTACAATTACCTTTTCTTTATTGTGTGCTTGCTGTAACCCACTTTTATCGGTAATTTCTACTGTGCAGAAATAAATGCTGTAAACTGGCCAATCAGTGATGGCCAAACTGGCAAAACACTTAAGAACAAATGAAAACAGAAATACAGTAAGAACAGCAGTTCCTTAAGATAGTCTGAGAGACACCCATGGATATGAAGTGTTAGCAACTTCATTTTCTTAGCCTCAGCACACGAAGGTCCTCTCCTTCACCGTCTGATCTCCCCACTAACAGTGTACAGTCAGTGTGTACTCCATATAGCTGTGTTGGCTAGGAGGTGCAAGAGGAGTCGAAATCTCAAAACAAATATCGGCCATGGCAAGGTCTGAACCTTTCATCTCTTGATTGACAGCCTAGCACTGTAACTACTAAACCACTGCATTGCATACACCCTAAAACACAGTAAAACCTTCAACATGTCAAAGTTCAAAGACCCATCACAGACAGTTCAATATGTCTAAGATTCAAAACAAATGGGATATTCACATTAACACTTTAACGATGAGCTGCATTGGTTTCCCAGTCACATTCAATGCACTCTTGTCGTTAAAAGTGTTAAGCAATCTGATCCCAGATGAACTGGTCATCATGAATTTTTCATACATTTACAGAAATGTGATTTTGGTTGAAAAAAAATAACAGAATTAAAAATAACAGACATTTAAAAAATTATATTAATTTAATTTATAACTGTAAAATAAAACTCTACAACATTCCACATGATTACAAACCCAAAACAGAAGTTCTTAGAGAAGTTGCTAAAATAAAATGGTAGATGGTAGCTAAAATGCAACATACAGCGTACATAAAGATGCTGATGTCATTCAGATTTGTCTGGACCTACGTAAATCATTCCAGAAAAGTCTGCTTGAAATCAGCAACTTGTGGTACCCTGTGGCACTTTTGCTTGGGTTGTTGTATCATAGGTGGCCAGTATTTGTCATTTTTTACTCTATGTTGACAACATGTTGAGAGTTCAAAATATAAAAGTTACACTGTCCTATCAAAATGACCACAACTTTAGATGAAACAAAAATGTATTTAAAATAATGGAATAAATTAAAATTATATACATAGATTTCAGTAGATTCTTTTGGAATTTGGGAAGCAATGTTTCACATGCCTCAGTTCAAAATTCATAATTGATTTTCGCACCATGCAGTCTGTGAGAGAATACTGGCATATCATAACTGATCGCTGTTGACCTATTTGCACTTCAGCTGAAATAACGTACAGCTAAAGGACCATACAACCAATTACTGTTGCTTACAGAAGGACATCATAAATGAGCAACGACTTTACCTTATCTTAGCATTAGAAGCCATCTATTTACTGTACTTATAAGTTTCTGTTAACCTAAATACGATGAACAGACTGCAGAGAAATGGTTTTGAAGCACTAAAATCTCGTCAAACTATTTAAAGCTCATAGACAAATAAATCATTCAAGTTACCTGTGCTAACAGTCTATCAGCTGATACATTCATAAGATGGCCAACACAAGTTGCACCTGCATCAGGATGTATTGTTTGCTTCACCTCTCCTCACACATTAAAAACTTATATCAGAATTATTATAGATTTAATCATCAGTCGCTGTCTGAATCATCTGAATCTGCTGCTCTTGGATGTTTATCAACAAGTCCCATAAGGTAACCGGATGTTGCATGGGCCATCTCATTTTCATCCGGCTTTTCTGAAAGGACCCAAGTATCCTGCCCACTCTTGACGGTTGCTCGGCACATTGGACAAGTTTTGTGACTGTCCTGCCTGAAACCAGATAATATATACATTATACAATCAGACCAGCTTTAAAAATCATACAATTGAGGTACAAAAGGGAGTAAATCTGAAGCATAATCAGAGAACAATTTATTATTTTAACTCACTGTTATTACAGTGAACTGCTAAGCATATGGGTACACCATCAGCTGTCATCACCTTGGCTGAGACAGCAGCTAAGCTCCTGCTGGTGTTAAGAAGACTGGCTTTGGCAGTAAGGGCACAAGTACCATAATTTATCTTGGTTACAGCTGCTACTTGGTGTGGGGAGTTCAGACAAGTGCAGCTATCTTCACCTGCTGTAACAGGTTGTCTAAAGTAATGACACTGAATATTATTGTATTGTATTATATTGTATTGTATTCGGATATTTATAAAGTGCTTCTAGCAGGAGGGCCATTCAGAAGTGCTACCAGTGTGAGAGACCCCGAGAGAAAAAGCAAGTTTTAAGAAAGGTAAAAGAGGAAGAGATGTTACCTGAGAATAGAAGAATGAATGAACGGAGGAAGCTCATTCCAAAGAGCAGGACCTATGGAAGCAAAGACCTAGATTGAACCAGTGAAGTCCTGACAAGGGTTACAAGGAGGTCGAATATTAGGCAGTTGATCATGTGTATTGATTTTACAAATGTGAAACACAGAAAGTTCCTGTGTCATAAGTAAACATATCTTGTGTATTATGTAGATAGTATCAGAAGCCATGGCACAGCCGTGTATTGTATTGTATTGTATTTACTAGGGCTGCTCAACGATTAAAAATTTTAATCGCGATTAATCTTGCGATTAAAAAAAATAATCGCGATTAATCTTGCGATTAATCGCATCATGAGTATAATAGCCTATAATTGTTGTTGTTTACAGATAATAAACAGCAGTGAATTTAAAGAAAAAACTTGTCATTATTTGTCCTTTTGTTATTAACATATAATTATACTTCTTGCAGAATTTAAAGTGCGTCCACTCTTTGTTTTTCATAAGTCCTGTCTGCTATTCGTTTTTTCGAAATCCTGCCAATAATTAATTACGCTAAAGCGTACGTTTACCGTCCTGTTTCAGCCAGTTTTTGAGACAAACTTATAACTTGTTCATATTGTCAGGTGAGAGTGCTAAACCTTTCTTATTAAGAACGTTTCCAGCAGCAGAAAAGTGTTTGGCACGAAACAGTAGTTGCTGGCGAACCTAGATATTTCTGTGCTAATTTTCCACGTGTCTTAGGTGCACCATTGTATCTGCCGTTTTAAAAATAAACTGACTGTTCATTAGGCATATAGATCGTTCGACTTCTTTCTCGCTCTTTTCCTCCGACATTTTTATCCGACATAGGGCCTAACATTTTATATATGATTAATAACTCGCTAGAAGATATAATACGAACGAAGATTAAACTACATGCACAAAAACTATCACTGAAAGGACGAATTTGGATAACTAGTCGACACCGCCATTAAACGGTTGATTACGAGTTCGCCCAACACAACTGAGTGAATTAAGCCCAATCACGGCCAAACACTTGGCTTCGGCAGTACCTCACGCATTGCAGTTTTCGGTAAATTCCTATCCAAAACTGTGTGTTTGCGATTAAAATTTAATCGCGATTAAATTTTTTAATCGCGTTAATCGCCCAGAAAATTTAACGCGTTAATCGCGTGCGTTAACTGCGATTAATCAACAGCCCTAGTATTTACGCATTAATAAAGTGTGTTAAGTGAACTCATGCATAAAGTCATACACAGAGCTTGTATGCATCTGAATGCAGCACCATCTTTTAAACTTCGGTCTATGCAAAACAGGATCAGTTACACACAGCCTATGAAATATTACGTACCAGTATGTTTCTAAGTTGGCCTCATTGATAAAAAACAACAGCCAGTCAGAAGTTCGAGTCAGAAGGAAGAGGCACATCTCTTATTTAAACTCTGGTTTATTTAAGACATTATAATTCTTTGTTTTAAGATTCACAAACAAAAGCAACTACTTCTGAACACTCTTCCCCTACCTTTCATGGCTGCCCTTTCAGGCTGACACAACATGAGGACTAGAATCAGTATTAAATAGTGTTCATACACAAATTAAATACTAAGCAGTAGGACCATGGTCTGTTATCAAAATGAAAATACTAAGCAGACTCTGTGTAACAACCTTCAACATTCTGCGTATAAACATATAGCAGAATTAAGAATGTCATTACACTGCATGACATCATAAACTATCATGCATGTACGAAAGCTAAACTGTCCGACTCTCACCATTCATCAAAGCACTGTTCACAGTACATGTGTGAGCAAGGCAGAATGATTTCAGCCTTCCTGTCCATGCAGATGACACATTCGACATCGTTGTTATCCACTTGCTCATCAATTCTACGCAAAGAAAAAGTAGCATTTTAATAATTAGTGACTCATTTGCTGACTTACTCATTAACTGATTTCGGCGCATCCTGTTTGTAACTGCATCAATGTTCACAGTTTAGTTATTCAATGCAGAAAGTAACTGTTCATATGTTTAATGAATTCTCAAGTGTTAGTCGATTCTGATTTGCAGTTAACATAAAACTTCAGTCAACAAGGAGATTTTAATGTAATTCTGTCCTCATCCAGTGCATTGTTATTAATTTTGCAACTTCTAGCCTGTCGGTTCCTAATGCAATCCATGGTGCACCAAAACCAAGCCATAATCAGGTTGCAGATCAATCCACGAAGATAGATCGCCAACCTCTCACATGTAACTAGATACTTTTGAGAATTTTGTAAGTTGAGTGGCAGACGAGAAATGATTAAAGCCATGACCTGAGTAGCTTTCAAGGAACAGCCACAGTGAAAGAGTACAGGTCACAGCACTTGGCATCAAACAATAAATTTTGCCTTATGATCTTACCTGATGCAGCTGGTAAAAGCAGGACCTATAGAAAAGGAGCTGACATCAACATCATACCCTGTTATGAGGTAAGGTTTTGCATAATTTTAAGATAAATTCAGATCAGATTTAAATATATATCAACTCAAACAACTGAATCATCCGACTCTGAAGATTTTGCTGGAATGACTAACATGTTGTTAATTATTTTTAAAGTTACAAGAAGTTAAAGTGGCTCTAGATGATGCCGCAAAAAACATCGTTTGCATAAGGCTTACCCAGTCAGTAGGACAGAGGCATCGAGGATGTTACTCGTGTTGTGTACATCAACACTCTCATCTACCCTGAGTTCCAATGCAGCCGACGTTTGACGCATGATTTCGTTGTACAGGTAAACATACTGCTTTAGTGAAAGAATACGTGTTGACTCTATTGCTCCAGTCTTGCTGTTTACCTGAACATCATGACAAAGTCTGCATCAGCACATCGCAAGCACTGCTATGGTATAGTGTTGTTTTTGTTAATGGCAATTAACAAAAATTAAACGTTTTAGAATAACGAAAACTAAAACTAAAATACGTAGCTCAACAAAAACTAAAACGAAAATTGCAACAATAAAAACTAAAACGAAACAAAAATAGATCAAACGAAAACTAAAATGATATTTAGCCCCACAATAAACTAAATTTTTTAAATATAATAATAATATTATTTTTCTCCAAATTTTGTCCTTGTAACTTTTCTTTACTTACTTAATTCACCATTTGCATTGTGCTACCTTGTGCAGAACATGCAAATGGTGTGCCCTACCATACACGTATTAGTAGATCAGACAGTGCTAGGACTAAAGTTCTATATCGACCATTAATTATAAATACGAGTAATAAATAGCGTTACCTAGTTTCGGCTTCTGCTGAAACCATTGAGGTATACAGATAAACACTAGAGGGCATACATCGTATATATCTCATTGGCAGAAACTGTTGACAAAATGGCGAGCGAGGGTGCTGGTTTTGAATTTTTTTCATTAATGCTAACATTATCCAAATACCATGAAATGGAATGCACACTACAAAGAATATGTCCATGTAATGAAATGCACGCTTGAGAGAAGATATTTTGGTCAAAGTAATTAAATCAAGTCTGATATTCATGAGACCTAAGAAGTCACGTGAGTAGCATTTACATACAAGTCTTATACATTCAACCAGCATGTGGATGGGTTATGAAGCACAATTTGCCCTTTATTAATATTTTTTTTACTTTAAACGGTTTACAGTTGAACTTGAACCATTGAACAGTCTGAATATTTAGGTAGCCCCCTATTTGTGTTTAGCTAGAATAAAATAATTGCTAAAACTAAAATTGAAATTAACTTAGGGTACTAAAACTTAAACTAAAATTTACTTACTGAAACTAAAATTAACTTACTAAAACTAAAAATCATCCTTGAAACCTAAAACAAAAACTAAAACTAATATTCAGAAACAATAACTAAACCTAAAAATTAAGACTAACAATCAAAACTAAAACTAAAACTGAAATTGAGACATTATTAAAACAACACTTCTGTCGTAACACTGTGTAACCCGAGTCTTTCATCTGTTCAGCCCTACAATTATGGATGATCATGTGGCATGGTCGTCTGTTCAGTAGCATGTAATCCAATGATTGTGGGTAGGAGCTAGCTGAGGGGACTCCATGTAGATAATGACCCTCTGTGCATTCATCTTGTGCCTCAGATCAATATTTACCAACCTTGCATTTGTAATAGGTAAGTGCAATACATAATTAAGTACATAACCAAAGGGTGGCATTGGTGAAAGGACTACAGATGCAATGTTCCAAACGAATGAGATCATCTTCAGTACACGTTTCAAAAGGTGTGTAATTCGAATGAAGTCATTACCTTGTGGCATTTAATCCTGACTGTTCCCTTCCACCAAACTGTTTTATCTGTGTCCTTTCGAATACGAAAAATCAGATGTTTGCCATTGACATCACTGAAGTCGGTGGCTCTAGACAGCAATAAAATTATCTGATAACCAAGACAAATACAAAATGTCTATAAAGAAGAATTTAAAAAAAGACAAAAACAAAGATCTTTGCAAGATATGGCAAATTCCAATCAGCTCCAGCCAACAACAGAAACTAGAGTTAAATAACTGCAGTAAACTAGCTATGGTAACCAAGGCAACTGAAGTTGTGACTGACTGACTGATTGCCACTGAAAGGGATACTGCTTCAAGAATCCTAAACACCCTCAGAATTTTTAACTACTGTATGAAGAAAAGCAACAACACCTACAACCATTTAATTTTACAATTACAGTCTGGTCTCGTTAACACGCCCCCGTTTTACATGCCATTCCGCTTAACGCGAAGTCATTTTATGTCCCCCAAAGCAATTAACTTAACACGCCATACCCGTTAACGCGTGCGGCATATTGACCGTATTACAGCGCTATAATATCGACTTTTACAGCCGAATGTAATTCTAATTCAATCATGGCACATGCTCTTAACAGCGCATTTATTTGTCCTTTTTGGAAACTTTATCTCATCTAGGCCGATAATATAATTCAGCAAAGAAATAAGTGGAAGATATTTGTAGAATGAGAACGTAAACGCTTATTTCAACCAATGAAAACTGAGATCTAAATCTATTGCGTGTGTAAATAATCCAAGATGGCGGACACTCGCGGACATTCTAAATCGACGTTTGCTCGAGGAATTAAATTCAAATGATGACAATTTCGATGAATCTGACAATGAAAAACCCTCTGACGTATCAAGTGACGAAAATAAAGTGGCTTTGGGCAAAGGAATTCTGACTTTGACGCTAGTTTACACGTGGCATGCGGAGTATGTTGTCCGAGCGGGAAATGGGATGCAAATATCGGGTGACTTCGGCGAGTTTTTTTTTATTAAATTTTATTTATTAGGTTATTGGGTTACAGTATTTCAGCATTATACTTCAAAATTAGATCAAAAACTACACGTAGCGTGCATTTATTGTTGTAATATTTTTAATTGAAACAAAGTAACTTCAACTCGCGTCTGGCTAGGAGAACCGCACAGTGGCATGGTTGGAGAACATTTCAGGTCGTTAGACATTGTTACTATTAAACTTAAGTGTTATCCCGTTTAACGCGCGGTCCGGTTTACGCGCTGTATCATAAGGCATGTCCCCCGAGGGGGCTTGTTAACGAGACCAGACTGTACTGCAGTTATTTCATAGTCTGAACTACATCTAAGCACCAGTTCAAGTAACTGAACCATTGTCATTTGGTATTCACAGATGGCATTCATTACACTGGCAAAACACAACCAACAGATACAACACAACTACATACTTGTTGATTGACCTACCCATAAAGGGGAAAGATGTCTATTATATCATTTTGTTTCCTTATTATCTAAGACTACAGGAAAATTTGCAACTTAAAAGCAGTGCCTAAATATGTGACACTGCATATGCACAATTAAACTTTTGTTTAAATCAGTCTACATTGTACTAGCATGTAAATGTGGTTATTCCAGTTTACAACAGGATAAAGAAGACCCACAATTCAACACTTACAGTTCATTCAAAGTGGAAATTGAATCAAGAAACTGGTCATAGGTAAGTGAGGCAGTCTGTCGTATTTCAGAAGCATTCTGCCACAGCTTCTGACTCATAAGTGCCATCTGTGACCGAGCTTGGCCCATTGCACTGAAATATTAAAAAATATTATTATTAATCACTAAAGTTATAAAGAAAATATAATGCATTAGTTACGATTAATATAATATCAATTATGAACAACTTGTGAGGTCTGCAGAAATTGGTGAATTCTTTAAACTATTGATTTCTTCCCATGACTTGTAAATCCAATTACAAGAATGTCTTAATTTAATAATTAACACAGTCAAAAAATAGGAGTCTCTCATTCATGCTTTTATCACCAGTAGTATTCACATCTGCTGTGTTTTGTGACCAGTTGCAAGAATATTGGATACTCTGTGGAAATACATAATATTATCATTGGGTGCTAGTTCCACAGACTTGCGCTGTAATTGTAAGTCGTAACTTGTATTGCACCGGTGTCTTATGCACAAGGTATCAACCGATGGCACACCAAAACCAAGCCGTAATCAGGTCAACATCCAGAAGATCAGTCCGTAAGACAGAGAGGTAGCCTGTAGTGAATAAGCAATTTGAAAGAGGTAAGGTTTAAGTTGTAAACCTTAGATATGGCTTTGTCTAATAAAGAGCTGTATCATGCTCATCTCCGGCAAGAGTAACTATAAACTCCCAAATGTAACTGCTTTTGAACTCTGATGACTGCTTATCCATTCTGTTCACACTGCTGTGACAGATTTCCATTGTGACCACCTCTGTTCCAAATTGACTTCCAATTGATCTCTGTCTTCTGATTGCTATAGGCACCTTCAGCTCAGGCAGTTACTATAACTGCCTGAGCACAAAGTATGACCACAAGGGTCAATAACTGTCCAGACAAACTACACTAGATTAGACAGTGATATAACCAAAGTGTAAATGTAATTTGGGAAAATCCATCTTTAATCTTTACATGAACACATGCCTCTGAATACATAACCTGTTGGGGTGCTATATAAATATGTTGAAATAAAACAAAAGCAACATATAAATAAGCAACATCATTAAGAAGCAAACATCCCATTGGATTTAAACCAGGCTTCCTCAACAGACTGTGGTTTCACTTCCAGGCAACCATCAACCAAAGACTTGTTTATGATAACAAAACTATAAAAGTCATTAATCTCAATTAGATTAGTCAACAAATGAATACGAAAAGCAAGTTCAAGGATTTAGCATTTAGAACCAACAAACAGAAAGGCATCCTCGCCTGACATTAACCTAATCCACAGAACAGTTAGCACAGCATGAAAAAAGAATAAGAACCATACGTAAGGGGGGATCAACCCGAATCCCCGAAACCCGAATCCCTGAAAACGCTGAAAATACACAAAAGCCCGATTTCCCGAAAACAGTTTTATAGAAAGCGAAAACTATTCAAAGTTAAATTGTAAACTCTTATACATGACACAGACCTAGCGTGGCCATGATGTATCTCGATATACTGCCTAATCACCTGTTTATTTGTAATTTTAGTATAAAATCGATTTCGGGGATCCGGCCGAAATTCGTTTCGGGGATTCTGGTTTCGGGGATTCGGGCCAGACCCCGTAAGGGACCAAATGGATGATAACAATAAACGTTGCATTACCACACTAGCCACAACAGATGACAATGCAGCGCCAAAGAAAGCAAACAGAACAGGGGCATGAAGATAAAACTTTTCTGTAAAATTGTAACAGTTCTGATTCCAGGACCATTTAATGTAACTCAAGTGACAGAAATTAGGTCAGATGCCGTTTGACTCACCAATTTCGTCAACACGTGTGCAAGTACCCAGTCGTCTCAAGCAAAACATGTTAAAAACAAAGTAAAATGCTATGTAAAATTCGAGAATGTAACTAAAACGCGTAAAATTACTGCGTAGATGTGCTGCGTAGTTTAACTGACTCACCTTAAATTATGTTAAATTGGAAGATTTCCGATCGCCTTACTGTTTACTAGCGAAACCCACCACTAGAAAATGGGGTGGTTAACGAACGACGACTTTCCTGCTCGTTTCAAAACAACTAGTGTCGCACGGTTCTAAATAGTAAATGCCTTGGCAGAACCAGTTGTGCTCTACGCTAGCCGTCCAGTTTTGGTCCCATTTTTTGCCATTTTGAGACGCTAATACTTCTAACTTAACCACTATTTACAGTGTTTACAAGTTATACTCCTTGTTCACGTTCTTTCCGAAAGCTAACATAGAATTCAAACACAGTCGTCGGATCAGTCATCTCTATTAATAGTTACTGGCTGAATGTCAGGTTTTCGTCAAGTCCCAGAATGCAACGCGTTTCCGGCTTAGAAGAGTTTTATTTACATGGAAATTAAATCAATCTGTAGCAAATTTAAATCACTTTGTAGCAAATTTACTAACATGGACTTCAGCACTGTAAAACATGTCGGCGAATTAAAAAAGCTGCCGATTTCTGTTCTGAATAATGAATGTAAACGTTTAGGTCTGTGCGAGCAGCGAATTAACAAAGCGAGCGCGATAGTTCTGTTGTGTGAGAGGTACGGCCTACCAACAACAGGCGTACACGACCCGTTAGTGAGCAAACCTCGCTATGACGACGGATTAACAGATGACGAACTGGAATTCTATTCCACCTTGTCGATGGCGACGCTCGAGAAAATAAGCGGTTGGATCAAAGATATTCGTCGCATTCCAGAGATTGACATTGGCCATGTTAAACAGTACCTATTGCTGGATACTCACGGTTGCGATAATGATGAAAAGCCAGTGTATACTAAAGAAATTTTACGAACGTATAAGACATGCCGTTCGTGGAAACATATGGAGGCTGGCAATTTGCACAGCGTGGCATTCAATCCACTGGATAACAATGTGAAATTTTGTGTTGTACGCGCCAGCTGCCTGCCGTCACAGTCTACACTACCAGAAGATGTTAAATGGCTTCATGTCATTCTGGACAAAGATAGTGGTCAGCCATATGGAGGATATTGTACGTGTACTGTTGGGTATGTTATGTCTCGCTGTGGTTTATCAATCAATCAATACTTTTTATTGATCACCATAGTACTATCACATACAAACACAATCTAGACATTCATGTGCAGTGGCATCAATAGGCAGACCCAAAGGAACATAAGGTTCCGCTAGCAGGGTCACCCTAGTTTCATCAATCTTTAATCTAACAGTATATTTGTTTATTCATCATTTAGCACTTCAAACGATTTTTGTTATGGTGTCCATAGTTATTCTTACAGGAAGTAAAAGACTCTTCAAACAACAAATGCAACGTTAACTCGTATCATAAAAACACAGCAATGCATGCCGAGATCCATGTGGTAATTTTAAACACTTGCAGCCAAAAGGTGGTTTTTTAATTTATTTTTTAACTGATAGACTGTGGATAGACAAGTAAGTTGTTTGGAGGACTTATGAAGACACATAATCACTGATCAATTTAGGTAGCAACGCCAATATTGAGAATTCATGTAATTTCTTGCGGGGTTACATAAATATTGGTGCATAAGCCTTCTTGACCGTAACTTTTTAACATTGTCATGGGTGTTTGTTACAGTGCTGGACAGGCCTGTTCACATGTCGGTGCACTGCTGTTTCTGCTGTCGGACATTGTTGCCCAAGGCTATCACAATTTGCCAGATGATCCAACATGTACAGAGACTTTGTGCAAATGGACAGAGACAAAAAGTAAGTACCGGTTTATACGAACTCTAGAGTAATCGTAATTTTTAGTGGATACTGGGCTTAAACAGATTTGATATAGGCCTACTCTCTGTGGTCAGGGCCGCATTAAGGCTGGTGCGGACCCGGGTGCTGTGACTGGCAAATTTCATCACAGAAAAATTTGATGACATTTTTTGTGAGTTTTTGATCTTTTTGGGGAATTCTTCTTACACAAACTTTGATGACGTTTTGGGGGGAATTCTTCTTACACAAACTTTGATGACCTTTTTGGTGGAATTCTTCTTACACAAACTTTGATGACCTTTTTTGGAATTTGTTCTTACATTAACATTTTTTATGTACTTCCGAAAATGCGGTCCCGAAAATCTGCGGGCCCGGGTGCTGCAGCACCCTTAGCACCCCCCCTTAATGCGGGCCTGTCTGTGGTCATGATATTCTGTGCCAGGTCAATTAATATTGACCATTCACGATACAAATCAACAGACAGCTACCGGTACTGTTCTTCTGTTTCAAGCAAACACTGAAGAAGTGTAATAAATGATGAAATTCAGTTGTTGGTTTTATTGCCATTTTTAATATGACTGAGCTTGTAGCACAACAGTGATTAAGGTCCATAAGGTGTAGCACAATTGTTGAAGATATATTTATTTATTTTATATTTTATTTATGTCGGATATTTCTATAGCGCCTCCTCAAGTCTACTACTACTCAGAGGCGCTCCCGACTACAGCATTGGTATACTGTGTCGGAGTTTTCACGCCGAAGCGCCACAAGCAATCGCGAGTGAAGGACTTGCCCAAGGTCCGTACGCAGCGGCTAGAGTGGGATTCAAACCTGCAACCCTCCGGTCACAAGGCGCCGAACTTGCCACTGAGCCACCAACAGAAGCGTTTTACTCCAATTATAAATATTACAAGCCGTTATGTGAAGTAGTTGTTTGGTGTAAACTACTTCATTTGCCCGTTGTGATTGCATTTCAGCATCCGACATTGATCCGGTTCAACTGGAAAAGGTGTTTCTCGAGCAGAACTCATGTAGCGATGTATCATCAACTTTACCGACGCCATCTGGCAGCAAGCGGTTGTTTTCCGAACTTGATGACAACACTTGCCATCAGCGCTTGCTGCAACTACGATTTGAACTAGATAACGAAGCTCAACGTCTTGGAATCCGGTTACCTATCCAGAACATTCTAGAATCGAATAGTAGCGTGACTGCAGTATCGATCAGTCCACTTCCTGATGAGGCTGGTGATTCCGATATTCCTGTTTGTTCGGAAGAGATCGCAACGGAGCAGCCACCGTCGCTGACACAGATTGTTACAAAATCATTAGACAGTACTGCAGATTCAGAATATAATGATGTTAGATTGAAGTTTTTAGGTAGTTTGTTGCTGTGTGATGCAGATCGTCAAAAGATTGGCGAATTGTGTGCTGGTCAAAGTAGCAACAAGCTGTGGATACATTACAAGAAGGGCTGCATTTCTGGCAGTAATGTAAACCGAGTTGTGAGGTTTGTTCGTGCCGGTCACAGTGCTCCAGATAATTTAATAAAAGATATAATGTTTTACAAGAAACCCTTCTCCAATCTTGCAACACAGTACGGATTACAGCATGAAGTTGATGGCATTAACTGTCTTGCAGGGTTCTTGATGAAATCCGGACACAGAAATGTGAAGATAAACAAACCCGGACTTGTTGTTCACCGGGATTATGCGTTTATTCGTGGTAGCCCTGATGCATTAATAACTTGTGATTGCTGTAAAATGTCACATTTGGGTGAGATTAAATGCCCGTATAAGGGCAGATATCGACCTGTCCGTGATCTTGTTGATCAAGGTGAACTTGATTATCTGTGTGTCGAAAATGATAGCATCAAACTAAAGAGAAATGTACGTGGATATTTTGATCAAATTCAGTTGCTAATGGCTGTTTGTGAGACTGTTGAATCCTATTTAGTAGTATGGACTACTGCTAGTTTTGAAATAATAGCTGTACCATTTGAAAGTTACTATTGGGAACATGAAATTCTGCCACATGTTAAACATTTCTTTGAAGAATTTGTAGTTGCAGAATTAATTACTAGACGTGTTGAGCGTGGACTGCCATTAATGCTGTGCGAGCAGAATGTACCAACTTCAGGGAGTCGCCATTCTGACGAAGCAGAGCCTGCTTCTGTTACTGCTGTATGTCATAACAAACAGTGTCATGATGTTGCAGCACCACGCAACATCAAAGGGAAATTTTTGACATGCTCGGCTAATTTAGTATGTGCACCGAATAGTCGTTTTCATTACTTTTGTGAAGGTTTTCAACGCAGTATTCAGTCTCGAACTTTGAATAAAGCCTATGTTTGTGTAGTATGTAGATCCTTACACCCACGGTGCGCTAAGTTGCAGCTCTCAAAGGGTTTCATTTAGTTACATTACCCGGAATATTGCTAGGTTAATAGTGAGACCCATAACAGGTTCAAGTCGAGCAATATGAATGGTAATTTTAATGTTGATACTGTTGAGATAACATTCTACGACTTATGTAGTGGTTCTACCATTTTAAGTCAATTTCGTTTGATTATTACATGTAAATGATAGTCCCTTTTATTATATACTGTTAACTGCCTATTGCTTTTATTCATTGTCCTAGTAAAAAATGTGATGCCTGAAACATTTAGTCTGTTAATATTATGTACACTGATGAGTACAATGTTTGCTTGTTCACTGTATATTAAAATGTGATATGAACTCTGTACTCATTTCTTTTACTAATTGTTAAGTCATGCGAGGATCCAGCAGAAGCAGAGGTTCGATGATGGGTAATAGATGTCAGCTGTACGTGAAATGGTTAAATAGTAAATTCAGTAACGAAAAGTAATTGTACAACAGGTATTTACTCAGGCAAACACACTTAAACATTTCATTTACAAATTTTACATACATTGCAATACCTGTAACATCCACATGCAACTGATAGAAACCTTCTGAGCCGCAACAACTGAAACAGTAAACCAAGTTTCATGAGCATGCTACCTGTCATTATGCAGGTGTAATTTTGTTAACGCAGAATTGGCCGTTGGAAATTTGTTAGATACGCACAAACAGTGAAAATCTGCTCAGCAATAAACTTCTGGTTTTGCAATAGCTCTCCATCAAAGATATGGTAGATTTTAATTCGCTGCATTATACGCTCTACGTGAATGCGACACCGGGAAATATCTGCAGATTTGCGAATTTCTGATGTCGTAAACTGTAACCGATCACTGCCCTTAAATGCCGGCATAACAAGTTCAATGCCTAATGGCGTCATTTTATAATTACCGGCAAAACCTTTATCACACATGATTTTACCCCCAATTTCTTTAGCATAATCGAGAAAATCTCGACTCTGAGAAGTTATTAACTTATCAGATGCACGACCTCCATACATACGTGAAACATAGATAACACATGGCTGAGCATGTACCGACAGTACAACTAAGAACTTGAATGTCTGATGATGCTTATAATTTGAAAATGTATGTTTGCGTTCAGCTAAATGTGACGGCTTCTCGGTGAAAAGCTCTGTGCAGTCCATAACCATGTGTACATCACGAAAGTCATTAAAGCTTTTAGCTCTATTGACAAGCATAGAATCTATATTAGGCAGGCAGCACAAATCTTTCAGTTCCACATATAAGAAATTGATCCAAGTTGTAAATACTGAACTGGCGGAAGCTATAGATATACTAAAACGTGCAGCCAAATCAACCATTAGCAGTCCTGTGCGTAAGCGAACCAGAGTCAAAAATAACTCATCTTCAAGAGACAATTTACGCTGACGACCGGGCTTACTTGCAAAGTGCAAGTTATAATGCTGATTAGAACTCTTCGAACTACCTTTCCAATATTGCATAGACTCCGCACGTGGTCTTAAATATGTGAGAAATGCCGAGAATACACCATAAGAAGGCATACCAGTCCAAAATTGGAAAATGTCATTGTCATCTTTAACGTTACTTATACAGAACTGTGCAGAACGCAAAGTTTCAACTTCCGTAAGCAACTCGTGACTCTTTAAATAGGCTGAAGCGGCACCTGGCAAAATAGCCTCACACTCTTCTAATTTCCTATTCAATAATTTATTTCAGTTGAATTTCCGGAAGTAACATATTCATGAAAGTCAACCGGTGGAATAGTACTTGGCCTGGCAATCGTTTTCTTTCCACCTAAGTTTCGCATATGTGTCACTTTCCGACGATATTTCCTTTGAACAGCAAGGCGTACAGCAGCCAGTCGTTTGCTTGGCGACATTTTCCCTGCCTTTGTTGATGTGCGTGTAGCCCGTCTTCGGCTCCCGACGTTTGTCCATGGAAAGAGAGAAGGGTAATATGACTTGCTTCTTGGGTCATCACTTTTTTGTCCTGCAGAATAACAAATTAAGTAACAGATAATTAATAGCTCTCCACTGAACTATCTTCGTACATTTCTCTTGGCAAGCTCACAAATGAACTTCTTATTACCAATATATGTGGTGAGCATATGTAGTAAATGCTGTTCCTATATCTTAGCCGTAATATGATGTAACTTTTGACATTCATGTCAGGTGGATATACAGACAAAGTCCGGTGCGGGGTCCGATGGAATATGGTAGATGAACATGGGGTGCACTGGGTCCGCTGGCATGTTTATTTAAACCGTATATACAGCACCTTAGGACAAACAACTATGCCTTGAACTGGTCTTGATCCAAAGATCGTTAACGCTTCCAAGCATATTTCATGACCACAATCTCGCCTTGCTACAATGCTTAGAATATGCTGTGCAGTTCCATTCCGATACGTACTAGCCTCAGCTGCATCGAAGAGTAGCAAATAGAGAGCCAAATTATGCTAGATTCAGTGACAGCATACTGTAATAACATAATTAGCTAATGAACCAATACGAACCAGATACGAAATGATCACTGCATATTCGATCCCACTTGCGAGGCAGCCATTCAGCACGTCGTATTTGCCTAACCCATTCCTGTCGTCGTACAGCATTTGCCGGAATGCCCATCACGTCCTACATCTCATTTTAACAAACGCGCCATCTCGCGAATGAAAGGCTGAGTGGACCTAAATTTGGGAGGGTCAGTCTTGTTGTCAAGACCTTAAACCTCAAGACCAAGACCAAGACCTTGAACCTCAAGACCAAGACCAAGACTTTGAACCTCGAGACCAAGACCAAGACCTTGAACCTCAAGACCAAGACCAAGACCAAAAAAATCGCAATCAGGTCAAGACTTCTAAAGAATGTCAAGTCGGAATATTCGCTATTTTAATGAAAACATGAGTCTTTTATTTTATTCAAGCAAATTAACTTTAAATGCAACTGCAGAGAAATCCGAATTTGTATTCAAAAGTCCTTCATGCAAACTATTATTCCAAATGCCTTTTGTAGGCCTATTTTATAAAAACCAATTCGCTCAGAATTTTCTGACCAAGACGTGCCTGGTGGGCCTCATAAAAATTCCGCCATGTGAAAAAATACGTTCTACAGGTGCTGAAGTCGCTGACACACACACACACACACACACACACACACACACACACACACACACACACACACACACACACACACACACACACACACACACACACACACACACACACACACACACACACACACACACACACACACACACACACACACACACACACACACACACACACACACACACACACACACACACACACACACACACACACAGTAGCTTTCAAGCACTGGATGTAAAGTACAGATAGTTGAGTCCTTTTTAAATCTTCCCATGGTTTATCATACCGTCTGATACAGAATAACTGTTGCTGCTGCCAATGGGGTTTCCTGACCAACAAGACTTATATCCATCCATAGATATTGGTCGAATGATGCAAGCAGGCTTGATACAGAATTCTTGAGTTCTGTTAAAGTGTTAAATGACTGTTCATATTGACAGCCGGTCTTGGTCTTGGTCTTGCGAGACCAAGACCAAGACTTTGAACCTCAAGACCAAGACCAAGACCAAGACCTTGAACCTCAAGACCAAGACCAAGACTTTTGGTCTCAAGACCAAGACCAAGACCAAGACTTTTAAAAACGAACTCGAGTGCACTCGAGACTAAGACGTTGGTCTCGAGGACAACAAGACTGGGGAGGGTTGCGGGAAGCGATCCCGCTACCGCTTGCTCTTCACGCTAGTGATGTTGCCACTACTCTATGGACCCCCCCCAGTTGTAGTATTAATACACATAAGTGATTCGGGTATTATTGTACCGCATTTTGCTGACCTTAAACAACGCGGCAAAGACAGTTTTGTATCATGACGCGTCACCTCTGCATAACCGACGGTGACCGCGTAGTATGTTGACTATGCCTCTGCATAGCAGGCCCGCCGAGAGGGGGCAAGGCAAATGCCCAGGGTTCGGCGATTTTTAGGGGCCCGGGCCCGCAATCAACTAATTATGATAAATATTAGGCTATAATCAGTTATACAAAGTTTATGATTTATGCCTTTTTAAATGTAGTACTAGGCCCTACTAACACTTAACTACAGTCAGTTTAAACTTCAAGCATCTGAATATTAATTATCTTACTTATAATTTTTTTGCTATAGGCTAGTTTTCTCATAAAGCCTAAAGATAGTTTAGAGGCCCGTGAGTTTGTGACTGCTCTGCCTAGGGGTCCCGGAATTTTTGTCGGCGGGTCTGCTGCACAGTCCCCGGATCCTCCGCCCACCGCTACCGCCGTTAAGCCCTCAAGTCGAAACCAGTCGCTATAAGCAATATCAACTGAGTCAGAGGCAGTCAGACAGGCAGACTTTCAGCGACACAGGTCACTCGATCTACAACTTACCATCGTGATCGGTCCGCAGGCCAGGCGCCACAGATATGGGCCACGGCTACACTCTTCTTGGAAAGATCTGACTATAGCCCTGCGCCGACTTGATAGCGCCGGTTATTTTAGGCCGGCGGCGACGCGCCGCCGATCCGACTTGATAGCGCCGGTTATTTTAGGCCGGCGGCGACGCGCCGCCGATCAACAAAAATCGACGGCGGCGCGGCGTGCCCTAGTCAGAATACTTGATAAGTATGAGTCAGTGAGAGTCACTATGAACAACAGTTTGTCCTGTGACCAGTCAAGAAGCCAATTTCTCTAAAGCCACTCCATGACAATGAAGCTAAAACTCCATGACAATGAAGCTAAACTACACACAAAGGGACTGAGAGAGAAGGCATCTACAGACATTTGCCTTACAAATATGAAAATCCTTAATTATATTGCACGTCTGTATAGGTATTGGCAAATTGTAATCAGATGAAGCAGCATGCATTTGCATATTGCATAAATACACTTGCACATGCTCTGATACAGTACAGGCCTACAGATCAAGTCACATCGAAGATTCCGGATGACAGCAGCCCCTCCTCCCCCCACAGTCAAAGAGGCTGCTGTCAAGACGAGGAGTGAAATGTAAATATACACGTATAATATATATATATATATATATATATATATATATTATATAGTGATCGAATGACCGAGTGGCCTTAAGCCCGTTAATTTTTAATTGAATTTACCTGCTGCCCGTTTGAATTGGTCTCTGAATATAGAGTTTGTATCAGACTAAACTGAAAGACACCATTCTTGATACTTACAATTATGTACTAAGTCAAAAAGTCTCACCCTGGTACTGTTTACCTGAATAGATTTCAGCCAAAAGTATTAATCAATTATACCTTCCATTCTGCAGAAATTAGTTAAACAGCATATCTTGATATTAATAGCACTTATGAACTCCTCTAATCTTGCAAAATTATGCCAAAAATTTAAACTACTGTAATAGGACCATAGAAGCTATTGAACATGAAGGTCACAAATGCAAGTACAGTAGTACAAGTACAAAGACATTCATATTACTTTTGTTGTCAATGTATTAAGGAAATGGCAACAGGAACAGAAGTACCAAAACACTGGCTAATTGTAACAAGATATTGCTCTAAATGACTTTGTGTATCATGGCACAAAGCAAGATCATCAAAGTATTACGTCGTCTCTAGCCGTCTTCAGTATTGTAACTCGCTAATTCTTGTTGATATTTCAGCAATTTGCTGAATTGCTGATATATCAGCAATTCAGTTAAACTCCAAAGTATGAACATATATTACACTATGACTACGGTCTTAAAATCGTTGCGCTGGCTAACAAGACAACAGAGAATAGGCCTACTATTGCCCTTATCTTCAAGACCGCGCAAATTTGATCAAAGTCTCGCATCTATTTCATTCATATTCGTGACCTTGGCCTCATTGAATCAATTTCAAATCAGCCTTTACTTACAACTACTCACATCATTATTAACTCTAAGATCGACTGCTTTGAATCCATTTTCATTGACTTTGAATTCATTTATATGAAGCGTCTTCAACTCAACCGAGGTGCACTTCGCCAAGCTATAACCAGCAGATTCAAGCATCAACATGGTTACTCCTATCCTAACAAACCGGACCCTCGTAAATGTCGCGGAACTTAGATCTATATGCGCTGCCAGGAATTAAGGAGCGATTTATGTTGACCTGTGAACCTCTATTAATGACAGGCTGAAGTACAATACAATACAACTATTTCATGTTGTCCTTCTCTTAAGTTCAGAAGTGCACAAACGACCATACAGCACTGATGACGCTGATATCGAGAAATTGATTGTGAGCATATTGTATTGTATTGTATTGTATTGTATTGTATTGTATTGTATCTATAAATTTATAAAGCGCCTCTCGCAGAATAACTATTCAGCACAGAAGACCCTGGAAAACAGAAATGCCTTTAGGGAACGCGACACCGATGAGGAAAAGCCCCTCATTAGTTTGGCCCTGAGCACAGGGGGAAGGTCATTCCACATCGTGGGACTCACTACAGCAAACGCCCGGTGCTGGGCCAAGGCAGTTTTAGCCCTGGGAACAAAAGATCAAGCCGATTTACAAAGCCCAATGAGCGAGAAGAAGATGCAGATAGCGGTTTTCGCAGATAGTTCGAGAGATATTTCGGAGTAGTATAGACTGCTGAGATTTAGAGACAAGGAAGAGGATCTTATATCGGATGCAGGCAGCAATAGGGAGCCAGTGAAGGACATCAAGCATGTAAGTAGAGATATGGGTAAACCGGGGAGTCGAGCGATGAGCCTATAGCAGAAGCGTAGACTCTGGGGGTGGCATCCGGGGCACGCCCCCCATATTTTGGACAATTTACGCCAGTTAGTGAAGAAAACCCTTATGCCTGGGACAAAGGAAAGTCCAGTTTCCTACGGGCCATTTTATAGCACTTTTTCCTATAGGTCCACTATTGTGCCGTTTAGATTGGGCCACAGTTGTCCACTCAAAACATTCAAATCACACAATGACGTCATTCAGACCAAATCTCAGTATGCCTACGTAGGTACATATCAATTTTAAGTTCAATTCTTTCCGTTTAGCTGAATGACGTCATTGTGTGATTTGATTGTTTTCAGTGGACGATAATGGCCCAATCTAAGTGGCAAGGGAAGTTAAATGAACGACTGTAGAGTTACGCGTGTAGTTCAGTAGAGCGAAATGATTGATTGCGCCCGAAACCAGTTGACGTCAGCAGCCAAGTTTGTTGTTGTCAGTCTTCTTTTGTCGCTTCTAACTACTAAGCCGACCAGAATCGATGCAGAAAATGGTATGTTCCAGAAGTGTAGAACACTATGAAATGGGGACTCAAGCGATTGAATAGACTTATATAGAGTCTGATGAGGAATTTGGCGCGCCCTTTCAGGAATACGAGATGTCAGCAAATTTATAGATTATGTAATATTTATATACCGCGGTTGGACTGGGAACGCTCCTGAGTAGGCAATCTTGAAGGGGCGCTATAAAAAAAACTGCTTTAATAATAATCAACATATCCGATGAGTGTGGTTGTCATGAAAGTGAGACAACAGGCTATATGTCTTAAAAACAAGAGGCTATCTCGTGCGAAATTGCACACTGATCGCTTCCAAGATGTGACCCTTCTGCAAGGCTAATTGCAATTAGACTAGGCCTATAGGCCTATGTCACTTTGAGAATGCAACTAGGCCTTATAATTAGGACCAGATTTTAGCTACTCTGTTCAATTAGATTAATAAATTCGAGCCTGTAGTGACAGTCATGGACGATAATATATTAGGATTATGATGTAATATTATGATTATGTCTTGCTTAGTATTTTATGTAGGCAGAACACAGATGAACTCTGTAGAGTCAAGATCTGATAAGACTTGATCGACATTAGAGCCTGACCGGTTGTCATAAGGGGGTGCAGAGAGAAGGAGGGGCGAAGGAATGAGGGTGGCCACCGATAGAAGAGCGTGGCTGCAGGTGGCGAGAAAGATGAGTTGCAGGCAGAAGGCGGGAGTGAGAGAGAGAATTAGCGAGAACGGAGGTACGAAAGGCATTCGCTCACCAGGACAGAGGCGAAGAGACTTCGCTGGGAGGAATCAAGCGTGAGGAGAAAGAATTCGTCGTCTGGGGAGCGGAGGAGACGAGTCGAAAGGAGTTGAGAAGATTGGTTGAGAAGGAAGAAGAAAAAGTAACTCGAGAAGCCTAGACTCGACAAGTTATGAACTGCGTTGACGAGACCGTGCTGTAAATAAGTAGTGTAAAAAGATTGTGCAATAAGAATCGTTAAATGTACAACTGTCTTCTAACTGTCTTCGCGATCGAGATCACCTGCGAAAAACCACGTGCTTCGAACAGCTACTAAGACCCCCGACGATAGCCTATAGCGGCTATAGCCGCTCGATAACGTAACACCGCTTGCCATCATAACTGAAGTAAGATCGTCAGCAGTGAAGAAAGATCTTATTTCAGTACTTTAGTACATAGCCTATCATCCAGGTAATGTTTATAGTTGGCAACCATTGTAGATAATGCGAGGACCTTGACTGAAATTTATACGACTGACTGTTTTGTTCACGTTTTCTGTGTTAGGAATTACTCTGCAGAGACCAGAAAAGAGCAGAGCAGGTGAGAGAGAGAGCCACTGAATAATAATTGATACCCGATCAACTCTGGATTTATAATACATGAAGTCAGTATACGTATATTGCATTTTCAAAGAAGATAAACTGTAGCCTAGCAAATAGACACTACATGTATATGCAAGCTAGTAGACTTCGAACGATATTTCGGTGTCTCATTTGTCTGAGGCAACAACCCAAAGGTTAGAAGACATAGGCCTACTTGTCAACAACAAGAATAGCACCAACGATAACGTGGTGGTAGTTTTTCGACGGTTATTATATTGCAATGAGTGACTGAGATTTCACTACATAGGCTATAGGCAAAGACAATTTTTTACTTTTGGTTGGTCCTATGTGCGCAGGTCTTAACGTCGAAATATGCGCAGCTTCTCCACTCATCCCTCTTCAGTCTTCATCTCTGGTCTTATTGTCATTCCTAAGACCAATGCCCTATTTCGGCCACGCGTCAAGTTAAATGATAGAGGCCCTGCATTAGCTCCCTGTCCGACAGTCCATAGAGTATAGGATCGCCTCCCTGGGTTGGCGGTGTCAACTGGGTCTCGCTCCATCTTACTTGTTAGACCTCTTCCGGCCTGGGTCTGCTTCTCGGCCTGCTCGCGTCCTCTGCATGGCGGGAGGAGTGCTCTCAGTCCCGTTCGCCCATGCTGCTATTATGCAAACCCTAGCCTTCTCAGTGGTTGGCCCGACCATATGGAATGGCCTCCCTCCTGAGCTGCGCTTACTTCCAAGGTCTTTCTCGGATACCTTCTATAACCGCTTGAAAACCTTTCTTTTTGACCGTGCTGGGGAGTTTGGAGCGCTAGAGTAATGGATAACACACTGCCATGGCGTGAAGAGCAGTAGGTACCGAAATCGATTCCCGTAGACTCCGTTAGGTTTATTCAGCCTTCCACTCGCTAGGTGGCGGCGGTGGTTAAATGAATAGTAGGCCGTGACTGACGCCCTGTTGGCTGCCGTATAAAACAGTTGTATTCGACTATACTGTAAAACTGTTATCATGTGCTTCTACTGTATACATGTATTTTAGGCGCCCTGCGTGGCTGCCGTTTCTACCATTATGTTTATTTATTCCGGATATTTCTATAGCGCCTCTCGAAGTCAACTACTACTCAGAGGCGCTCCCGACTACAGCATTTGATACTGTGCCGGAATTTTCACGCCGAAGCGCCGCGAGCAATTGCGGGTGAAGGACTTGCCCAAGGTCCGTACGCAGCGGCTAGAATGGGATTCGAACCTGCAACCCTCCGGTCACAAGGCGCCGAACTTACCACTGAGCTACCACGGCCCATATGTATGTTCACTGTACAGCGCAGTGCGTTTGCAGGCGCTTAAATAAAGAAAAGATTATTATTATATAAATCTATGAATGAATGAATGAATGAACTTGCGCACGTGGTCAAGATCGCCTCATGTTTCTCTAGCGTGTCATCGTATGCATGAATGTATATATGTATCTGGCTATTTATGAAGCGCCTGTTCAGATCCTCACAACGTTCTTAACATCGCAATCTAACACAGATCTAAGAAGGCGCGTCTAAAGATGGCTTGAAGATGGTCACGTGTTGAATTTCTCGATAATATTTCATCCGTTCTCCTCTCGCCGTTGTTTCTGAGTATTTTGGACAGTCTTCGGATTTCTGTTATCGAAGCCATGTGCTGCGCAAGTGGACTCTTTCCCTGATAGGGATTCAGGTTAGGCCTATTATCTGGACCGCAATAAAAAAAAGCCAAGAGAGTTCTTGAATGGTGCCGATCGACCGTTCTACTTCAATGATACTCGAAGACCAATTTCCAGCCGCGAGGAATGTTGGCTTCCATACAGACCCGATGGTAGAAGGATGTCCGAACGCGAACCTCGCCGCCTGTACCCGTCCCTCCTCTACAACGGTACCCTCGAGCTTCCGCAGTTACCCATTATTTTACACAGACGTACCTGTCTACATTATAGTTAAATAGTTTCTTCCTCGAGTTCGATCAGAACTGTATCGTTACATGCAAAATGTATGCGTCACCACTCTACGTTAGAAGCAAATCGACGAGAGACATGTTTTAATCAACCCAGTACGGACGACGTATTTTGGCTTCCCCACTACCTTATTGCTATAGTGCGAAACAACACGTCCGTACTGAAGACTTTAAATGTTAATTAGGGCAAATTTATTATTGGATGAACAGAGGCGACATATTAAATTGAATAAAATAATACGTTCAAATGTAAAAATGTTAGAAATAGATTACAGATTCACACTATAGTGTTATGTATGTATGTAGGTAGGTAGGTAGGTAGGTAGGTAGGTAGGTAGGTAGGTAGGTAGGTAGGTAGGTAGGTAGGTAGGTAGGTAGGTAGGTAGGTAGGTAGGTAGGTAGGTAGGTAGGTAGGTAGGTAGGTAGGTAGGTAGGTAGGCAGGTATATCTACGGGTCAAGATACATACATACCTACATACATGCATGATGACATTACAGTAACAGATAACGCTGATAATAATGACCATGGCAGATTGTTTTATTGAAGATCTTAAGACAATGGCGACAGCAATGATTACGATGTTTTGGAAGGTGATGACGTTCACAGTTTTGGTCGTCCTTGATTTGCAGGAGGATCACTGATAATCGATGACCTATCTGTGGCAGCTCCTTATTACGGCAATCGAGTCTCCGAGCGCAAGCATTTGGCCGTGCTAACCCATGAGACCTACGTTCTGTCGGACATACCTCTCGCCGAGGGTATCCTCAAGAGGTTCTTCGTTTACTTCCAGAAACCACCGGAGGGAACGAGAGCAGAGCTCCAAGCGAACGCTCCGAACGCCAAAGCAATGCTACAGATATGGCGTCCTGAGCAATCCATCTCATCGCCACTGAATAAAGTCTATACTCTTGTTTATAGCAACACTGTTGGTCTTAATCCAGGCATCGTGCCCAACGGAATCATGTCGACCGTAAGTAAACCTATTTCTAGATACTACTAAACACCTTTCCTCTGTATTTGGAATCTATGGTATACTGCCCTATGGTGGATCAAGTCATATCTTTCCTCGCTTTCTTTCACTGTTGATTCCACTGGTCTGTACACCCTCACCTGCGGTGTTCCTCAAGGTTCTGTTCTCGATCCTCTGTTCTTCATTCTTTACACCTCCCCACTAGCAAACTCGTTTCCTCATCCTCTGCTGATCATCACCTCTATGCTGACGATACACAACTGTTCAAATCTTTCTCCCCTCACTCTCTTCCAGAAGCACTAAATTATCTATGTAACACCACAACCACAACGATGGCTGTGACGACGTTGGTTGATGATCGCCAACCTGTTATGCCTACACTCTTCAGAAACAGAATTCCTCATCATTGGCCTCCACGAGCAATTAAACAAACTAACCTATCCGTCCGATCTTTCTCCAACAGATCTCTCCTGTCTGAAATCTTGGAATCATCGTGGATAAAAAAAACCGTAAGGTCTGCCTTTGCCAAACCTCATGATACAGCTATCTCGCATCTGCTATATGTACATTCGTGACGTCGACTGCGCCCAATATTTGATTGCAAGACCACTTCACAATGGTCAGCTCATTTTGTTCATTCCAAACTCGATTACTGTAATTCCCTTTTCTACAACATCGACTCTTCTCAAATAAAATGCCTGCAAACAATTCAGAATGCCCTCGCCCGCGCAGTCACCAAAACTCCCAAACGCAATCACATAACCCCCTAGTCTTTCTTAGGACCCCATAGTAAAGTCTTCATTGCACACCCCAACTCCACATGAATCAAGGTCTAACCCCCCCGTCTTTTTCCCACAATTCTCATACTGTTAGGGTCTACTCGCTCATCATTATCTCTTTCTCTAGCTCAATCTCCAGTCTCCTCCTCTCTTAAATTCTACAACCATTCCTTAGTCTGTGCTGCACCGGCTCTTTGGAATGATGTTCCAAAAGATCTCCATCAGTTTGCTCATCCTCCTATCTAGGCTGTTAATTTCACCTGTTCTCCGCTAGCGCTCTCCTCATGCTACTTTCCACTCACGACTGAAAAGCGAACACTCTAACCTACCCTATCCAGATTCTATAATCTTGCGCCACCACACGGCCACCATCATCACCACTTACCACCGTAGCATCATGCTGTTTCATCGGCTTGACCTCCTTGGCTTCTGACCTGAGTCACCTGACACTGGAACACTTCCAGTGACAGGAAACATTACCCCAAGGTCAGTAACGCGTTACCCGAAGGCCTCAAAAGTAGGCCTTTATACTGCATCCATAGGCACGAGGGGTACGAGGGGTAGCCGTACCCCCACTTTTTGGACTAGGGAGTACTGTACCCCCACTTTTTGGACTGAGGGGTACCGTACCCTCACTTTTTAAACAATGCCAATCAATTTATTATTATTCAGCCTTCCCAGAGATCGTAGTGTCCGCCGTGCTTCGTGTATGTAAAAATTGGTAACCCCCACTTTTTAGAACAAAGTTACGCCCCTGACTGTATCATCCAAGTTTTCGAAAGAACACGCGCTAAGGGGGCAAGCTGAGAAAGTTTAGGACTTGGGTTTTACCATCGGGACATTGAAAGACCATTACCTGTCGCCAGGGTATTAGTCTACAGTCTACACAAAAACTTCAGTATTCATTTTCATTTGTTATGAATTTGTCATTTATGACTCCATAGACCTTACTTAAACGTTGTCAATTTGTGTCTTTTATTTCAGTGATTACTAATTTACAGAAAATAAGTCTGGCTAAAGTTGGATCAAACTCACAGTGAGGGTGGTCACAAATTATGAGGGGGCTTAGGCCTACCTGATAATTGAGTGCTGTAAGATCTTGACAGAAGAGTGGAGAATAATAATCCACCAACCTTTTCTCCTCTGCCAGAGAATACTAGTCTGTATCAGACAACGCGCAGACCCACTGGTCAGACATGCGTACTCTGATAATGTCAAGATGCCCGTTCCGTGTTGTAAGAGTTCCTTTCGAACGACAGGTTCATCCGCACTCTATGATGCATACTCATGCTTCGCTGTCACTCGCAATGCAGCTCATCGCAAGCTACAACAGTTACATTACTTTGCGTTTGAATGCAGGTGTTAAAAAATCGTGCTATATAAATGTATGGGCACATTACGTATACGTTACATCTATCTAATGTCTTCTAGTATCTAGTCGATAAATTCGTGACCATGTCGGGCGATGTGATGGGCTTCACAGTCGACCATGATGCTCCCCTTCCTATCAGTTGCGGCAGGAACCGGACGAGGGAGGTAATGATCCTCGCTTCCCCTAAACAAGTCCAGCTAACTGAAGAATACGACTTTCCTCAGAAATCCGTGCAGCGTTTGTCGTGTGCAATGGCAGTCGAGGTCGTGCCCTTAAGTGGCTGTACTCTGTGTAGCTCCAGAAAAAGCCTACATGGTACGTTAGTACGCTTCTTTGGTCTTCAGTTTCTTCTAGAGTTGCAAGTTATTCATCAGCACATTCATTCGTCAGAATAATCGTAAACATTGGTTCACATACTTGTAACGCATACACTGTGATGTAGGTCCAATGTGTTTCATCGAAATGCTTCAGCGGTCCGAAAAAGCTGTTGCATGTATGTACGTATGTATGTGTGTACTTATGTTATGTATGTATGTATGTATGTATGTATGTATGTATGTATGTATGTATGTATGTATGTGTGTATGTATGTATGTATGTATGTGTGTATGTATGTATGTATGTATGTATGTATGTATGTATGTATGTATGTATGTATGTATGTATGTATGTATGTATGTATGTATGTATGCATGTATGCATGCATGCATGCATGCATGCATGCATTCATGCATGCATGTATGTATGTATGTATGTATGTATGTATGTATGTATGTATGTATGTATGTATGTATGTATGTATGTATGTATGTATGTAGGTGTGTATGTATGTATGTATGTATGTATGTATGTATGTATGTGTGTATGTATGTATGTATGTATGTATGCATGCATGTATGTATGTATGTATGTATGTATGTATGTATGTATGTATGTATGTATGTATGTATGTATGTATGTAGGTGTGTATGTATGTATGTATGTATGTATGTATGTATGTATGTATGTATGTGTGTATGTATGTGGACTTTGATAAAGTGCATTTTAAGAACCCATCATAAGCTAACGGTTATGAAGACTGCTTTGTGCATATTACAACGACATCTAAAAGCTGTTAGACTGAATGCGACTTCTTGTATGTTCCATAGCATTCGCGAAGAAATCCAGACCTCAGGGTTTGCCAGAAGAAGGTGAATCTGAACGGACTAAACCTGCTTCAAGCGAAACCTGTTAGTATAGGCTGCGTTGTATTTATTGCTTTTATTATCTGCCATAAATACATAAACACAACGCCTGTATGGTTTTAGTGTCTAGAAACTTCGATCGATGCAGAGTGTGATCAACTTTGGTCTAGGAAGCAGGGCTACCAAATATCGCATTGTTTCCCCTTCGTGACTGTTAACTAAATATAACTACATCGTTTGTATTCCAAGCATAATAATAATTTTAGGCCTAATAATACTAATAATAATAATAATAATAACAAAGAAGAAGATGACAATGATGATGGTGATCACAATGATGATAATGCTTGGTAATTGTTTTGATTCTTGAGAGGTTCCTCCGAGAATATAATGATGGGCGAAACAATTAATGGATGTGTAAGTGGCGATACGGGTAAGCCTCGTACCCCCGCAAAATTACGCCTATGGATCGAGATGTGTGTAGATTGGAGTAATACGTACTTATGCTATAATAATGAGCACCACAAATAAGGAGAGGCAAATCTACTGGTTAGTAAGTCATAAATCAAATCAAATCCGTTTTTTATTATAATACACATCGCATGAACAAATGGGTAGAATGAACAAAAGATAATATGCTGTGGGTGTTATAATGGGATACCCCGAAGGGATTACTCCCGCTAATTGGGGCACCCCAATATTCACAGGCAGAAACGGATATTATTATCAATTAAAAATTTGAAACATATATCTGATCTTAACTAGGAATCATAATTTAACCAGCATTTAAATCAGAATCGATACACAGCAATGACACAAAACACTGTATCGGACCTTGCACAGTTCGAAAAACAGGTTTATTCCTATGGACTATGAATACATAGCCTAAGTTTAGTAAATTGATCATCAAGTTAAACCCTAAATAGTGAACCAAAGACACAGGAATTAACCAATGGGCGACGCCATCAGGAAGAGAATGTAGGCTATAGGCTACAGACAACAGCCCGTTATGCAGCATTCAGTGCTGAGCACGACGGCCGGTGGAGGCTTATAATTTCAAATGTATAAAACTAATATTGAATTCGTTAAATGAACCTCCGTGAGATCAATAATGGGCTGAGTATACGTTGAAAATAGGCATGGAAGGCAGTTTATCGTGCGACGCCGTGGCTGGTATCATCGGAGGAATTCTGAGCATCATTGTGATAGCAATGGCCATCCTGGCCAGAATTCAGTATCAAAGACTTCGGGAAGAGATGAACAAACCGAGGTAATCTTCAGCAAGATCCAGTTGAAAAATTTGGACAATTAACTCAATTCCTTTCAACCCTTTGGGCGTTTACACCTTTGCCTCAAGCAGATCTGTGCATGCCTGAATGTTCATGGATGCAATTTGTAGAAGACGTAGGCCTATGTAAGTGAAGTTACTCAATCATTTGGTTCCGATGATCCCCATTTTGCTTCAAACAACTACCATACGCAATCTACATGTCTGATTGTGTTTATGAATATCACCCTGTATCGTCCTAGATCGACATGTCTATATCTAATAAGCTATAGGCCTATAGCTCTGTCAAAGTGACCGTTTAATTTATCGTAGTTAATTTAAATATTACACTCATTACTACGCGCTCAGGGTCAGTAAATCTGAAAACATACAGACCCATTTTCCGATAGCATACTCCCATTCTGTATACATTCTATATACGATCGTCATCAAGAAATCAACTACAAGTCCCGCGGTCAGTGGCGGCGACCTTGTTTGACAGGTGGGGGGGGGGACATTTTGGAACTGATCTGGTGAAAAAAGAGTTTTGAACTGATCTGGTGAAAAAAGAGGTCAAAAAATTTTATGATCTGGTGAAAAAAGAGGTCAAAAATTTGTTTGGGTGTTTCCTCAAAATTTGGGGGGTCAGATGTATGGCGTGTCCCCCCACTCTTAAAGGGGGGTCTTGTCCCCCGCGAACCCCCCGGGATCGCCGCCCATGCCCGCGGTCTTCTACGAGGTTTGGCGGCTGTTCCTTCTCTGTCGCTTCGTTAAGCGTCCTGACCACGTGAAGAATGCGCCATCTCTGGAGTCATTCAAATCACAGCTAAACACCTATCTCTTTAAACTTTCATATGACTGCCATTGATTTTTTAACTCGTGTACAGCGCGCCCTTTTCTTCGGCCGCGGTGGCTACGGTGCTATATAAATCGTCATTATTATTATTATCATTATTATTATTATTATTATTATTATTATTATTATTATTATTATTATTATTATTATTATTATTATTATTATTACTATCATCATCATCATCATCATCATCATCATCATCATCATCATCATCATCATCATCAGGGGCGTAACTTTAGTCTAAAAAGTGGGGGGTACCAATTTCTTACATACACGAAGCAAGGCGGCGACTGCGATCTCAGGGCAGGCACAATAATAAAATATTGATTGGCATTGTTCAAAAAGTGGGGGGTACGGTACCCCCAATCCAAAAAGTGGGGGGTACGGGTACCCCTCGTACCCCCCACAAATTACGCCTATGATCATCATCATCATCATCATCATCATCATCATGTACTATTTCAATCCATAGTAGCCATTTGTGCCTTCTCATTGGACGGTGCCATAATATTATTATTACCGTACTGTACTACTAGCCTACGCTGGCCCAGTTAGCTACATCGGTAAAAGCGTTGGCTGCGCGTCTCATGCGACTCTGTGTTCGAGAGCATGCGGACCGCGGTTAGCTTCCCGAAGGTGGCTTCTTTCAGAGATTTAAATCTCGGGCTAGCACGGTCCCAACACCTTAAATGGCGTGGCACCCATTCAAACGGGCAGCGGTGGTGAAGGATCTCACCCGATCAATTCATTGAAAAATGAGCAGGGTCGAGGCCATTATACGGTCGCTATAGAAAATCGCGTACATTTAGGGCCTACATTACATTTACATTTACTACTATTCCGAAAATTTTTAAACTCACAAGGTCACACACAAATTTGAAGCTGAGACATAGGCCCTATAGTAGCCTAAGTCAGCTGCCATGTAGAGAACAGTTGAATATTCGGATTGTTGAAAGCCATTGAGAAAGAGTGAGTTTTGAGACGTTTCTTTAAGGAAGAGCAAGAGTTCCAGCATCGAAGAAATTTCGACATAGTCGGTTCCATTCCTTAGGGACAGCAACACTGGATGCACGAGTGCCAATGACATCGTGGCTGAACTAACAGACATATATCCGAAGATCGCGTACGTGGCGATATGTCGAAGCAAATAGTAGGCCTATTGTGGTTGAAGGTTAGTAGGCGTACTCGTTGTGAGAGTGTTACAGGTAAGGCAGGCCGACTTAAATCTAATTCTGACTTTAACAGGAAGCCAATTCATTTGCAGAGCAGTTACGGAGTTTGTACGAGTACCCACATCTAGCACCACACAAGCCAGAGAATTTTGGATGCGTTGAAGCCTGTTGGCTTCAAGATCTCAGATACCTGCAAAGAGCAGTTTGTATAATCGAGGCGCGAGCAAACGTGTGTAGGCTATGGTCTGCGAAATATCTTTGGTAAGACCAGACCTTGCGTGAAGTGTTGTCCTAATATGATGGAAACAATAATTATTTTCACAGGTTTAATAGTTGGGGCCGAAATGTTAGATTACTGCGAGAGTCACCCTCAAGTGTTTTGATAGTTTTTGGATAGCGGAACATAATTGCCAGCAAGGTCGATGCTGGAATGAGAAAGGAAAGGAAGGAGGGCCAGGCGTTGGCGTCAGCTACATTATGATTGCCTAGGATTTATCTTGTTTATGACCAAACCGGTGAGAGAGAACCGTTCTTCACTTAAAGATTGCAGTGCATGTGCGGTTCTGTCTCAGCGGTTTGGTCATAAACAAGATAAATCGTAGGCAATCATGTGTGGCTGACGCCAACGCCTGCCCTCTTTCCTTTCCTTTCTCATTCCAGCAATGACCAGCATTGACCTTGCTGGCAATTATGTTCCGCTATCAAAAAACTATCAGAACACTTGGGGGTGACCAGTCTTGTTGTCCTCGAGACCAAGGTCTTGGTCTCGAGTGCACTCGAGTTCGTTTTTAAAAGTCTTGGTCTTGATCTTGGTCTTGAGGTTCAAGGTCTTGGTCTTGGTCTTGGTCTTGAGGTTCAAGGTCTTGGTCTTGGTCTTGGTCTTGAGGTTCAAAGTCTTGGTCTTGGTCTCGCAAGACCAAGACCAAGACCGGCTGTTAATATGAACAGTCATTTAACACTTTAACAGAACTCAAGAATTCTGTATCAAGCCTGCTTGCATCATTCGACCAATATCTATGGATGGATACAAGTCATGTTGGTCAGGAAAACCCATTGGCAGCAGCAACAGTTATTCTGTATCAGACGGTATGATAAACCATGGGAAGATTTCAAAAAGACTCATTGTCTGTACATTTACATCCAGTGCTTGAAAAGCTAGGCCTACTCTGTGTGTGTCAGCGACTTCAGCACCTGTAGAACGTATTTTTTCACATGGTGGAATTTTTATGAGGCCCATCTTGATCAGAAAATTCTGAGCGAATTGGTTTTTATAAAATACAAAAGGCATTTGGTATAAGAGTTTGCATGAAGGACTTTTGAATACAAATTCGCATTTCTCTGCAGTTTGCATTTAAAGTTAATTTGCTTGAATAAAATAAAAGACTCATGTTTTCATTAAAATAGCGAATATTCCGACTTGACAATTTTTAGAATTCTTGACCTGATTTCGATTTTTTGGGTCTTGGTCTTGGTCTTGAGGTTCAAGGTCTTGGTCTTGGTCTTGAGGTTCAAAGTCTTGGTCTTGGTCTTGGTCTCGAGGTTCAAGGTCTTGGTCTTGGTCTTGGTCTTGAGGTTCAAGGTCTTGGTCTTGGTCTTGGTCTTGAGGCTTAAGGTCTTGACAACAAGACTGGGGGTGACTCTTGCACTATAGGTCTAATCGCATATATGAAGATTGCCTCTCTTCAAGTAATCTCACAAAGCAGAGTATCGTCGGCATACTGCTGTAACTCGACTCCAAAATGTTATGCGGCTGGTCGATGAAGATTTCAAATAAGGGGGGGGGGGCGAGGACAGATCCCTGTGGGACATCAGCAGCGCAGAAAGAAGGATCAGACCGAACAATAGCAATACCCATTTGCTAAGATGACCTATTGCAAAGGTAAGAACCTATAGCCAGTTTAACGCAGTCCAAGAGGCACCAAAGCTTTTACTGAGTCTAGAAAGTAGTAGACTATTATACCCTTAATTATCTATTGAAATAGCTATAAGATTAGGTAAATAATTCGGAGAGAAGAAAATTTAGAGTACATGGAACAGCTGTGCACTTACAATTTTCTTAATCTCGTTTACTTGATCTCTTTCTTTCTTAACTAATTCAATAAGTTAATTAATTAGTTATTTTTTCTTATTACAGTAATGTTTCTCCGACTGGTCGAAGAAAAACCTAACAACCAACATGTCAAGAATGTCTAACGTTACATCTTTAAAAGCACTGCCGAAGAGTTTACTGCAAACGTTATTGGTCGACTGTAGGTTCAAAATAATAAGCTTACCTACTCGATTTCTATTTCTCGTCAATAACAAGAGCAGCTACGAGATTCACATTTTTAACTTAAAAACTTAAGCATGTCACTTACAAGTGACATGCTTTGCCACCTAAGTTTAACAATCATCAAATGACTGCAGTGATATCTAGGCTATTTCGAGTTCACAACCTAGCCTACTTTACAATGTAGACTGGAGAGTCTTTTGTTTAAGAGATTATTATCATAGCCTTCAGATAGTTTTAAAAGTGTGATGGATGAGGAAGAAAACAAGTTTTAGAGTTGATTTTATAGGTCATCTTTTGGATTTACATGCTTTAAATGCATTTAAGTCATTTATGGTAAAGCCAGCGTGGAAATTGTAGAAAACAGACTGGGGGGTGAACATTTTATCCGTAATTTGCAAACTGATGTCAATGAAATTTGAAAGCAGCTGATTTTAAAGCTAGCAGTTTTTCAAGTCAGACTCGAATGAAAATCAATTCCTTTGTTGAGAAAATTCAAAATGCATACATGATACCTGGGACTAATATGGAACCAGATGATACACTATGGTAATGCCTTCTCTTTGTCAGAGACTCAGAGTCAAACAATGCTGAATCTCACTAGCACAACTGAGGGGGTTGGAAACGACCCTCTGGGGTGTGCAGTGAAGACTTCACTGTGAGGGTCCTAAGAAAGACTAGGGGTTGAACCTCCCCAAAATTCCCACCCTGGGTAAAGCTATGGTAAAACTAATTACCGGTAGTCTTAAACTTTGAAAATGACTGTAGGGGTCGTCCATTAATTATGTCAAGAAAATGGGGGTTGGAGGGGGTTTGCAAAAGTTTGACAATTCTTGACAAGAGGGAGGGGGTGTTCAAGACAAATTGAAGTGAAAACAATAATTTAATCAAAAAGCAATCATAGATCCGGAAAGTTTTTATGAGTCTTTATCTATTTCTTCGTAATTTAATCACGCAATATTTTCTTCGTTTTAAATTATCTTGCTTATTGTTCCAAGATTAATGAGAAAATGCGCTGCATAATCTCTTAAATGTGAATATCCTGTGTTCTTTTCGAAAATCTAATATTTCGAGTTTCTTTTCGACCGACAGAAATGTTTTGTTGGGGGGGGGGGTAAATTTATTTTTACATAATTTTATTAGGGGTCCTTGAATGTTTAACAGTTGTTGACAAGGGGAGAGATGGGGTCAAAAACTGCCTAAAATGTGTTGACATAATTAATGGACGACCCCGTACACGTTATATATGATCAATACATTCACATAAAGGGTAAACTGTTATCACCAATAGCGTGCATATAATTATTTAAAAACGGTATTTGAAGAAACACGGGCGGGACGCAAACATGTAGGCCTAACTCCGCTGACGTATGAGTCGGGGTAGGCCTAGCGTAGGAGGCTAGATAGAGATGGAAACTGGTCTGGATATTTTATTTTGGCGGAGAAACACAACAATGAAATATTGTGAAGGCCTAATATATATATTGTTAGCTTGTTAGTCTAGAGGTGAAATGTGAGTTAGAATGATATGAGAAATGACAAGAAAAACACAGACTTTCGCAATATTGATAAAACGTATATTTACACTATGTACATAATTGAAACGATACTCACACATACAAGACAAACGAAACGTCAAAAGACAGACTCTCCGAGAAGACGCCTGCACAAACTCCACAAAGGAAGATACAACTCGAGAACCGGCAATTAAACACGAGTAGCGACCACAAAGGGTACTTACAATGCGTGACACAACCAGTGCACGTCTTACGCCTTACTTAACTAAAACCGGTCTCCCCGTAGACACAAGAACACTGCTATATATAGTCAACGAGACCATCCTACTTCTAGCTTCAAACGAGGTGCGTCTTAACTAAGGTTAGAAAGTGCACGTGAGGATGATGATGGCGGGATGGCTGAAGGCCAACTCCCAACAGACCCCCCGACAACGAAAAGAGGAAACATTAAAAGTGTTTCCGACCATGCAAAAACTACAAATGTACATGAATATAAACTATCTCGAAAAGTTCATCAACATAACAGTCCAAACGTTTACAACAGCAAAAGAGAATCACTTAATGAAATAGACGGACAATCCGTAAAAGCCTATGAAAAGTCCGTAGATTTAAACTGAGGGACGACTTAAAATGTCTGGTAATACATTGTCACGACCACGCCGATGCTTAATGTTCAAGGAGTATTGTTGGAGTTCAAGACTCCATCGCAAAAGTTTCGCATTCGAAGGAGCCATGCGATTTATGAACTGAAGTGGGCTATGGTCCGTATAGACAACCACTGGAGCGGAACCAAAGTACACGCTGAACGCGCGTACACCGACCACCAGCGCAAGTGCCTCCTTCTCAATGGTCGAATAGCGTACTTCAGCCGAACTCAACTTCCGACTCAGGTAGCAGACCGGATGTTCAATCTCGTCCGTTATCTGAAACAAACAACCTCCCAAACAGAAGTACGAAGCATCTACAGCCAAATAAAAAGGTTTGTCAAAATCTGGCGGTTTAAGTATAGGCCGCGAAGCCATCCTAGACTTCAAATCAATGAATGCATTCTCAGTCTGAGGAGACCAAGTAAACCGGTGACCTTTCTTAAGTAACAAAGTAAGAGGTAACGTTAACTGAGAGTAATGCGACAGAAACTTGCGGTAATAACCAGCCAAACCCAGAAAAGACTGAACCTGCTTCTTATTTTCAGGACGCGGAAATTTTAGCAAAGCCTCGACCTTCTGCATACGTGGCTGAATACAGTTCAAACCAATATGGTGACCCAGAAAATCTATCTCTGCATTAGCAAAGACACACTTCTTCAAATTCAATGTAAGTTTAGCGTTAGCAATGCGTGTCAACACTCTTTCCAAGTGAGATAAATGAGCATTCCAAGAAGAACTGAAAATTATCAAGTCATCTAAATATCCGTCACAAAACTCATCTAAACCATGCAACAGTTTCGCAACCAAACGTGAAAATGAGGCAGGTGCGTTTCTTAAACCGAACGCCATATAGCGCCACTGGTAATGACCATGTGGGGTCACAAATCCAGTTAAAGGGATTGATTGACTATCAAGCGGAACTTGCCAGAAACCCCGTGTCGCGTCAAGCTTAGTCAGAAATTGGGCTTGTCCAACCTTGTCAATTAAAGATTCTACACGTGGCATCGGAAAAGGATCGGCTACCGTAAGCGCATTCAACTTACGAAAATCTGTGCACAGCCGCAGAGACCCATCCGATTTAGGTACAAGTACAATAGGCGAAGCCCACGCACTTTCGGATTCCTCTACAATGCCTTGTTCAATTAGGCCTTTAATCTCTTTGTCTACCTGTGCCATACGCTCAGGATGCAACCGATAGGCTGTCTGTCGTACTGGTCGTGCACCAGGTATTAACTCAATACGGTGTGCCATAAGTGAAGTGTTGCCAGGTACATCGCTAAACACACCCTTAAACGTACTCAGCATGCCCAGTAATTCATTCCGTTGCACAAAATCCAAAGGACTATTTGCGACCACCTCTTCCAATTTAGGTGACTCAGACACATTCACACTTGCAGGCACAACCAAACCGACATCAAGTGGAGGCGTACAATCAACACGCGACTCATATTTCTTCATGAGGTTCACATGCACAACACGTTTACACTTCCGTCTATCGGGTGTGGCAACCAAATAGTCAACAGGTCCCAACCGTTCCAAAACGACATACGGGCCAGCATACTTAGCCTCAAGTGGCTTTCCAATCAACGGCAAGAGCAACAAAACTTGCTGTCCAATTTCAAAGTCAACAGCTTTTGCACACCTATCATACCATTGTTTAGATTTTGACTGTGCAACTAACGCATTATCATTCGCCATACGGACAGACGTACGAATTCGTTCACGCAAATCCATCACAAAGTCAACCAGATTTGTCTTACTCACTCCAGACAAAACATCATCATTCAACCAACTCTGCTTTATCAAACGTAAAGGTCCATTCACACACCTTCCAAAGACAAGATCAAAACTACTGAAACCTAGTCCTTGTACAGGAACTTCACGGTAGGCAAATAGAACCCACGGCAAAATTTGATCCCAGTTGCCAGGAAAATCCTCAACAATTGCCTTAAGCATATCTTTCAACGTTCTGTTAAATTTCTCGCAACAACCATTACTCTGAGGGTGATACGGACTAGTTTTCAACTGCACCACACCACATTCTTGCAGAAAAATTTGCATCAAATCAGACATGAAGTCAGTGCCACAATCCGACAAAATCTCATTTGGAAACCCAAACATTGTAAACACGGATATTAAACATTTCGCTACATCATGCGCTGTGTGGTTTCTCAACGGAAACGCAAAAGGATAGTGTGTTGACAAGTCAATAACAGTAAGTATGAAACGATTTCTCGTACCATCACACACACTTAGGGGTCCAACTGTATCGATTGCCAGGCGGGAAAAAGGTTCCGCTATGACAGGAAGATTTATCAGAGGTGCCCGAGAGGGAGGTGCCCCCTTGCCTAGTCTCTGACAGACATCACATGTTCGACAATAGGTACGAACAGAAGAATTAATGCCAGGCCAATAAAAATGACGCATTAAGCGGTCCAAAGTTTTCTTCACACCCAAGTGACCACTTGCAGGGATATCATGAGCAACGTACAATAACTTAGCACGCAACTGCGTAGGAACAACAATTTGCGTATACCCTAAATCATCAGGCGTATCTAAATCCTTCCACTGCCTCACCAAAATTCCGTTAACAATCGAATACGATTGGCGTTCCATATACTGACCATCCCTTCGCTCAACCAGCTGATACAAGGGAAGCAAAGACGTATCGGCTTTCTGCATATTAATTAAAGTCTCGCGCGACACTACATTGGTTAAATCAGCATGCACTGCAGTAGACTCTTTGAATAAGGCACTCAAGTCTACGTCTAACTGCACATTTATATCAGCAGACTTATCTTCTACAGATTGAGTATGCGACACAGGTAAAGAGCCAGAATCGGTCAATTTAACTTGAGCGCGCGTGGTCACTCCCACATTTATCTCATCTTGTGGACTATCCAAGTCGTTACCAATTAGAACGTGAATGCCAGGTGGCAAATGGTCTACCAACCCACATAAGATAGTGCCGTTAGCAAATTTAGACTCAACTCGAATTTCAACCAAAGGAACACGAAGCGTGACACCCGAAATACCTCTAATAAGGCGAACTTCACCGGTGTCACAGAACTCATTAGCATGCAATAATTCCTTGCTAGCCAAGCTTTGCAAAGAACCAGTATCTCTTAACACAACAATATTGCGAGAAAGTCCAGTGGGCGTATACACATAGCCAGACGAACAGAATGACAAGTAGCCAGCGTCGACCATTTTAGTCGGCCCATCCTTCACTTGTACAGACGTATCTACGCCCGTAACTAATTCTACATTTTTAGGATTGGCGTTCTGCTGAGCAGCGAAATCCCGTTTTGACCTCAATTCTGGATGTAATTTGTAACATGAAGAAACCCCATGATTAGACTTGCCGCAGTAAGTACAAACAATCTGGGACTCAAATGACCTGTGATATTGAAATTGACCCTCTTTACGAAAATTTTTCGGCGACCAATGAGCTTTAGCTCCACGACCCGAATCACGACCAAATCCAAAATTTTCCCGTTTTTCATCATTCGAATGCAAGACAGAAGCATGCGCAGGGAAAGGCTTATATAGAATAGCAAATTCGTCTGCTAACTTTGCGGCGTCTGAAACTGTCGCGGGTTTTTTGTCAATTATCCATCTATGGATTTCAACAGGCAAGCAAGTCACAAATTGCTCAAGTTTAAAGACTTCAAAAGCCTTAGTCAAGTCATTATACGCATCTTCACCTTCCAGCCACCTTTGAAAAGGTAACGCTAAGCGGAAAGCGAAAGCAGAGTAAGTCTCCTGAGCACCCTTAACCAAAGTTCTAAAACTCTTCCTATAAAATTCCGGCACCCTAGCAAATGCAGTCAACAAAGCCTGTTTTAGGGTGTCATAATTCTTACAGCCCTCCAGAGATAACTCCGAAAAAACCTGTTGAGCTTTACCAGTTAATTGAGGGTGTAACAAAGCAGTCCATTTATCTCTTGGAAATTTATGAATGGTCATAGCCTTCTCAAATGAAACAAAGTAATGCTCTATGTTCGTCTCGTCAAATTTAGGGACCAATTTGATGGCAGAAGCTATGCGAAACACATCTTTATCCTGTTCGGGACCTGGGTTCAAAACCTTAGCCTCGATGCGCTTTAGCTCTAACTCATATTGTCTCTGCCTCTCTTTCTCTTGCAGTTCAACCTGAATTTTATCCATTTCCGCTTTCCTCACTCGTTCTCTTTCCTCCATCTTCAATTTTTCCTGCAATTCAGCTTTTCGTTCCTCAGCCTCTCGTTCTTGCTTTCTGTCTTCAGCCTCTCGTTCTCGCCTTCTGTCCTCTCGTTCTTGCCTTTTGTCTTCCATTCTCAACTTCTCCAATTGAAATTCTCTGTCACTATCTAACTTCGTCAATTCAGTCTTTTCTACTCCAAAATCGAACACTTTTTTTTCCTGCGTTACAAATTTAGCAAGAATTTTCTGCATTTGAGTCTTACTCATGCCTCTAGTGTCCTGATCTAATTTCTCTAATTCAAGCCTTAATTCGTCAGCCGACATATCTAAGACGTCGTCCAAACTCAAAGGCTTAGTCACCGGAGAGTGAAGGACACTCCCAACCGGAGAAGCGGTTGCCGATGTATCAGACCCAAATGTAGCCATGATACAAAGTCGTATGCACAAAAACGTGTACAACTTCCAAAGAAACCGTCAAATACGCAAATACGCAGACCCAATTTCCAATTTTACAAAACGAAAAACGGTGAATTTCTCGGACGAGCCCCCATATGTTAGCTTGTTAGTCTAGAGGTGAAATGTGAGTTAGAATGATATGAGAAATGACAAGAAAAACACAGACTTTCGCAATATTGATAAAACGTATATTTACACTATGTACATAATTGAAACGATACTCACACATACAAGACAAACGAAACGTCAAAAGACAGACTCTCCGAGAAGACGCCTGCACAAACTCCACAAAGGAAGATACAACTCGAGAACCGGCAATTAAACACGAGTAGCGACCACGTAGGGTACACTCTCTGAAAACGACCACAAAGGGTACTTACAATGCGTGACACAACCAGTGCACGTCTTACGCCTTACTTAACTAAAACCGGTCTCCCCGTAGACACAAGAACACTGCTATATATAGTCAACGAGACCATCCTACTTCTAGCTTCAAACGAGGTGCGTCTTAACTAAGGTTGGAAAGTGCACGTGAGGATGATGATGGCGGGATGGCTGAAGGCCAACTCCCAACAGATATATATATATATATATATATATATATATATATATATGTCAAACCTTATATGGATGCTCATATATATATATATATATATATATATATATATATATATATATATATATATATATATATATATATATATATATATATATATATATATATATATATATATATATATGGGCATCCCTATAAGCCTAAATACGAAATCTTAGTAAGATTTTTATCTTACCCTTGGAAAGGTAATCTTCAAGATACTAATCACACAATTTTGCCATAATTTCGCCAGTAGGCCTATGCAGTAAAATAATTGACGAGACGCCCAACAAACTCTTATATAAACAAGACAGGGCACATGTCAAGCTGTGTAGGCCTACACACGTCTCGCCGCGTCTTCTTGACTTCCCTTTATTTTCTAAAATGCATGCGGGTTCTGTACTTGCTTTGCGTCTCACAACTTCAAACAAATCACTTGAAGAATAGGGCATATACAGATGTTTACTGAATGATGCGACGTCATTACATGCCTAGCAAGTCATGACTCACAGTCATAGGCGGCGATCCCGGGGTCAGAGGGACAAGACCCCACCTTTTAGAGTAGGGGGACACAGTCCGACACACCATACATTTGCCCCGCTCCCCACTTTTGAAGAAACACCAAAAAAAGGTCAACAGGTTTTTTCGCGTGAAAAATTGTTTTGACCTCTTTTTTGACCAGATCAGTTCAAAACTCTGTTTTGACCAGATCAATTCTAAATTGCCTCCCCCCCCCCACCTGTCAAACAAGATCTCCGCCAGTGCTGCACAGTGGGGGTAGCTTAATTACCTCAGGTAAGTATCGTTTTGGCGCCCCAATTTCTCGACCATAGCACAAAACTTCGGCGTCACAAATTAATAACGTTAACTTGTATAGCCTAGCCTACTGTAGGCCTACACGCCAGAATATATAGGCCTAAAATAATTATAGGCGCCTAAGCCTCTTGTTTGTAAAATAAGCATAAAACAACACAGAAACAAGATTAATTAAGAAGAAACATGAATAAAGAAGCTAAAGCTGCTTCGTTAGTTCCCTTCTATAGTTCAATAGCATATTTCGAATGGTCGATCGTTGTGAGAAACATTAGGCTATATTTTAACTGATAATTTCTCTTGCGACGTTTTTCAAGCGCATTTTAAACTATTGGCTGGTAAATTTGAGAGTAATTAAAGCTACATCTGTATTTTTAAGTTGTGACGCTGAACGATATATGCTATAATTTGGGACACTAAAACGACATATTACCCGAAGTTGATCTTGGAGATAGTGCCATTTAAGTTTGAAAATTATGCGTATACTCATTTGTAGATGCCCACATCCTGGCACGACTATGTCATGGGTTATGATGCTTAAATCCAAAGTAAAATTAAGTTGTTTTTTGTCGTCGTTGCAGTTGTCTGTGTTGCTGTTGTGAAGCTGGTAGCCCTTTTTTTAAATGTCCCAGTCTACACCAGTGACGTAGCTAGTCAGTTTCTGTACCTAGGACAAGGCACAAAGACAAAATGTCAGTCAAAGCTAAATTTAAAAAAGTAAAAGCGTCTATTTACTATATTGCTCCCTCGATTTGCCCCCCCCTCTATTGGACCTGTGCCACGGACCTTGTTGACCCTGCAGTATACAACCCCTTGCTATGCAACTGCCTTTGATTGCATTCAAATGCCGTTCACGGTTCAAATCCACGTGCGTCACGTAAAACAAACATTTTTTAAATAGAGTTGTAAGTTGTTCTGTTGTTCGACTGTTGTCATATTTTACTTCAGCCACAATACTCATTCTTTCTGACTACTATTTTGTCCATTGATCAGATCAAAGAAAACAAATCTCACAAGCACTCTATTAGTCATGCATGGCTCTGGTGACATCATGTCACCAGAGCATGACACTAGTGCCATTCAAACAGCTGAGCAGAGCGATTTTGGAAATAGACATCACTTTGCTCGAACAACAGAATGAAAAGCACTCAAATGGATCGAGGATGGCTCACAAATAAGGATAGAAAGCAGATATATATATATATATATATATATATATATGTATATATATATATATATATATATATATATATATATATATATATATATATATATATATATATATATATATTCCTACGTACAATTACTTTTAGGTTTGACGCTCAAGAGCACAAGAATATAATAATAATATCTTCATTTATTAATTCAAACTGACAAGTACGCAGTAAAGATTACACGATATAGTAGTAACAGACGTAAAAAGTTTAACAGAAGTGGAATTTAACTGCATGGCAGCCATGCAAGGCGCCCATCTGTACTACTGCTCATTTTACAATCGCCACCTAGGAAATGAAGGCTGAGTTAACCTTGTGGGGCTAGCGGGTATCGAACCCGTGTCCTTCTGATCTTCGTGCCAGCGTGTTACCATTCAACCATCTCATTTTAACTGTAACTCTTTACACTTTGATAAATCGCCTAGCAACCCATTATGCATGAAGAAATGAATCCACTGGTGTGCATTGAGAAAGTAGACATTGAAAACACACGTAGAAAAAGCATCCTGATGAACATAGAGAAGCCAGGCGGTCAATCTATGCCACCAGAGTACTGACCGCCCTTGGGCTATCAGATCCGGCGCTACAGGATTGTGTCAGTGCAACCTTACTTGCCCGCATAGGCGTAATTTGGGGGGGGGTACGAGGGGTACCCGTACCCCCCCACTTTTTGGACTGGGGGTACTGTACCCCCCCCCACTTTTTAAACAATGCCAATCAATATTTTATTATTGTGCCTTCCCAGAGAACGCAGTCTCTGCCAAAGGTACGAATGTACTTAGTTACACAGGCTAATCGAGAGCCTAAATTAATTAGAATACTAGCAGGGAATAATTATGTTCAAAATGGTCATCATGCGAAAAGTGAAAGTGGAGAAGAAATTGGTACCCCCCCACTTTTTAGACCAAGGTATTGGTATCCCCCACTTTTTAGACTAAAGTTACGCCCCTGCTTGCCCGATTGCTGTATACGGCCCCAGCACAGCGGGGTTTATTGGAAATGAGGATACGGCGATTGGCCCGTCTGCCATACCTTCCCGACTCCCATCCGAGCTTCGAACAGCTATGGAAGGGCGCTGATTACCCCTCTTTAAGGCCATCTTGGCGCAGTGTTTAATCTAGTCCCCCTCTTCTGGGAGGGGAAACAAGGTTTCTGGGGGACCAACCAATTTTTTTCATTTCATCCATCAAGAGTTTCAGACTTCATCTTGAAAAAAAGTTGATGACCTTTTTTTAAGTCATTACACTTTTTCTATAGAAATTACTCTCACAAAAAGGTTGATGCCTTTTTTTAGGAATTCGCGACCTCTCGGGGGGGGGGGGGGGTAAACCATATATCCTGGGGGGAATTTCCCTCCCCAAAAGGTCTCTACATTATAATATTGCTGGCCTCTGGGGAAACATAAATCCTGGGGGAATTCCCCCCCCAAGACGTCTAGATTATACACTGATCTTGGCGGATCCCGGGCATGTACTGCATGACCTGCTGCCTCGAACTAAATCAGTATAGTATACTCTTTGTGCCCTCATGGGCACGAGGGCACATGATAGAATTTTACCTATTGCAGATAGCCTAGCAAGGAAACCATTTATTATTAGATGATTTACTCTTCATAATATACACCAAAATGTAGTTAGCAGTTGGTTTCAATAAAGGATATACATACTTACTTGCTTGCTTACTTACTTACTTAAAACCCAATTGAACACAGTACACTGCTGATTGGAAAAATGAAGGGTATGAGGCATGAGGCAACAATATTGCAAGTGTACTTGTGAAGATCATGCAGCCTAGGTGTTCACTAACATAACTCTGTCGTTGCATTCATGCATTCCACCGATGAGAAATTCTGTAATGCGCTCTGCTGTAATATCATTTCTGCTTTGCAACAAAAATGTTGAATTAATTATCCTGGTATACACAAATTTGAAGAATCAGGCCACTCAGCAGTGCAAAAGCCAAAAAGTAGATAAAATCCACAGTCTAATGAAGAAAAACTTCAAGTACAGGGTGTTGTCAGCCCATTAGGTCTTTTTTTAAAAAGTCCTGAAGCAAGTGAACACTAGAATGCATGGCTTAGAGTCACCCACGTGAGAGAATTTCAGCAAAGGACTATAAACTTCAACACAGAAGTGAAACTTTCCTGAAGTATCATACACAAAAGTGAAGGTCCTTATGCATACAAATATAAAACTGACACCCCGTCGTTAGCGCGCAGGACAAAAGCGCGCCGCCAAGATCGCGCACCGTCAATTGCGCGCAAGACAAATGAGCGCCGACAATAGCGCGCATGCATCGAGACGGTTCCACGACAAATGTTTCACGACAGTTGGCTCACCGACGAATGGTTCACTGACAAATGGTTAACGATAAATAATAAATAATACAATAAATAATCATCGTTTGTTCATCCAGCTTCTAGTTTGAGCTATATTATCATCGACCTTCCAGCTTTTAGTTTGAGCTATATTTTTATCGATCTTCCAGCCTCTAGTTTGTGCTATATTTTCATCGGCCATCCAACTTCTAGTTTGACCTCTATTCTCGATGAAAATATAGCTGAAACTAGAAGCTGGATGAGCGATGAAAATATAGCGCAAACTAGAGGCTGGAAGATCGTTAACCTTCCGTCAGTGAACCATTTGTCGTGAACCATTTTGTCACTGAAACGTTTGTCGTGAACCATTTGTCGTGATACCCATCGAGATGTAAAGACGTATAAAACTGAAATAGGCCTAATTCTTTATGTAATTAATAAGACAATAGTGCGCAAATCAGAAAAATGTATGTCAAATAAAGTGAAGTTAGGTGAAACAGCAAACCATTCAAACCAATTCCCACCTCGATTGATTAAAATTGTGTAATAATAATTAATTGACATACACTATATCTTAATTAATGTGCGCGCTCATTCGAAGCTTAATATAATTTTTTAATAATTATTCATTGACAAACCGTTTATTATTGAATGGGACAATAAATATAGCCTAATCTATGCTGCGCGCTTTCGACGGCGCGCATTTGACGGACATATTTTGCAGCGCGCAATTGACGGCGCGCTGATGACGGCGCGCTTTTGTCCTGCGCACTAACGACGGGACACCATAAAACCATATGTGACTGTTGGATATGGGTAACCTTACAAAAGCGCTTCCTGTGCCACCTAAAATTATGTTAAAGTCATTAAGAGCAAAAGTTATATTAATAAGCGTACTGTGCTCAGATAACTAGAAGAGTTGCCACTGCAATTCCTGGAGAAGTGCGTGCAGTAAATAGTAGATAACATGTTCCAAGTAAAGAGTGAGCTAACTGTATTCTACAAGCATTGCAAGTGTTGATTGTAAGAAAGATTGCAACAGTGCAGTTGACCCTTTAAACTCCAGGTTTCATGTCAAGAAATTCACGAGTAAAGAACGTGCCATGTAGTCATTGCCTTGAAGGTTCGATTCTCAATAATGCACGTGGACTTCAGTTGCTCGTTCGATGTTGAAGTGCAAGTGAAAAACTGGCCAGTGTGCTTATCTCTGTATAACATTAATGCTAGAAATTAAATAAGCAATGCTGATAAATTTCTCTTGCACCTCCCTTCATTAGGCCTACAAAACAAACGTTGAGAAAATTTTATTTCAATAAACTTATATTTTCCACACTAGGCCTTAGCCACGACCTATTTGAAAGTAGGCCTACTGTTTAAGTTAGCAAACTTTCATTCACCACCCTCAGAGATCGAGGTAGAGCAGTAGGCCTATAATTTTGAGTCCAGCACTCACAATAATATTATTAGCCTACTAGCCGTAATCCGTGAAAAATCGCTGTATGTTAATTTAGTTTACAAACTTTAATGTGAATGAGAGTAAAAATGTAGAATATACGTAAGCTAAATTGTTATCATTGCAATAATTGTTTAGCTGGTGTCAGGCACTAAACCGCATAAGATCAAAAAAAATTGTTCACATGCAAACGGTCAGTCTACCTCTCGCAGAGAATAAACGTACGCATAGTATTATGGGCAGTGCCGCAGTTCCGTTTCAATGATGCAAATCGGTTGGTTATATATGTCGGCTAGTCACATGTGGCCAATAAAATGTAACGTATACGCCATTATAAATTATAAATTATAAATGCTGGGAGCGCATCTGAATAGCCTATGCTGTGAGAGGCGCTTTATAAATAATCATAATTTATAAGATAAGATAAGATAAGATTACGCCCTAAATCTCCGAAATTTCTCAGCGACACACAAAAGCCACATCAGGAAGACCAGCTTAGGCCTATAATAATTATATTCACCGGCGCTGAGTAGGCCCTAGTGACTACTGACTGGAGGTCGAGAAAGACTGAGATAGGAGGAAGATCGGGTGGAGCGGGTTTCCTGGATGGTGAAGAGATAACGGAGGTAGCCTATTCGGACTGGAGGATATTGTAGCTATAGGGAGTTGTAGGTTAGTGATAGGACTTTGAAGTGAATTCACTGTGGGATTTTTAGCCATTGGAGTGATTTGAGGATGGGAGTGATATGATGATGTTTGGGCGTTCTAGTGACAGCTCTGACTAGTGAGTTTTGAATAAGTTGCAGACGCTTGATTTGTGCGGATTCAAGGTTGAGGAAGAGGGAATTGCAATAGGCCTAATCAAGCTTTGAATGAACAATGGAGGTAGCAATGGGGAAGGCAGTTTTAAGGTCAAACATTGGCCGGATGCGTCGGAGGTCACGAATGTGCATGATGCAGCAACTTGAAGTTTAGTTTTGACTGTGTCGGTATAATAAGCTGATCACCGAGACGCGATTTTGTGTTGCTTTTCCGGAATATGGTTGGCAGAAGCCCAGCTGTGAGCTGTCATGGCGACCGCGAGTCCGTGAAAAGCGTAAGACATTTTAGAGCTCTGGGGAGGGGTTTATAAGTTTGTGAATCTATCAATCTAATTTAAAGTTTCTCGCGTCGTTGTAAATAAAGATTGAACAGTTTTATGTAATTAACTTTTTATATGTCTGAAAAAGAACTATTTTAAACTCGGGATGAGATTCATCTGTGTGTGGCATGAGTCAGTAAGTTTCGACGAATTTAGTTCAGGTATATCCTGCAATAGGTGCGTTGCGAATCCCCGTAACCGCGAAGTAGAATTTCTCTGGGATCCTGAAAATCTATTTCGTAAGTTAAAACAAAGGTAAAACGGTAATCCTGGATTTTAGCGTCCGAAAGTAGGTGAAACCGTAGTTTACGTTGCTAAATTGATAGTGGTTGGAAATCTGAAGTTTACGTACGTTGCTAAATTATTTCTGCAAAGTACATCCATAATTTCTGCAAAGTAATCCACGTTTCTAAATTATTTTCGCATGTACATTAAATGTATTTTAAGTTTTACTGCAATTTACATACATACAACATACATACATACATACATACATACGACATACATACATGCATACAAGGACTACATATCGAAGACCTGTGATAATTTAGCAACGTAAACTATGGGACTGAAAAGACGGCATTAATTTAGCAACGCAAACTATGGGCCCAAAAACATGTTGAATTTAACAACGTAAACTACGGTTTTACCTGAAATTATTTACATTGCATGAGCGATGAAAACGTTTCTTAGTAAAACTCGAACTAGAAGTTTGAAGATTGATGAAAATATTACTGAAATTAGAAGCTGGATCATCAATGAAAATATTACATAATAAAACTCGAAGTTGGAATTGCGATGAAAATATATCGCTTTAGGCTTTTAGCGCCGATATTATTGCAATTTACATACATACAACATATATGTATATATGTATATGTGCGATAAAAATATTTCATAGTAAAACTTAAACTAGAAGTTGGAAGATGGGTGAAATATAGCTCAAACTAGAAATAAAAATTATAAAATAAATAAGTAAGCAAGTGTTTTCTTTTTATCTATGCAGTAAGCTGGTCATGTAACTATTCCCTGTCAGAGGATCACTTCGCAGTATCTCACAATTATGCAAAATTATGTGTCTGTAGAGTAGTCATTTGATGAGAGATTTGATGAGAGATTTGTCAGAGACAATCTTTAGGATAGCATCAGGAGCGTAGCCAGACTTCAATTAAAAACTTTGATGTAGTGGCGGCAGAGGCCCGGGAAGTGTTTAAAAGTTGTGTGAGCCAACCAAGGCAAGAGAAACACACACACACACACACGCACGCACGCACGCACGCACACATATCACACACACACATATATCACACACACACACACACACACACACACACACACACACACACACACACACACACACACACACACACACACACACACACACACACACACACACACACACACACACACACACACACACACACACACACACACACACACACACACACACACACACACACACACACACACACACACACACACATATATATATAAGGTGGATAAAATTATTCATTATATCCGATATGATGTAAAAGAATATTTTTTTTATTTTTTACAAACACTGGAAAAGTTTATTATACTCAATATGCAGTGATGGACAGTAGACCTAATTCAATTATTGATGTAATTGAAATTATGCAATTTGAATTACATATTGTAATTGGTAATTTGTTGTTCTGTGTCAAGGTAATTTGTAATTTGTAAGTGAATCACATTTTCCATGTAATTTGTAATTTCAAATCACATACTGTAAAATAAAATTACTTATTTTAAATCAACCAATGACAACCATGTTAAATTATTTTTTTTTAAATTACTCTTACTTAGGCCCTATTTGACAAATGGAAGTCACACATTCAGTTTCAATTCAATTCTCTGCTTGACAGTTTGATACTCTTGCTGAAAATTGGGGAAGGCTGCCACATTTATGAACACTCTAGGACTGATATGCGTCAAGGTTGTTGAGCTGGGCTTCATGTTTAAGTATACCCATAACCCAGATGCTGTAGCCAATCGCTACTGGTTTGGATAGGTTGCAGGGTCAAGATGACTGCTCCCTACCTTGCAAATCGCTCCATAGCCATTACTTTATACCCCGAATTCTCTACAAGAATGCCTATTGACGCTAACTGTAGCTGTTCGTGAGTCAATTCTCTGTAGCTTGTTCAAGTTGCGTTATGCCAGTTTTGATGTCCAACAAACAAATATACTCACCGCAAGATAGCGATTGCGATTACAAGTAAAAGCTGCCACCAAAACTGTTTGTCAATTTTTCGAATGCTTAGATCGAGGCTGTGGCGAATTGTTTATAAATACACTATCAACAGTTTAGTTGTACATACCATCAAATCTTCCATCTGGTGACTCGGAAAACGACAGAAAAGATTGTTTTAATGACTTCACTGGCGGTCCGCTATAGACATTACAGAGCTTTCTTATCAATTTATTTATTTGAAATTTACTTATAATCCTGTGTTCTCGAATAGAGCCTACAATGATGCGATCTCAAGATGAACTAATCACTCTTTCTCCTCCCACTCTGAAAGCCCACACACACTAAATATTGTAAATATTTACGTATATATATACACTAAATGTTGTATTTACGTATATATATATATATATATAACACACACATATATATATATACATATATACATACATACATACATGCATTCATACATACATACATACATAAATACATACATACATACATACATACATATATTTATACTACAGCTGTCTTAAGAATTAGTTGTCCGTGTCCACTCTCCTCAGTCTATCAAAGCCTCGTATACAGTTTTGGATCAACAAATCGTTCAACAGGCTCACAGCCAACACCTTTGTAGTTTTCAGACCGAGAGGGTAAGGTTTCCAGTATCCACGATTCTCTTAGCTTACTGACCCATTCCAAAGGTCAGAGCTGACATTCGCAGGTTCCATTAGGCGCATACTGCACTCTTTCTATAGTAGGCCTATATCGAGTATATCTATAGTGCTATTTCTATAATATCGAGTGAGGTTTCGCTTCGGCACAAGCTCTGTTTGACAAAGGCTCTCAAATTTTATCTAATCACTGTGAACATTTAGGGCGCAAATTATAATTTTTATTGTATCAATGCCCAAAAAGTTGTGTGAGCGTTCGCCAGCCTCGGCGCCACAGAGCCAAAACTTGTGTGAGCAGCGGCGCCTTTGGCGCCATAGGTTCCCGGGCCCCTGAGTGGCGGCGATCTTCTTTGAGAGGTGAGGAGGACATTTGTCAGCGTCCGAAGGGCGGTAGCAAAAACCTCCGAGAACTTTGATGACCTTTTTTGGGGGGAATTTGTTCTTCTTCTTTTCAAGAGGAGGCAACATGCACCTCTAATGGGCTGTACTTGAAGATGCAGGGCTATAACCCAAGGACAATTTTAAAATCTGCAAAACCAAGAGGAGGCAAATGCCTCCTCTTGCCTCCATGTAGCTACGCCTATGGATAATTGGATAGCATACATGTTTAATCAACTTTCTTTATAACTACCAAGAAGAACCTAACCTGGTGGAGAAATAAAGTGTGTCGTGCATGAATAAGGTATTTTAAATAAACATGTATATGTTTAGGTAGTAAGGAAGTAGATTAGTGTATGTAATATAACACAGACTCATTCAGTTTTTGATAATATCTATTTGATTATACTATAAGAGTCCTTAAAAACTCAAGGATTTACACTTGTACACAGAAATAAATAATCAGCAACCTCTACAGCACCAGTGTCTGATGCACAAGACATCAACCAGCAAAACCAGGCACCAAAACCAAGCCCTGGTTGGGTCAATAACTCAAAGAACTTTCTTCCCGCATCTGTCCACTGAAATAGAGGGTTAGCCTATGGTGGATAAGTCAGCTGAAAGAGGTAAGTTGAGACCAAAATGACATGAGAAGTTATGCATACAGAAGAAATAGGTGCAGGAAGAAGGTTCTAAAATATAAGTTCAGGAACTGAAAAGATTGTTCACCAAGAATGGGCCTTTTGGTTTTTGGTATAACCAAAGAAAGGTAATCAGATGACTTGGTTGAATACTGATAAGTTTGAGGAATGAGTATTGATTTTAGTGCTTTATGAACTGTTGGCTTGCCCAATTTGAAACTGTAGAACTTTTGCTGAATATAAAGCCAATGCAGCAATTGCAAGTACAGGGGTTAGGTCATATCTTAATGCAGTGCTGTCCAACCTTTTCGACCCCGTGGGCCACCGAAACAATTATTCTCAATTTAAGCAACGACTAAAATTTATTGAAAATTATTAACTGTTTTAAAATTTATTATGGCAATAATTATGTAATAATCAGTGAGTAATCGCATGTATGTATGGCATGCTTTATAATAGTTCAGCGTCAATAGACGTTCGAGCACATTTTAGTGAGATATTTGGCTTTGAATTGTGCTTGCAATTTTTTTATTTGCGGTTGGTATTCATCTCCGGCGGGCCAGTTAAAATCAGCTCGCAGGCCGCATGCGACCTGTGGGCCGCGTGTTGGACAGCACGGTCTTAATGTATCAGTTTTGACTAGCTCACATATTCTGAACTCTGAAGTTTCTACATGACTGACATGTACAACCAGTAAGATCTGAATTACAGTAATGGCAACTGAAGACCAATGCATTGGCCAAAGATATCCTAGAAGACTGGAGATAGAACTTCTGATTCTTCAAGTGTTGTATATTGACTAAGGGTGAGACACATGGTAGAGTGTTGCGCACACCTGTGATCCAGACTCATGATGAGATGCTTGTACTTTTTTATGGTTATCAGCACTGAAGTTAGGCAGGCAAATGAATTGGACAGATGACAGCTGGAGTACAACTGAACATCATCATCATAGTGACTGGGATCCAACTGACTCAGCTTGGTTTTTTAAATAATGTAAAGAAGTGGCCCAAAGATGGAGCCCTGAGAGTCTCCGAAGAGAATGTGCACCCAATCTGAGCAGTCTGAACTCATGGTTGCCCTCAGTATCATGCACTCATCTAGAAACAGTTAGAGCTGTTCCAGTGGTGGACCAATGAGTCCATATAATATGTTGAGGCAGGTAAGCAGTACATCATGGTTAGCCATGTCAAATTCTGCACTTACTTCAAGAAGAGCAATTATGTTAACAAGATTCAATTAGATTAGATTTAATGAATACCTATTTGGCTCTTCCATCATTTTAATTAGTTACATAATAGAATACGGAGAGTGAAGGCACAAGGTGAGAGGGGGATATAGGAGGTAACCATAAGGTTGATGCCTTAACCATAAGGTTGATGCCTGTACCATCGGTTGATGCCTTGTGCATTAGACTCCGGTGCAATAGAAGTTACTAATTATAAGTGTCTGGGATTGACTAGGGATGAGGCAAAATTAGGTTCTGTGATGAATGGAGGGTTTGCAATTTGCCCTGTATGTAAATTGACACTGAAAAGCAAGTGTAAGAAATTCTTTGTTCCTGTGTGTCTTAGGTAAGAATGTAACATCTTGAATAGCCCTGTCATACAGCTTGTTTAGATTGTTCCATGGCATGGTTTTAATGTGTGTTTGACTGTTAAATAGAATCATGATGAAAAGTATGTGTGGCTTTGTACATTTGAATCAGTTCTGCTTGAATTGGTGCATTTCTGAACTTCAGCTGGGTGATTCAGTATCATAAATTATGAATGAGCTTCCTCTGTTCGTTCTTCTTCTATTCTCTCAGGTAACGTCTCTACCTCTTTTAAGTTTCTTAGAACTTTCCTCTTCTCTCGGGGTCTCTCACACTGGGAGTGCTTCTGAATGGCCCTCCTGCTAGAAGCACTTTATAAATATCCGAATACAATACAATACAATAAATAGGGTTTTGCAGTCACTGTAACGGTTTTAGTACACGTATTGTTATTGGCCTTATTACGTTTCTGTGTCGGGTTAATGTTATGGATTGGAAGTCTGAGACAACCATTCTCAAGATTTATGTCTGATTTATCTGTACTGTGCATACCAATGATACATTAATTTAATGCCTCCATTAGCATTGCTAATTATTTTGAATATGAATAAGAAACTGTATTAGGACTTGGACTAAACTTGAGAAAAGTATTGAATTCACTTAAAAGAATGGAACTGATTCATTCACTCCTAAATGTATCACCATCAATTGGTGGTGTCAGTCAGGAATGGATGGTGGCAGTGATGATGATGGTCGTTGTGATCTATTTAAGTGCCTGGATACATAAACACGAGCTTACACAGAAATGATAATTATGATGATGATGATGAGGAGGAGGAGCGTTTTGGTGATGATGATGATGATGATGATGATGATGATGATGATGATGATGATGATGATGATGATTCTGTGCTGAATGCTGCTTGATTAAGTTGAATATACCACATTATTTTGAACAAATTCTTTTTAGATCCTGTGTGAATTTTAACATTATTTGAAGTACCATTACTGTCTTATGTATATACAGTTTTGTCTTTTCAAACAATAGATTATGGGGTAGATTATAGTGTAAATAGTCATTTAATATGATATACTGTATTCATTACAATAGTTCCAGTGGTACTTGCTTGCTTGTGCTGTCGGCTCACGGAGCCCTAGCGATCGTCACGATACACAGTCTCCATTGCCGTCTTGATTAAGTTGAATATACCACATTATTTTGAACAAATTCAAAATTCAGTGGTACTATCAAGCTAAAAATCTGTTCTGAAGAATGTAGAGCTGAATGCAGCATTAGAGCTAATCGTGTTTGTGTGGTGCTCTGTTAGACTTTGCTGTGAAAGTTTAGAAAAATGAATGATATTTGTATGATGTGCTGTGTCAAAATAAGGAATACTATGCATTATTATTATACTGAAGCATATTGTGCTATTGGTGATTTGCACAGCATTATCTGATGAATATACCATTCAGCCACTTTAGCTGTTGGCTTTCCATTTTTACACCTTTCTGAGCATCCTGCAAAATTCTTTCATTCTCTCAACTTGGTTATGCAGAGGCATTCTCTTGATTGAAATGCATACTGTTAGCACTTGATAGCTACAAATTGTGTGCAGTTTGTCTCCAATCTTTTGTAGGCAGGTGGTTCATTCAGGTAAACAGGGTCAAAGTTCTTGCGTGGCTCTATTCTTGTGACCTTGTGAGGTGTTATGGTTGAATAACAAGAGTGATGTCTTAATTTGTATGCTCTGTCAGTTCTATAAATGGTTTGCTTGAAAAGGCCTGACTGCAGTTTGAATTAAGCAATCACCTGGTGAGTGAAATGCCAGTACTCTGCAAGAACTAGCGTTTTTTGTAAACAGTATTACCGGTATGTGTAGTGCAGAAAGGTCATCTGATTTCTGAAGTTTGACTGGCACCTTATCCCTTTACTTTACAACTTGCATTGAACTGTATGCGCTTCAACAGTGAAACTTGATGCCGGTGTCACGAAATAGAGTATCCCCCATACATGCGTATCCCCTTAGCGAAATGGAGTATTCGGTTTAGTTTGCATTTTTGGCGGTTTCTAAGTGTATTCAGTCGTACTGTTTGGATTTATTGCACACATAAAAATTTTGAATTGCGTATCTTTAGTTTGTACGTCGACCTGATATCAATTTACTTTGTTTTTGGTGATTTTGACTGGAATTTCGTCGAGACTATCGTGGTGATGCGTATGACGAGGGGGGATAGAATGGTTCATCCCACTGGATACTCTAAACCGGTTAATTCCATCCGGGTGGGGGGGTACGCTTTAGGGGATATAGAATATCTCGGGACACCGGCTCAGTGGTTAGGCTGTCTACTTGGAATGGCCTTCCTTGAGACCTGTGTCATAGGGATAGCAACATAACTTATGCCTATTATCAATGCTTGTAAAACTTTAATTTTGCTGAGGCTGAGCTGGGAGCGATTCTGAATACAGTAGGCATATAAAGAAGCATGATTTGTATTTACTTCAAGAAGAAAATTTAAAGTAATTAAAAAATTCATGTCTCGGTGCTACATGAGAGTGAAGAAAAGATGAAGTGGCCAGTTTTATACGCATGGGTAACTCATCCCTGGGCTGATCTATCCTACATTTCCTCTTGCAGTCAAAAAGGTCTGTTGTGTGTATGTGTGTGTTTGCATGTATGTCTCAGTAGACAGGTATGGTGACTGTATGTATGTATATATGTATGTATGTATGTATGTATGTATGTATTTAAAAATGGGAGGGTGTCGTGTTTAGTGTTATATAATATGCAGATATGTGGTTTATGGTTTTAATTAAACAACATGTACCAGGTTGTACCTTGGTGTTTAAGCCGGAGGGGGAAGTCTTGTCCAAAAGAGAGTTTTGGTACCTTGTAGGCAGTCTTATATGTTGTATTCTGCACAGAGAGAAAGAGATCAGGTAAGATCAGGCAACACAGATATTGGCCAAGTGCTTTAAGCTGTCGCTTAAATGTTGTCATTAAAAGCTCCTGTGGATGTCTTTTAGCTGAGCAGCCAAGCATTAATAAGCTGGCTGAAAGACTGGGGAGTTAGAGTGGGGTACCATGTGACCTTTGGTCTTTATTTTGCAGCCAGGCCGTGTGCTCAACCAAGTATGACCTGAGATGAAGGCTTACCAGCTACCTGAAGAATTGGCCCTGTAGGGGTGGTGGTCGGTGGTGGTCCTCAGTGGTGGTGGCAGCAGAGGAGGAGGAGGAGGAGGGCAGTGCTTTGCTGGCGTATTGTACCATGAGAACATATTAACACTTGGTCCCCAGAGAATTTTCACAGCTAGCTACTTACACATGAAGCAATCTGACTGAGAATGTCTAGTACAGAAGGTGAGTGTTCAGCTTATTAACTATTATCTCTCATCAGTCATATATTAAATTATCAATTTCTTAACCAATTCAATTATTCATTTGCTTTTTCTATGATTCGGTTACTCGTTGTTGTCCATAAATTTGTGCCATGGATAAAAATCTGTCTGTCATTCAACATCAGTAGACGAGTATGTTGACTTGATTGACTATTGTTGTCAACGGTTGAGGCTAACAAAGAGAGCAATGATCATACACCAAATTATCTCAAATGTAGACGAAGTCGTTGCATTTATTTTACGTACACATCCATGCAAACATAACGTCAAATATTCTGGCACACATTTTCTGTTGATGACTAATCACAACTCATATTCACATTGGTGCGACTGTGCACATTAAATGCATAATACATTACATACATAATACATACGCATATAAATACATACCATGATGGCATGCACATGCAGTATCATACATATGTGACTTGTGATACTGTTATAGTCTTGATCACAATGTCTCAGTCTCAAGACCTATTTTCCATTGTTCTAGGACAAAGTCTGCCTGGACAAAACCCAGCTTAAAAGAGTCTCTTTGGGACAAAAGCCCCTGAGTTATTACTTTTAAATCAAAATTCAAAGTACAGGAGATGCCAACAAGTTCCAGATTTAATATTAAACATGATCATTCCACCATATAAAGAAATTGGGAAAATGAACGAATTTTAAGTATATATGTAGGAAAAGAAATACTGGGATTACAACACCTGATTCTATTAGGAAAGACAATGGTAGGTAGCACTGATGCAGAGTTGCTGGTTTAGTAACATTATTTTTATTCTCATAATATTAGTCCAACTAAAAAACTAATTTTTAGCTAAAGTTTAATTCTTGGCGATTTGAATGATGATTTGAACTAAAAGTGGGTAGGAATTGACATTGGTCTCAGCTTGAGGATCTTGTATTTCTTGGTTTTGTCTCATGTTATGAATTGTTGGGGAAGTTCTCATCTCGGCCTGGAATTCAGAACCTTATCTCTTACAATAACATCTCATCAGTGTTCTGAAGTGTCATACTCCACATGTTATACGTATAACGCATAGTTGAATACTACAACGGCTTCCTTTTTGATTGCTGCCATATCTGATAGGGCTGTTATGCAGTGTTGTATGCGAGACCGTAAACTTCGAGACCGAGACGAGACCGAGACAGTCGAGTTCCAAGACCGAGACGAGACCAAGACAATGAGGTGCCGAGACCGAGACGAGACCAAGACAATGAGGTGCCGAGACCGAGACACGAGGTCCAAGACAGTACAAGACATTTTTGGCATTTACTATAGTATGGTAAATGCAAATGCATTTTGAGACCAGGCTGGTGGCTAGCAGCGCTCTATTGGAGTGAAGTCAGTGGTGGCCATATTGTTTATATACACAGGCACTCAGTCGTCGCATTTTCCGCGATAAAAATTCAGGCATCAGTTTTCCCGCTATTCTTAAATACCATTACATTTATGAATACAAGATTCTCAAGCATAAACTCGATGTTGTTCCCATCGTCTCCTTTATGGTGACTTTACGCCAGCAATAAACGGCACGCCATTTCTTTTCTTTTCCATGACCACATTGCGTACTTGACTACTTCAGGTTCTGTATGAGACATTTTCTTGCACTTTCTTTCTAACTCGAAATGAATTACAAAATCCTCTTTCCAATAGCCGATTTCACGTGGTCTCACACGCTCACCAGAGTTTCTAGAAAGACCGTTTTTCAGAACTTCCGGTTTGATTGGCACATCCGACTTCCGAGTTATCTGTTCATATCGACCCAGGACATTTTATAGCGCTAGAAATAGACATTTGTCGCGAGACTTATAGAGACCGCTTGTTCGAGACAGAACAAGACTTTCGCTTCAAGACAGTTTAAAAAAATTCGAGAAATTGCTTCGAGACCGAGACCGAGACGAGACAATGGGTTCCCGAGGCTGAGACGAGACTGAGACATTAAAAAACCTATCTCGAGACGTCTCGAGACCGAGACTGAGTCTCGAGACCATACAACTCTGCTGTTATGAGTGTACCAGGAGTGTTGTAAGACATGACCCACTTCTGATAAAAGCAAACTAAGGCAAAAGATGGTTCTATGACCATGGACCCTTGCAGCTTATGTAATAATCTCCTGTCTAAAAGTTGTTTTGAAGGTAATTATGTATGCTTTGGTCCAGGAGCTCAAGAATTCTTGTTCCGTAAGGCTACGTACTAGGTGACTGAAGGACCTGAAATAGTCTCAATGCACTGATTTGTTTGTGGCAGAACTGTAAACAGACTAAAAAAAGTGTTTGATTGACATCTGGTTATACTTTGACACTTGGTAGTAGTTAAACATGGATATATAATAATTTAATGGTTATAATAGTAATCGTAGTTACAATACAAAACTAATGTACTTATCTGGCTTTTTTCAATATTACCTCTTTCTGTTGTCTTGTTGTAATGTGTGGCCCTGTTCGGTGTTGAAAATTAACAAGTGGATTTATACTCATTTAAATTCATTTATTTTTATGATTTACTGTTGCAGTACAATTGCTGTCACAGGCAGCGAAAGATGAAAACTTTGAGACGATATATGGTGCACTGGCTGAAGGGCTGCGCCAGAATAGCGTCAAAGTAAGACATAATCATGATTAGAAAATGAGTTCAGTATACATATCTGTGTACATATACGTGCATTTTCAGTTAGAGCTATTTTACTTGTAATTATGAAACAGTAAATATTTTAAATGGTTTCTCAAGAGCCTCTGAGAAGTACTGTAGATGCAAAAGATTGCATATTGTCAAGTTCAAAGAAGAAGGTCCAATTTAGGAAAATGCAAGGCAGTTTTCTCTGATGGTTAGTGTGATGGACAGCCAGCCAGTTGAGAGCTACGTAATATGATTCCATGAAGGAAAGAAACTTATGCGTTCCAGTAGCATTCTCTTAAATAACTCTGGGAAAGAACTGATCATCTGGGATTGTATGCTGAGGATTAGGGTGACACTGAAAAATACACAAAAAAATTATTTTTAGATTTTTTAAAGTCTCACCCCTCAAAAGTGTTCTCTATAATATCAGTACTTACCATCTATAAAAAGTTTTAGTGAAATCCGAAAATATTTAGAGGTCACTCCAGGGCATTGAAATTTCGATATATAGAAAACAATGTTAAAAAATAATACGCTAAATATTTTTGTTGTCTGCACTGCCAATTAAATTTTTTAATTCTCATTTTAATTTACCCTATTATCACTCATGACATGTGCATTGTGCAGTTATTATTTATTTGACTGAAAACCAATAAATTAATAAAAAGCGGTGAAGACCTAATGTAATTGCGAGTCCAATGGTCCAAGTGTCACATATCCTAGCAGCCAATACACAATCACTGGGCCATGATCCTGCTGAAATTGTTATCAATTGGGAATCCATTAGACGTGCTCGGTGCCAACATTGTCAGATCATTGCCAAAGAAATCGATGCATCATTCGCTCCCGAGGTTCCACTTACAGTTCACTCAGATGGCAAGTTATTGCCAGCTTTGACATCATAGGAACATGTTAACCGGCTGGCTGGCTATGCTGGTATAAGGTGAAGGAACAATGAAACTCCAACGAGTTCCTTTACTGCCTAATGGAACAGGCGAAGCGCAGGCTTTAGCCATTTTCAGTTTGCTTGAAGAGTGGAATACAGCTGGCTCCATACGATCTATGTCTCTTGACACAGCTTCTAGCAATACCATCCTTCATGCAGGAGTATGTGTTCTGCTGGAGCACGCTTAAGACAGATCTTCTAAGCTTGGCCTGCAGACATCGTGGGGAGAGTCTTCGATACTCTGGTGGTAAAATATAGCAGACCTAAAATAAAACTGTTTGAAAGATTTGCGAAATCTTGGGGCTCAATTGATAAAGATGGCTCTAAAAGTGTCATGTATGATGGGCTGATTGTTGCACAGCTGAGGTCAGTCAGAGATGACTTGGTCAGTTCTGTGCCAGATCCCTGAATAATTTTCATGCACGAGATGACTGCAAAAAGCTTCTGGGACTAGCTTTAATATCTTTAGGCATCCCTCCTGTTGATGAACAGCCCACCATAGCTCCTGGTGCTTTCCACAGAGCGCGGTGGATGGCGAAGTTGATACACTGTTTGAAAATCTACCTCTTCAGTTCTCATGTTGATCTGACTGAGTTTGAACTACGAAGCCTTCTTGAATTCAACTGCTTACAAGGCAGCAAATGAGACCGCTGCTACAGCAACAATACACAGCTTTTCAAACCATTTGTGGTACCTGAGTGAGACGCTGGTTGGCCTGGGGTTGTTGATTAGGCTGTTTCTCATGATAGCAAGATTGCAATGGTTGCAGCCCTCGAACGTCCGGGATGCGATGACCCTCCTTGGCGTATCAAAGTTAATGTGCAGCAAGTACCGCTATGAGAGCTATCTAATTTTACAACTACAAACACTAAGAAACTCTTCACTGCACTAGATGTTCATGCAGGCATCTTACAACTACATCCAACATATGGGCGACTAACGACAGCTTTCTCTTGGCTCGTCGCTGAGTTAAGAGCTCAAAGGTCGTGAATGATGCGGCCAGACGCAGTGTTGCACTGATACAGTCATTCAATGGTGTGCTTACAAATCAGGAAGAACAGAAGCAATACCTACTGCAGGTGGTTGAGAAACATAGGAAGGAAGGTCCAGACTCAAAAAAGCAAACAATCATAAAGGGACTTGTTAAATAGTAGTGGTATCAAATACGATGAACTGCATTCACATTGCGTTAAACATTGATCATACTGTAAAACTTTAGCCGCGTTGAGTGACCATTAAACATTGACCAATTAATTTCAAAAAATTCTGAGTAGTTACTTAATGGTATATAACCATCTGAAAGGGTGAGACTTGACAAATTTAAAACTTTAATTTTAAGTGTCACCCTACTGAGGATAGACAGTGAAGTTGCAAATACTTCATATCTTTGATCTTCTCTTTGTTCATGTCTAACTATTCAGTTAATCAGTTATTTCACCTACCATCTATCCAGCATAGTTGTCTTATCTGACCACAGGAAACACAAGAACACACAAACTTAGAAATAAGACAGTCCTTGAACATGAAGACACTCTGTTAGGTAAAAATCATCCTATGCTGTAGTCATTTGGAAGGAATGCCAGTTGACCAATCTGACACAGGGCACTAATTATAAATGTAGAAGGAAAGAGAAACAAAGGGAGACCACAGCTGTGCTGGTTAGACAATAAAAAGACATAACAATCTTGGACTACGCATGAGAACTGTACTTGACAAATAGCTTAAAAGAATGGGGATTCATTCATTCTCACCCAGTGCTGCTGATTACGGTGGTGATGGTGGTGGTGGTGATGATGATGATTCCCAATACAATCCACTGTACTCTTTGTTTTGCTTTTTTAATATAGGATGATTATCTGAAAGTGACGTGTGAATTTGAAGGTGAGAAAAGGTGAGTCTCTGTCTCTTGGTTTCAGCAGTACTGATTTGGAATAACACATTCACTGTCAGTTACTTGTGAAAACCGCTGTTAGAAATTGTTTAATGTTTCCTCCCTCAAAGCTGACATCCTTGCCTCTGTCTGTGGTCATGCCAGCTTAGGGAACAGCTAGCAGATTTGATGTTCAACTCTATCTGAAATCCTGAATGAGTATATTTCTACTAAATCTAAGAGGACTGCTGAATGCCCTTCTCAGCCCTCCTTCTCAAGCAAGATCTTGGCTCTGAGACCCACGTTTTGTAATTGTCTATCTGGAATGGCCTATCATATCCTGGATCTTCCATCAGCTATTATTTTACTCCACTCGACTGCTCTGGCTGAGATTCATAATTTGTTTTCTGACCTGCTGAAAAACAATGTGCTTTGCATCACTTTCATGATGCTTTCTAAAAGAATGCCCAGTTGTCTTGGGCCAGAACTTTACCACATCAGTAGTCAGCCTTTCTCTCATTGAAGGCTGCTTTCTTGCCAGGTGTGTGTTTGACATAATTTACATCTTTTAAGTAAGCAGTCTTTCTCCTGAAGAATTGTCAAACTACTGTCTCGTGTCTATGGTAATTTTCATTTCCAGACTGTGTGGTAAAATAGTTATGAATTGCTTGAACTGTTACATATTGTCCGACAACATTTGCCTTCCTTTCAATCTGTTCCATTCTGTTGAAGTTTCACTACTGACGATTCAGAATTATACAATCAGCTGCATGGACTAAGGAAAAGAGAATGCTGCCATTCTCTTGTTAATTTCGATACCATTGATCATGACATACTACATTATCTTGACCATTGATGTGGTCTTGTTGGTCATGCTTTCCGCTGGTTCGCATCTTATTCAACTTGCTTTGGCACCCATTGTCTTTAATGTTGGTATTCACAAAGTACTGTGCTGGACCTGCTGCCTAAGTTATTAGGGTGATGTCACATAGTATAATTGTAGAATGTAGTCTATGCAGCACATCTGAAATCATGCTTTATGTAAAAAGAAACTCTTGACCATATTCTGAAGCGCTAAAACAAGTCGTTGTCTTCAGACTTGCAAGAAAACAGCTGCATACTGCAGAGGTTTCATTGTTTTGTTTGCTTAAGCAATTCAAAGAACATGATAAAATGAAGCCTATGAAGAACACTGTTCTTGTGGGTAGCATGGTGTGGTGCAGTTGCTTCTGCATTTGCCTTTTCATTTTTGCAGTGGCAGTTCAAATCTTGGTATAGAGCATGAAACTAAGAATTTGAGTGAAAATAGGGAAAGTTTGTTCATTCTGTTTTGGATTGACTGCTGTTGTGATGTTTATACTTTTCAACTGTTGATAGAAAGAGTTGTGCTCTAAATGAACAATTACATTGCCTTACCTTAATCAGAATTAGTGATCTAGAATCAGGTAAAGGCAATGATACGTAATAAGGCAAAGTTCTGCATCACTTGGGTGGCATTCATTTGCCAAAATGGATCACTTTGTGACTTGATGGTTTGTTTGCTGATTTTTGTTAATCGAAAACCATGAATATATGAAGATATATGTATATGATTAAGTACTGTTATCATTCATTTAACAACATAGCTATTATTTAGTACTTACTATTGTTTGCACAATCATTAAGAAAATAAATTGATTTTATTATCTTAACTTCTATATTTGCTAATTCCTTTTGTTATTTATCTGTATGAATGGTCACTTAATAAGTGGTCAGTTGCTCGATCCTTCTATGATCTTTTCATCTGTGCAGGGTGGTACAGCTATGTCACCCAGTACTGTATGAAGATCTGGTTGAAATGGTGGGTCAATTTGGTAGCAACCTCATCATTCAGGTTCAGAATAATGGAAAGGTAAATTGCTGTAGAAATGCTGAAATGTAACAAATTACTACGACTGTCTTTCTGTCTCAGATTGATTAAATTATTATTGTAAGATTCACTTGAGAATGTTAGAAGCTCCTCTGTCTCCTCTCTCTCGTTTCTCAGGCAACCGGATGTGGATCTCCACTGGGCATTCTTGGACATGATACAGCGCTCTGAATAAGCTGGTGCCCTGTGCTTAGCTCTTGAGTAGTGCTTTAGAAATTTGGAGTTTATGGTTAGGATGTAGATTGCGCTAAGGATTTTCATGTAAGCAAGTTGAGATATGAATTATTGGAATGAGTGTGAGAAATCGGGTTGAGAATTTTTGTTACCATGAATCAGTGATTCTGTTTTATGGTGAAATTAGGTGATGATATGGATATTATGTTACCGCCAAAACTTGTTTCTGAGTTGGCTTAGAAATTCTTTTAATCGTCTATGAAATACGGACAGTTGTAAATTGAGACTGCAAAGAGATTAACAACATGGGTCTGTGCCATGAGGTTAAGTTTGTCTGTGCAGAACCAGTGATTGTTAATGCTTTGATCACCACATATATAGTATGTAGCAATTGCTTTACTCTCAGCAACTTTTGTTTGGGCATTTGTCTAACTTTCTCAACTCTTGCATAACAGCTTGGACTCCTTGACTTTTGGAGGTAGAGCTTATAGCTCATAACATATTTATCAACCTAAGTATTGATGAAGTTAATTCCACGACTGAATGATAATTCTGTTCTATCCAACAGCTTTAATAATGCTGTCCACAATGTTGCACCTGTGTGCTTGGGGTGACTATGGAAAGTTAGTTGATGTTGCACCTGTGTGAGTGTGGTATTCTAAGGTTAAAGTCAAAATAGCTTTCAAATTATTTTTATGCTATCATGTCTTTAACCCTTAAATGATGAGAAGAAATTTTTATCTCCTAGGGCCTGATGACGAGTGATTTTGCCGTATATAGTAAACAAATTTGAACTTGTGATACCTCAGTCAGTTCTTGACCTACAAACATATTGTAAACATCATTATTGAGCATTTTATCTCATCTTCCCATCCATCCATCCTGAGTTAGACAAAAAATTTGTGGGGTACCTAAAGCTGTCCCAAAGTATACCCCTTCCCTATTTTTTACTTTTCTATGTTCAGATCCCTATATAAGAATATTTTCAATGACAACTTGTGCAATGTGAGCATAGAAAATTGAAAATGTGCACAAATTAATGCCAGACAAAACAAAAGAAATTTTGAAAATATTTTCATAAATGGAGTTATAATTTTTTAGTCTTTAGACCATAGTCGTAAAAGTGAAGGTAAAATGAGGAAATACATGAAATATGAGCAATGTTATGCTTACCGTATCTTGGTTAGTTTTTGAATTAAAAAGACATGACATTAATACCAAGTAAGTAAAAGTAAGTAAGTATATTCTTTATTAAACCAGCTGCCAAACAGCACTCTGGTGAACAACGTCTGTTAAATAGATCTTCTAAAGTTAATAAACAAACATCCCCCCTTAGTGCATACTTATTATTATTATACATAGCATTAATAATAATATGTATATATGTATATATATATATATTACTATATAGCATAGGTCCAGTTGGTTAGCAAGTATACAGCATTCTGACAATAAAGGTTTTTCTCATGCTGTTGTCGGCTTGCGGTAAAGCCCTATCATGGGATCTAGGCCTTAAACCATAAACCCTCGGCTTAACAGGTGGAAGCAGCTCGTGCATGACATGACCTGGATTGCAAAGGACTGCCGAAAACCAATCTTTAGCATTTTGTCTCAGGACTCTTCCCATACACCTGCCCAGCTGTGGGTGAAACAGGAAAATCTTAATCTGTTTAGCCAGTTTATTATAGCCAAGTCAACAGGTATTTCCATCCCACTTTCCCGATTGAACAATATACACCGAATGCCACACGTAAACTCGTGTTAAAGCCAGAATTTCCTTTGTCTAAAGCAGCGTTTCCCAAACTTTTTTGGCCAGGGAACCCTTCTCATCTTTTTATATTTTGGCGGAACCCCAACCTGAACTATACGTATTGATGCATATATAGCGTCTGAGAAGCATACCAAGACCTAACTAAACACACAGCCATATGAGCAGTTTATAAAAACAATTTATTTTCTCTTATATCAAATGTTAAAATGTAGAGTTTTTAAAACCAAGACTTATGGAGCACAATATATTGGGAGTACCTGAAGTTTTAGTATGCGGGGTACCAGGTACTCTTTAATTAGCTCGATCCAGAAATTGATTCGTGAAAGTTCAGTGAAAGTCTGCTTCACTTGCGAGTCCGACGTTATCTCAATAAGAAGTTCATAATCCTTTTTTACAAAAGTTTGCTAGCTTTCGGCTACCTTGGATGGGTTTCGAATTCAATTAATATCACTCTTCATGGGAGGAAAGTATTTTACCAACTTCGCTTCCAGGTCGTGAATATAATCTGCAACTTTTGAACGAATCTTTTGGTCGAGAACACAATCCATTTCAACTAAAAACTCTTTTGTAAGGTTAGAAAAAAGTCCACATTACTAGTTGAACATAAGCCCAGAACCCTTAGGCCTAAATTTCCCTCCTTGAACCAAAGCTATGTCAGATTTTTATACCAGCAAATTAAATTAATTAATTGCTAATACTCTTGTACGAATAGTACGATTATCAGACTCAGCTGTACTGTTTAAAACTTTTGCGTTAAATCATGTTCAGATCCATTTCGTCGAGGTGACGATAACAAAGATGGCTACGTCCCTACTAAGCTCTCACCTACATAGGTCCCTTCAGTGACCTCTATACTCTAGAATTCTATATAATTACTGGAAAGGGCATTGACGTTCGGATAATCGCTCACTGGGGGCAAAATACAAAAGAGACGACTGACGGGCAGTTTTAAACTTTTATAAAACTTTTGTGTATTTTTTAAAGAACTATTTGCACTGTTTTATTTCAATAAAATTTCTCAATGAAAATTCTTTTAAATCACAGCTTCTCGCGGAACCCTTGTGTTCACCCCACGGAACCCTTGGGTTCCGCGGAACCCACTTTGGGAAACGCTGGTCTAAAGCCACTTTATTTTCGTCACTTGATATATCAGACAGTTTTTCATTGTCAGATTCATTGAAACTGTCATCATTTGAATTTAATTCCTCAAGCAAACATTGAGTTAATTTGTCCACAAGTGTTCGCCATCTTGGGTCATTTACATATGAGATATTTAAATATGAGAGATTTAAATGTCCGTATTGATTGGTTGAATTACGCGTTTAGGTTCCCATTATAAAAATATCTTCCACTATTTCTGTGCTAATTATATAATTTTGGCCTATATGACATAAAGTTTAAAAAATATAATGCTTTTGATAGGTCAGCAGACGTCATTATAATATAATTTTAAACTGGCGTGCTTGACATATAAAACTCTCACATTGTGTACTTCAACCACTACTCTCTCCATACATCCCGCCACACAGTCTGCGATCTTCGGTTATGGGTCTTTTGGTTGAGCCTAGATGTAGCACTGCCATGGGCTCTCGTGCATTTCGTGTTGCACCCCTAAGGAATGGAACCGACTACCAATGTTTATCCGTTGCTCGACTTCTTCTTTCAAGAAACGCCTCAAAACTCACTACTTCTCACTGGCTTTCAAACATATGGATATCTAATTGCTCTTCACCTGGCAGCTGACTAACCGCACCTCAGGTTCGCATTTCTGTTTGACTTTGCGCGCGTTAAAAATGTTCGTAATAAATAATAAATAAATAATAATAGTGCATGACTAGTACACGCTCGTCGTCACCTCCCCCTTAGTGCATACTTATTATTATTGGGTTAAAGTTAGGGATTGACCGGAAAGAGATTTTCCACCGGAAACCGGAACCGAGTATTTGGATGAACTATTTGCCGGAAACGAACCGGAAACGAACCGGTACCATTTGTTCCATATGCGAAGCTTCACATTTTCAAATTTTCATGTTGTTGTAGCACGTGATGTACTCATAGTTGCAAACAATGCAAAGACTATTCATAGCTTAGAAGAGAGAGCAGTCCCTTAAGCTAGCCCTAAATTAGCGCTACAATACGTGACGCCATTTTCGGATCAGTTAATAGTTAATACATTTCAAGAAAATTGAATTGAATTCAATGGATGTTTAATTGTTTTAAGGCTGAACATTAATAATTTTATATACGTAAGTTTATTAAATAAATTCTGAAAGAAACAAATTTTTGCAACTATTTGCGTCTACAATATTTGCCGAGGTGAATACTTCCGGAAACTGGATTTCCGGCCGAACCGAGTATCCGAAATGATTTCCGGTCAATCCCTAGTTAAAGTAATAATTTGGCAGGAAATGACTATATTAATGACATGTAATGATCTTGGTTTTCTTTTTTTAAGAGATGTCATTAATTGTTTTACTCTATTGTTGATTAATTCTTTGTTTTTCATTTTGATAACTGATTTCTGGTAATTGTATTACTCATACAAAACGTACATGCAAAATAGGTTTTAGTAAACTGAATCGTATGAATTTATTCTAAGGGGTTCGCACTGTTGAAAGACCAGAATGACCTTGACCAAGTCCTTGTCCGTCTGGATCAGGATTCCAGTACGAAGGGCCTTCACATCCGTCTCCTTCGAGATCCTTCGCAGGTTCCGAAGAGTCCTGTTCCAGTGCTGATTTCAAGAAGTCCACCTACCCTGCAGGTTCCTATCTCATCGACTTCAAGGAGTCCTCTTCCGTCACACAATGCAAGAAGTCCTCACCCGATGCACCTATCTCCATTTCAAGAAAATTTACTGGTATGTAGGATGTTGTTTGTTTTTACAACAGAAATTCTCAGCTTTGACAGGTAAGGAAGGGCTTTAATGGCATTAGCAGATGATCATGTATACATGTAATAATCTGAAGAAGATAGTGCAGTGAATGTGCCAATCACTTTAGCAATTTCTTCTAACTGCCTTTATCTGAGGCTGTTGAAAGCCTTGTCTAGTAGACTATCTGTTGGCTGACATTGCTGTTGGTATTGCTTTCATTATAATTTAAAGGTTCTATAAGTTGTTCATTTAATGCTACTTGTGATAGCCTACTGTTTGTCCTGCTACCTATAAATGTTTGAAAACCTTAAAAATTAACTCTTAATCCAATTTTGCATTGCCAAAAATTGTATGCCAAATTACACCTTTGTTCGCCATAGTGGTTGAAAAACATAATCCTAATGGAAAACAAATTACCAACTTTCAAATCTAATGTCTACTTACTATCCCATTTCTTCACAACTATCCCACTTGTACATATTAACCAATGTGAAATTTGTAGCTTATCACCCTAATTATTGGTCAGAGTTTTTACATAGGACGAATGCTAGTTCCTGAACTTCCAACTGCTTTAGTCAGTTGCAGTTTTGGTGCCTGTTGCTCACAAGGAAAGTTGTCCAATGGTGACCAGTGGCATGCATAGGGTTAACACTTTGAAATTAAGAAATGCGTTCCATCTGCAATATTGGTTTGGCTGTGTCTGCACTATGCATAGCTGGATGCCCAGAGACAGAGAATGGTAAGGAAATGATTGCAATGCATTCACAGCAACATGTCATCCATCGTTTATTGTGTAAATAAATATGCTGGAAGTTATCATGGCCAAGTACCCTTCCTGATGCCAGCGCTGTTTATAACCAGTGTAAGAGACAGTCTGAATGAGTACTACTGCTCACATACATTAGACAATTGTTTAATGTATTACAACCAATGTAATGCTTGTCTTCACATCTGTGTTTTAAGCATACACTTTGGGTTTATTTCTTGGTTTTAATGCATACGTACACCAGTTGAATAGTGCAGAGTGGTGTATAAACCCGGATATGTACAGTACTGAATGTTGATTTGAATATAGGACTCTAAACTTCGAGGTCCGTTTACTCACAGTCAGTCAGGTCTCAATCGAGATAGCAGTCGCAGTCCAGTGTGAGTTTATTTCATTTCATCTCTTTGGCTGTAACCTGTTTTCGGTTTGTTTATTAAGTTTGTCAAGTGTAATTGAATTTGCATTTTATGTTAAATCGATGTGTGATGAATCTCAGCATCTATGTAAGGGATTGTAGGGGCTTCATTAGAATCTGTTTGTGTAATCATTCACTGTGACTAAGACTTGAGGGTTTGAGACTTGGACTTGGAAAGTTTGAACATGTCAATATTGGTAATTATTTCAGCCAAGAGACATAGCTCTGTCTTTACACAGCAGCTAAATTCTATGAGCAAAGGATTTATCTGTGTATTTATGTATGTATGCGTGAATGTTTGTATTTATGTATGTTGTGTATTATGTGCATGTATTGCATACAAGTATGGAGGGTGTAAGGGACAAATTTGAACAGAGTTTTTGGGAGGGTCATAGCTGGGTGGATTGATAGATGGATGGCTGCCATATCTGGAGAGCTTTGGAAGAAAGAGATGCGATATCACATAAACTTGTGATATATATCAGTCTGAAGTCACAGCATTCTAGTGATGCACGTTTCGTCAGTACAGCATGAGAAAAGGATTGTACATTACAATGCCACACACAAATCATCACAATGCTAATTTAATAGTTTGTCTTTGGGCAGCAATTACTGTTTGATACCTGATATAATCTCTGATGGGTGCACTGATTAACCCATTCCCGTTAGGATTCCCGAGAAGAATGTGGACACTACAGCATGAGAAAAAGATTGTACATTACAAGGCCACACACAAATCATCACAATGCCAATTTAATAGTTTGTCTTTGGGCAGCAATTACTGTTTGATACCTGATATAATCTCTGATGGGTGCACTGATTAACCCATTCCCGTTAGGCGGTCACGACTTCGAATGCTTTTGGACAGGCTACACTGTATTTTTGGCTAAGGGCCTGCACAGGACCAAGACACATGGACATGGACAGCGGAGGCACTGAACATTGGCTACATGTGGCCTTCAGGTGAGCTCAAGTGCAAGATGATTGGCAGGGAGTATTAGGAATGGCAATGCTATAGAGAGGGACACACCACTGATGATGATGGTAGTTTTTCCTAGCTATAAGACAGGACTTAGAATTATTTTGAAGCCCTCTATGTATATCCGTTATAAATCAAGAGGCAGGCAGACCTCAAACACTGTTCCAGTGCTTTGACTGAGAACTGAATTTGCTGACTGGACTTGATATCAATGGCATTTCCAACCTCACAACATTGAACCTCATGAGGTTGGCTAAAGTTTCTGGGCAATGATCGTTCAGTATATGGTACTTAATGCCGCCGTTTGATGCAGGTTTGCTGCCAGGCTGGAGTGCATTAAGGCCTAAGCGCTGAAGGATGTTGGGTTATGCATGTGATTGTTCTTCATGTTGTACAGGACTGAAACGAGTTGGGGATGGGATTGAAACGCAGCCAGTGAGGAAGTAAAAGGAGATAATTATGAGGAATATTATTTGATGGAAAATGGAGGCTTGTGGCTTTGGGAAGTTTGGGGTCATCCATAAAGGACATCCGCAAAATATGACCTACTTTGAACCCCTCCCTTCCCATTTGTCTGCATATGACATATCCTCTCCCTCTTTGCGGACGTCCGCATGCCAAAGCCAATGAACGAAAAACCAGCATTGTGACTAACGTCATTAATAAGCTACCAGTTCTATCTTATTTAAAATCACCTTACTTAAAATGTCAACCCGTACATGCTATTTAAAATTGAAAAGTAAGCCCACAGTGTATTAAAGTTCTAGTACGTAGCATGAGGTTTTAGGCAATCACTTCACTTACCTTTTCATCTCTTGGGGAAGGTTGAAACAAGGAGGTATTTAAAAAACTATCAAATTTACAACTTTAGATGTAGACCTCTGCATTGGTCATAGTCCCCCTCCCCTTGTCCACATTTGTCTGCATTTGAATGACCCATCCCTCCCCCTCATTGCAGACATCCTTTGTGGATGACCCTTTGCAAGCTTGGCTTCTTGTTGAAGGTTTGTGTTTAGCCGCCAAGAGGTCTTCTCTATTGAAGATTGTATTGATGTTTGAGGCTGAGTATTGAAAAGAGTACAGACTAGATGCTACTGTTGTTGTAAAAGTGAGTAAGCGCTATTCACAGAATGATATACGGTGTTTGTATAGCCTTGTATTGGCGTACTTTGTGTGTGTAGGCTTACAATTGTATGCATGTATGTCTTTATGAATGCCATTATGTCTCTATGTTATTGTTGCTTTTAGAATTTCTCAAAGATTTTTAAAAATATCCCTTTAGAATTTCTCAAAGGTTTGAATAAATATGTAGGATGTAATATTATATAGTGGATGTAATATTACCCTGGTGGACTGCCAAAGTAGAATTTGTAGATTTTGTGCCCATCCATAACAGATTTGATATTGTGAAAATGTCTAAACAACTAGCTTTTCCTCCATTCATTCACTGAACTCAAATTTAGATAAGTAAGTAAACAAGTAAACTGCAAAAATGAATTGAATGTCAGGCAGGGCAGGAGGGGGGAGTGAGGTTGGGAAAATGAAGTCACCAGCAGTAGCTCATACCAGCAACCCAACTGGATCATTCAAGAAACTAATTTTCTCATAATACAGTACAAGCCTATAACATATAATTAATTTCCAAAAGTTTCTAAAATGTAAACATGGTATGAAAGACATGAAGCCGTTGTTGTGAAATGTCATCAGCAAAGTGTCGTGTGCTTTGTTTGGATGCTTTGATATAAAAGTTAATTGAAAATGAATTATAAAACGTAAAGACTACCAAGTTCTGTACATGGCTGATGACTTAGGACTGTAGTTGGACTCAAGTTCTTAGATTCAGAGACTCAGGATGACCAAGACTCGGTTGTAAGTCTGGGTTATACTTGTTATTTCAGACCATTTGGGAATGAGGTCCTGTCTGTAAGGTCACGTGCCTGCACTTTTCATGGGCGAAGAAGTCTGGCACCAACAGACATTGCTCAAGGTAAAGTGAGCTTCTTGTGACGTGGAGGTGTCATTCTTTTGTTTGAATGATGATGTTTCGGATAGTTAGGATGATTAGGAAAATAGTGATAAAACAATAAATTTAACCTGCACTACATTACATTTTATGGGGATTGTATTTGATCTCAAAAACTAAGTTGATCAATCTGTGCATGAGGCACATGAAGAATTCTTTTCAAAAGCCCTCCTTAAGTTTAACCTTGTGAATTGATGCTATTTTTGCATTAAAGTGGAGTTTTGTTGCCAGATGAAAGAACTCCGAATACATTTCCATGTCACTTCCGCCAGAATCGTTCTGTGAGCGCCACAATGCCAACAGAATCACGTGTTCCAGGATGCTGTTGCCATTCATTAAGCAGTGGCAACCTCAGCAACGAACAATTGTCTCCTCCTTCGAAACGTGAGTTATGTCATTGTGCGGCTGACTTAGTGAAGGGCTGTTGGTAAGGTTGCATTCATGGGATGAATTGCGTGAACCATTTAATTGTAGGAAATTAAATTCAACCATGATTTTGAATTTATTTGAATTCTAGTTCTGTTCACTGAGGCAAATGGATGATGTAATTTCCTGTGCCTCTGTCCTTCTTAAGCAGCAAATGTGTAAATAAAACTGCACAAATGGCGATCTTTTTATAATGGCAATGCTGTCATCCTTTTTGAGGTATTAATCTCAGCATTTCGATATTGATGAATCAATTTTAATACAAGCGTATCATGTGAGAGTAATGAATCATTTTTAATCGAAGCATAATCAGTATCAAGTCTTAGAAAGGGACAAGTTATGTTAATTGCACTTTCATAGATCCTGAAACTGGAATCATGAAGGGAATATAAATGAATGATAGCCATTGTAATTACGTCCACTAGATTTGTGATACATGTCCTGACAGTCTTGTGGTTGCTTTTCAGCATGTTACACACCACGAAAGTGGAAGAAGGGTCGGATGCTTGGAGCAGGGGCCTTTGGACAGGTGTTCCTGTGTTATGATGAAGACACAGGTCGTGAATTGGCGGTGAAACAGGTGAACGTCTTCTGCCGAGAATCTGAAGAAACCTCAAAGGTCGGTGTACCTCCCTAGTCAGTTGGGCATAATCAGGAACTCACTCCGGTTACACGTGGCCACCATCTCATCTAGTTCAGGATCATTTTAAACTTCCTTTGCTTGTTTGAAACTCTGTCACCACTTATTGAGTCATTTTCTCACGGTCTTTCTCACAAAGTCAAGGAGCATATTGTCAGCTTTGTTTCTTTAGCTGGGTTTTGATTGAATTGGTATTGATGATGTAATAGATGGAGCCACTATTTTTGTGGCGGCATAGCAACTGAATCTTATAGAATTTGTATGTATGTTGTCCTCTGGCCTTAGAAGTGTAAGTTCTCATCAAGTCTTTCTGTTCACGGCTGTTAAATTTTCCTTCCTTTAAATGATGGAGATTGAGGTAATGCTCTTATACTGGCCTTGTTGAGGTTAACCTTGTAACTAGTCTGTCCTTTGAAGCATGAGCAATATTGAAACAACCTCTGTCATAGAGAAACAATGACCAAATGACAATTAGCTTATTATTGTTGGGTGTTTGGTTGTTGTCTCAGGAAATGAAGTCACTGAGGGCTGAGATTAAACTACTTCAAGAGCTCCAGCATCCTCGAATTGTTCAGTATCTGGGAAGTGAAGACACAGATGGAGTTCTGTCCATTTTTATGGAATATTTACCTGGAGTGAGTATGCATGTATGTCTCGAGTGAATATGAAGCTGAGTGCTTATGATAGGACTGACAGACTAATGAGTAATTGGCAGTGACTATCAAGCTAGTTAGAGAGTTTGTACCACAGTTATATTCCCACCAGTGCCCAAAGTTTTGTGGGAATGGTAATTCTGACCTGTGCTTTAACATAACAAGGGTTTTAAGTGGTTTAGAAGATAATCTGTGTTAAAATCACTGCAAGTTAACCTGTAATGTGCTTATTGGCCCATCTCTCCTAGCTTCCTCTTAAGAGCCGTGGTAGTGTCCACTGAGACAGTACTGTCATTGAAACTATTCCACAAGTCCACAACTCTTGCACTGAAGAATTTCTGCCCTAATGATTCCTTTTAGTTTCTTAAATAATATAATTTATACCTATGTTCAAGAGTCACCTTGGCTGATGCTAATTCAAACAACTTCTCCCACTGCACTGCCTGCTTTCCAGTAATAATCTTGTAGGTTTCAGTGTGTTAGGTCTCCTCTGCTCCTCCTCTCTTGTTGTTAGTCCACAACTTTTCAAGCTTTCTTCATAGCTCAAATCTTGTGACCCCAAACCATTTTTGTAGCTTTTATTTGCACTTTCTCTAGTTGTTCAGTCATGTTTTAGATATAAATTCCACACCTGAATGCAGTATTCTAACCGTAGTCTAACCAGTGATTTGTACAACTTCAGTATTGTATCCTTGTCTCTGCTGACTATTGTCCTGCTTATTACACGGTGCCTAATATTGAGTTAGCCTTCTTGGATGCTTCAGCACACTGCCTTGAAGGTTTAGTACTTATTTGCGTAATGACTCTCAGTCCCTTTCTTCTTCACTTTCAATACCTTACCCCATTTCATAGGAAACTCTGTTTCTCTTCCCCATATGCATCGCTGAGCACTTTTCCAAATTAAAAACCATATGCCAGTCCTTATGACCATCTAAACTTTCTTCTTACCGTAGATCTCGCAGTATCTCTGCTTCTTTTTTTATTTATTTAATCCGGATATTTCTATAGCGCCTCTCGAAGTCAACTACTACTCAGAGGCGCTCCCGACTACAGCATTTGATACTGTGCCGGAATTTTCACGCCGAAGCGCCACGAGCAATTGCGAGTGAAGGACTTGCCCAAGGTCCGTACGCAGTGACTAGAGTGGGATTCGAACCTGCAACCCTCCGGTCACAAGGCGCCGAACTTACCACTGAGCCACCACGCCCCACATGGTGGGGCGTGGTGGCTTCTGCATCACCCACTGCTGTACAGAGTTTTGTATCATATGCAAACTTAGATATTTTTTTTTAAAATCCCCATCTATGTCATTAATAAAAGTACGAACAGCAGTGGCCCAAGCACTGATCCTTTTGACACTCCATTTAGCACTGTTGTCCAGTTAAAATATTTGTTGCCTATGCCCACGTTTTGTCTTCTACCTGATAGCCAGCCAGCTTTGAATACATGTTAGTACCTGCCCTGTAATCCAACATGCTTACCCTTTTTGGCCAACCTTTTGTCAGGTACTTTGTCAAATGCCTCAGCAAAGTATAGGTAAACTTACACCTACAGATTTTCCCTCATTTATCCTCTCATAGACCTTCTCAAAGAAGTTTTGTGTGAATGGTGCCTGAAATATCCTGCATGAATACATGGCACTGACCTTGTCTGTAGCACAAAAAAATCGTCTTGATTTATTTTTGTACTTTTCATATTCTTGTACTTTCCATATGTAAAATTTAGAAATTATGAAAATTCATCAGTCATGATGAAAGAAATCTAAAGTTAAATCTTTCATCGTCTCATGCAGCGGTCACAAGGAAGTCTAAAGGATGGCAGGTCTGGCTTTCTAGTAGGGCATAACCGAAATCCGGATGAGAAAACCGATTTTGCCGATTTTTGGACTATCCGGAATTATCCGAATCCGGATTTCCAACCCGCCGAGTAATAACAGTTGTGTTTCGAATTAATGGATTAATAACAGCGTATAGGCCACTCGCACACAGTGATGGGCACTAAACTATTTTTTTTAGTTAAACTAAAACTATTTTCCAATTAACAAAATATAGTTTAACTAAAGTTGGCAACTAATTTCGGAAATTAGTTTTTTTCCAACTTTTTACGACAAACATTTTCACAATAACAGAGGTTAACTGAACTGTAATAATGCAGAGTGTCAATGACAATTTCACCTTCAAACTATGCAATGTATACTGTTCTAGCATACAGTTACAGGCGTACTGTAAGTAGTGTATGAATTTGAAAACACAGGCTGTTAATGCTAAAACCATGCAGTGTTAATAAGTTTCACGTTGAGTTGTTGACAGTGTTCAATGTACATTGCAGAAAATAGTTGCGTATTGCTGATTCTTTTAAGTTAAAATTTTTAGTTAGCAACTAAAAATTTTAGTTAAAGTTTGTTAAACTATGGTTTTAACTAAACTATTTTTTAGTTAAACTTCATCCTAAAACTATTTTAGTTAAACTAAATGTTAGCAACTTTTTAGTTAACTATTGCCCATCACTGCTCGCACGTAATTATAAGTTTGATTGTTACTACTTACTAGGGCTGTCAATGGTTCCAGAATAGTCACTCTCTCTGTCTGTCTGTCACCCTCTTAGAGATCCTACCACCTTTAACGACCCCATAGCCATGAGGAGAGAGACCACCTGCAGGAGGATTATTGACTCCATCCACAGCTATAAGGGGACAGAATGATGAGGTTTCCCATCCATCCCAGCAATAATATAGATATATGGATTGTATACATAAGTGCAGGTATCAACACATGCTACTATAGGCACACAGTATATATATATAAATATATATATATATATATATAAAGTGTATATGTAAATAAAAGTATTATGGGGCTTGTGTGTAGGTATATGTATGTATTTATATAGAAATATATGTATATATATATATGTATATATATAGAGGGACATGGACTATTTGGAATCGGATCCAGAATCCGCAAATAATGGCCTATACTATCTGGTATCTGGAATCGGCAGAAAAACAAAATCGGTTACGCCCTACTTTCTAGACCTTACATGTGTATTTAACATGCATGTGTCTGTGAATATATATATATATATATATATATATATATTTTCTAGTGATTAACAGTATTAGCATCTGTAACAGATCAGTTAAATTTGTCAGGGCTCAGTCAAGGATCAGATCAAGATGTATGGTCCACTAACAGAAAACCTGACACGAAACTATACTCATCAAATGCTGGAAGGTCTTGTTTATTTGCATGACCAGAGGATCATTCACAGGGACATCAAAGGTAATGAATACACTCTGACTATAGTTGCTGTTATTATGTTATGTCTGGCCATTGTACGGGTAATTGTAATTGAAAAGTTAGTGGCACTCCCGACCTGGGCCATTGTCATCACAGACAAACAGGAAAGTGTTCAAGCGCTTGTGGAAATGAGGGGGGGACTAAGGAACTCTAGCCACAGGTCTTGAGGGATATGGTTCCAGCTGGATGGGCCAGCATAAGGAAAACTGGACCATAGCGGATTGCATATGGGGAACCACCATGAGACCACAGGCAGCAGACTAAAGGGAGACCCAGCCAGGTAGAGAGGTTATCGGAGTGCAAAAAGTCATAAAATAGGGTGTAGCAGAGCCGACAAAACAGTTGCACACGAAGGTCAGAATCTTAAAGTGGATGGGTTGATGGACAGGCAGCCAGTGAAGGGAGTCCTGAATGAAAGTGGATATAGGGACAAAACTCAGGATGCCACCTTAAGACAGATGGCGGCAACGAGGATAAACTGAAGCTTCAAGATATTAAAAGAGGAAAGGCCAGTATAAGCAGCATTACCAAAATCAACCATAGTACAGATCAGGGCATTTAAACCAGGGTAATATGCGCACGAGTGGGAAGAGACTGGCGGATAGTGCAGAGTTGACACAAGTGGTAGAGGCATGAACGAGAGATATATATAGTTTACATGGTCAGTCAAAGAAATAACTGGATCCAAGACAACTCCAAGGTCACGAACTGAAGTGGAGAAATGTAGGGGAACCTGAGGCAAAGGGATTCCATATCAACCTTAGCAAGCTAGGCATAGCCGCCAAGCCAAATTAACTGAGTTTTGTCTGATTGAGGTGAAGCCGATTTGAGAAGATACAGAAGCCCAGAGCTGAGGTGGCCTCCAGAATCTGTTTGGCCAAGGCTTGCCGGGCCATGAATGAAGACTTGTGTGTCTTCGGCATATTGATGGGACAAAGCACTCAGGGGAAGGAGAATCCCAGGCAGATCCATGGTATACATATATGATTGAAGTCTTACACTGGCTCCCGATGACTTCGCGTATCCAGTATAAGATCCTCCTTCTGGTTTCCAAGTCCCAGCTACAGCTTGCCCCTAAATATCTCTCTGACCTTATGCGGCGACCTCTCTCTGCAACTTCTGCTCGTCCTTTGCGCTCTACTGGCCGTCTTGATCTCTTTGTCCCTCGTACTATGACCACTGTGGTCCAACGTCGAGCTTTTGCTGTAACAGGTCCCTCTGCCTGGAATGGTCTTCCATCTCGACTTCGAACTAAACTCATGATGGGAATCTCCCCTGCATCTACTCGCTTGCTCAAGACGTTTCTGTTTCCACGGGGCTCATGCACTGAGGGCGCCTCTGAATAGCTTATACTGCGAGAGGCGCCTTATAAATTACTAGATACGATATGATACAGGATATAGAGAAGTGACACAAGAACAGAACCCTTAGGAAGACCATAGGGTGTGGGCCCAAACTGTGTACGTGGGCCCAAAAACGACAGAGAGTGGATGGTAAGAAATGAAAGAAACCAAAGAAGGGCAGAGTCAGTAGCGCCAAAGGATTTGTTGTGTTATCATGGCTATCATATCATGCTCTATCGATAAAGTGATGCCTAACTGCAAATGTGTTCAGTCTACAAAGTGATTCCAACAGATGGTTATATAGATATTTGTCCCATTGCATGCCACAGCTGCTTAATTGCAACGCTGGAACACTTTACACGTGCAAAAATAATAGTGTCTACTAAAGCAGTTAGAAAATCAACATTCATCCCTCATATATAAATTCACCATAATTTAGGGTGATAAAATAGCTATGATTCCAATTCAAATTGTTTATGTATACACATGTGAGACATTTAATTGTTTGATGATGTTTACTATAGTATCTTGATTTGGCTACCAAAGGTGAACAGTATAACAGCTAACATAACACATGTAACATAAATGAGAATTTGTAAAGCACAACTTCAAGGAAAAATTCATCAGTAGCACCCCTGACCCAACAAGGAGTGCCATTGTTCAAACAGAATAGACTTCCAGCGCTTGTGGAAAAGAGACGGAGATAGGCTGACTAGCTCAGCACTAGTTTTATGAGGAAGGTTGTTCCAGGCCACAGGACCGATAAAAGCAAAGCTTCTGTGCTGAGTTGTAAAGGAACGAGCCTGGGGACAAGAAGAACGCCATGATCAGCCAAACGAAGGAACCCCCTGTGGCCAGGAACAGACAAGGCAGATATACACAGTGAGTCAAGATAAGAAGGGGCAATTCCCACCAAGCAGTTCCACATGAAAGTTAAGATCTTAAATTTCATGCATTGAGGGATAGGCAACCAGTGCAAGGTAGTGCATGTAGGTAGATGTATGGCCAAATTTCGGGATACCACCCAGACCAGAATAGGTAGCCTTTCCAAAGTTGATTCTGATCTGTGTTCCGAATAAGAAAAATGTATTGGCTAACTGTAATTCAAAAGCTTTCTGGGATGTCTAGTTCAGGCAGAACCAGCAGCCGACAGCAGATCTTCTCATACATACTCTCATTCAAGTCGAAAATTTTATACAATTCTAACATTTTATACAACGGCAAGCCATGATCGTTGGATGTGCTTATTGGTTAGCATGCTGGACTGTTAAACGACACATCTCGGCTATAACAAGCAATCTGCCCAAATCTCTGCGAGGGCAGCAATTTGTTCCTAGATTTCTGCTCCACGTGCACCCCTAGCCATATCTCGGCTATAATAAGCAATCTGCCCATGCACTCTTGGTTGGAAGATGAAACCACAAGGGAGAGAGGACTGACTACCCACCCTCATATGCCAAGGCTACGAAAATTCACTAACACTTGATACCTGTGGCTGCCTTGCAGACCAGCTTGAGGGACTGCTCCTCTCCCCTTCAGGGGTCAAATTATATGTGATGTTGACTTGTACACAACTATATAGGGCCTACAGCATACCTGGATTAGCTTACCAGCAGGCCCTTAGCCAGTCACCGGTCCTGTGGACTGGTGAAAATTATTTTGGATGGGTATAAATTCACGACTTTGGTCTTCGAATCCTTGTGGACGGGCAACTCTGTATTTCTGGCCAAGGGCCTGCTTACCAGTGCAGTGTCATAGCATGTAGGGTGTATGGACTGAAAAGTCAGGCAGCAGTTGAATTAGTTAATCTTTTCTAATGAACTTTAAAATGTTTTTACAACTGTTAGGTGCGAATGTTTTGCGTGATCATGAAGGCAACATAAAACTAGGAGATTTTGGAGCATCAAAGCGATTACAAGTTTTATCTCAGTCTTGTTTGATGACCTACGCTGGTACACCATACTACATGTCGCCTGAATTAATTGATGGTCGTGGTTATGGGCGACGGACAGACATCTGGTACTTCATTGTACACTTCATCTTTAATTGTGATTTACTATTATTATTATTTCTTTTAATTTTGCATTGTCACCAAATAGGCATAGTTAGTGTCAAGTCGATGGTGCTAAGCAGGTATGAATTAAGGACTTGCTCAAGATCCCAAAACAATGAGTATTTCAAGGCAAGCACTGGAAACTCTGCATTACAAGGCTAGTACTGAACCAGTGAATTTGATGACACGTGCAGCTTCCTTTCTAGTTATTCTCAGGTGATCGTCCATCTTTTAGAAATTAACTTCAGTGATTACTTGAACCCTACTGTGATATTCAAGAATTAATAAACCAGATTGCTTTGCCTGATTGACAAACTAACGGTGTTTATGATTGTAGTTGAATAATTTAATTCTGCTTGAGACAATGACCTCATTGTTATAGCACGGTACATTGTCAAGCTTCAAAAAGAAGCATTTTCAATGGAATGTATTGTATTATTGTATTGTAACCCTCATGCGCAACTGCCTCTCTGGGTCTGCTCTGTCTTCCCTAATGAATTTCAGCACCCCAGTTTCTTCCTTGCCTGTGAGGGCCTCCTTGCAATCCTCGGCCCATGGCCTTATGGTTGTTCCTCATATGCACTCTTCCACGGCCCAATCCAGAAGCTTTGCCTATGTGGTCCTTGTGCCTGTAACAGTCTTCTTGGCCTCTTGAAAACCTTTCTTTTTGCCGGTGCTGACACTGATGCAGGTCGAGAGTGCCACTAATCTGAGTGGCACTATATAAGTCGGTTAGTTACAATTACAGTTAAATTCTTGAGAACTACAGGTAATTAAACATAAAGGCCCAAAGTGGTTAGCATGAAAGTTACAGATACATTCGACTTACCTAATCAGATGGGAATAATTGGAGCACAAATTTTGAAATCTATCTTCCTCTGCAGGATGAAATTTATTGACGTGTGATTGTCAGTGCAAAGCACTAGAAAGTTGACTTTGATAAATTTTGTTGCAGGAGTCTTGGCTGCACCGTTGTTGAGATGCTGACGGGTCACCCGCCTTGGCACAAGTTTGAAGGTTTTGCTGCAATCTATCGCATTGCTACCTCCTCAGCTCCCGAGTATGAGCTTAGCCCGCAGACATCTCAGCTGGCAAAAAACTTTCTCAGTCGATGCTTCATCAGAGACTATCAGAAACGACCATTGGCCAAAGAACTTCTGGCATCGGACCCATTTGTTAACTTAACATGAAAACTGAATTATTTTGTTGAATAACAGCCGTTTCTCATGTGGCATTAGGGCTTGTCTTTATTTCTTTGTCCAACTGTTTCACAGAGAACTGTACATGAACAGCTGTTGATGCAAGCTGGTCCTCATAAGTCAACCCAAGGACAGTCTGCTTTAAGTGCTGTATTTCAGAATTGCAGGGTAAACAGTTTGAAGGTATGAATGCAGAATTGGCATTTATGAGAACAACTACTGATAAGTAGTTGAGAATTTGAGCTACATGTGAGTAAATTTATTTATAGAACTTGCTTTGACAATGTCATGTGTAAGTGCTTATTTATAATGTAAAGCCTCTTCATGAAAACTCGTCAGAAGTGCTCTCGACCTGACAATTGAATAGCATGGTTTTCAATTGCTTGCAACTTAGAGGCACAGAAAGAAGAAACTGATTACATGGAAGCCTGTTCCAAAACGAGGGACTGACCACAAAATTACATAAATTATAACTGATGGTTTTGTAAATGAATGCTCAAATTTTGGAGGAGGATGCTTGTAAAAATCTGAAGTCTGAAGATGGAGCAGTCAATTGGCTGACGCACAGACATGAATATACCAGTCCAACAGCTGAATGACTTTTGTTACTAACTTTTTAGCTTCACAATAATTTTCCTGGTTTATGCAAATACACTCACTATAAATGCAAAATTTAATGTAATGGTTACTTGCATTCTGTCTCTATTCTAATACATAAGGTCCACGATACTTCATATAGAACACTCAAGACATTTCATGCAGTGTCAGACTTCACTTGGTTTTGATCTTGCTGTAAGAAGGTCCATGCATATCAGTTGGCATTAGAGGTATCTGCACAATGAGGCTGATATGTTTAATATGGCTGTTCAAAGAACCATGTGCACAGTAAATGAACATGTTGAATATATTGCAGTCTATTTACATTTTTCAGTTGTCTACCATCTAAGCACTTATTCTATGTGCTCCCTTCCACATTAAATTGCTTAAATACACTGCCAAAATACTTACATATATTAAAGTATATGCAAGAAACCATACACCAGCTTCCAATTGAGGACCATATTGAAACTATCCTACTTGGATGATTCTCACTTGTGCCTGAGCATAAGTTGGAGAGCTGTGTTCCCGTATCAAGTCGGCTGAATCGACATAATTTCCATCAGTAATACAGTGCATCAGTTTGAGTGGATCAGGCGTTCTTATGCATCAGAACTTTCTCTTGCGACGTTCTTCCACTGTACATTTGCATACTGTTTTAGCATGGTAACTGAGCTCAACATACAATTTTACTTTTATCATAAGTCAGCTGTTGAGATCAGTGAGCACTTTACAGAAGTTCTTTAAAAGTTTTGTTTGAATGCATGGATACACGCTCCAGAAATTCTGTAGTTTTTGTAATAACAGGGGCTTAATTAAGTTTGTATTAATTTACCACTCCCATGTTTTTGGAATGTTTTGACCTCTCTACCAAATGTTTAGAATCTCTTTTTCTTGGCTATGAACTTAAACTGGCAGCAATATTTTCAGTACCCGTAAGTGTTTGTTACATTTGTAAAGTGCCTTAAACATAATCAAGTTCATGGCCTTGTGTGCTGAAGAAATGACACATCCGTACAGAATCCAGTAAGCAATCCATGACGATCCAATGCAAGTCAGAAGAAAACTGTGGTGGCAGAGTGAATTTGCTATGCATCTCAACCAGTTTAAGTGGATAATTGGATGTGATTGCTTGGCATATATGCTTGTTAATGTTTAACTTTATTTTTTCTAGATAATGTGTGAAATTGTGAAAATAATTATGGTATTTTAATATAAAATTTTGAGTGTTAAGAATTGCATTTCATTTAAGAGAAACAGTATGTCTTTAGTGACCCATTTGTCCATATCTTATGGATAGACATAATAGCTTTCACAATATATGAGAAACAATGTAAAACAACAAACCATTACATCATTTCAAAACAGTTATTAAAGGCACTTCTTGTCTAGCTTTTTTGAACTAAGGGAACCGGGATACATGTTGGCATCCTATATACGAGTTCAGTCCATACTTGCCCTTGGCGCCTTCTTGGCCAGTTCCCCATCATCATCATCATCATCATCATCAGTGGCATGCCCCTCTCCAAAGCATTGCCTTTCCAGGACTCTTCCAATCCTCCTGGTGTGGGCTCATCTCCAGGGTATGTGTAGCCTGAAGTTTCAGTGGGTGAAGATCTGCCTCCACTTGCTTGGGTCAAACAGTTCCCGACTAATGAATATTCTGTTTGTTACCAATAGTAACAAGAAGCCTATAACATAACTAACACCAGTACATGCACAACTGCACTAGCATAGGATAGAACAAGAACTTTGTCAATTTTATCATTCATTAACCTTTGCCCTTATGTAAGATACAGGGGTGCTTTTGCATCGTTAGCACTGCTCTGGCCTAATATACCACAGATAATATAATTTTTCTTGCAGCCTTTTATCTATTGATTTAAACATCCTCAAGGCTACTCTGCTCAACCTCTTCTCATAAGCAGTTTTGTACGTTTCACACCTTTTATTCACCCCAACTTTTTCACCTCTTATGTATCTCACATTATCTAATCGACCCTATATATTGGTGCTCTTTGTAAAGCAGTTGTATTAATATCAACATCTTTCTGAGATAAAGCTATAAAGACAATACTTGCCATTCATCAGATTAAGTGCAGGAACTAAGTAAATCAGGATAGAGTTTTAAAAGTCTACTGCAATATGGTTAATTATGGAAGGTAACCAACCATATGGGCTCAGTACTTCTTTGTATAATGTATTCTGTAATTTTCAACTCTTATTCCATCAACATAAATGGATTCCGTGCTGCAGCAGAAACTTATCAAAATTGAGCCAGATTTATTCCACTTTGCCTGCAATTAAGCCACGAAGGAAGTGCCAGGCTTCTGGGTGTAATAATGTACCAGAGGAAGATCCATTGACTGACTGGTTGTGGTCTATCTGGCACTCTGGTAGGATAATTCCTGCTGCTAGTTTGCTGCCATCTGGACCAAGGGCTGATAAGAGGATAAGGAGCCATGCAGACTGTCAGTCGAGTAGTTCAGGTGATGATAACTAGGTGCTTTGCAACAGGCAACACACATTCCTCGAATAATTATTATTCTGTGTATTCACTCGGACTGTCCACCCCATTTGTTCGTTTGCCAGCTTGTAGGTGTCTCCAATCCCCGATGGAGATTGAATTACTTCTGCACCAAGCACTTCTTATTTGATTGAAGAACACTGGTTTCTGTTCATTGGTCTTCAGACTGTGGTATCAAACCACATAGGAACTGTATTAATATCAACATCTTCAAGCAATCTGGCACAGCAGAGTCTAGTATTGGTCTACTCCAGTTTCCAAACACATCATCTGCTGCTCTCAGCCAAGTAAACTTTCTCCTACTCTTACTACCTTCCCACTGGTGTTGACTTGTGTTTGTTCTAGTCAGCTGTTGAACATTTTATACACGTACTGATAGAAAGCCTTCCTGTAGCAATGCACTGACGGACCTTGCAACTCGTCCAAAGCAACAAACTTGAAGAAATAATTGTAACATTTATTTTCACAACTTTGACATACATAGAATAGCAACAGAATGATCAGATAACTCCTAGACGGTCTGACTAATATACTGACAATGATCGTCTCAAGAACTACTAGTAATTATTAATATAAACTCAATAATGCACTGCATCACTTTGGCTGCATTAACTAAACAGTAAAATATCTAGAACAAGGAAACTAGTAAATTAGCAAAGCTAAATCTAAACAATTCAAACCCTGTATAGCGAAAACAAAACTGTCGTGATGATCACAAAATGTCCAAACACAACGTCAAATTACATCCAAGCAATACTTTAATATAACAGCAGTCAACTTTAGGGACTTCCAAGAAAACCAGAGTGGAAATTGTTATTTCGGTTTCACGTTCTGTTAATGCTCCCTGTACTTCAAGAGCAATAAAACTGTCCTTAAGTGACTAATTAATAGAAGTAGCAAAACTGATTGTAAATACAAAGGTAAAAATAATAACAGAAAGCAAATTAAAATATGTTAACACTTTGATAACAGGCTGTTAAGCAATATACATGTAAGTTAAAGATATACAAAAACATTTTACACTTGAATAGTTGCACATCAACACGTACACAACATAAAGGTAACACGTTAAACATCTGCAAATGTAATATTGTCAGCAAATTTTTTGTGACTAAGTTTAAAGTTGTAGCTTTACTTTTTCAGCACCCAGTTCATATTCGTTCTTAAAAATATGATAATTATTGTATATTCAAATATATATATACATGTACATAAAATTATATCAAATTCAAATTTATGCATGTATATATAAATGTCAAAACAAACACATTAAGATTGTCCAAAATCCGATTTCAAGTAATTCCATCAGGCAGATGAAGATTTATACTGAAATATGAACATTTATATACGATTTTACATTTTACTCTTCAACTTCTCAAAATCATATGAAAACAGAAACATACGCAAAATCCAGTATTTAGACCACTAAATATAATGACATAAAATGAAATGTCTGGCACTAAAAAATAGAACCACAGCTCAATCTGACTTTAGCATGTTATAACGAACCAAATTTAAATCAGCTTATGTCATTAAATTGCGCAAATTGCTCTAGTGTGATTATTGGTACAGATCCTGAAGCCGTGCTACAGTGAGGTTTTACTGTACATATCATTTATGATCCGAGTACTCTAGAAGTTAATTCTAACAACAGAACATAAAATGATAAAAGAACATATGATAACATAATAACAGTTCAAATAACAGATCTGACAAAGTTGCTAAAATAACCAATGATCACGCTTTTGCTGCCCAAATAGTTCATCACCAGCTAAAATGTGCTGAATGGGGAAACTTAAAGCCAAATTGTTTACAGCAAATATCCATAAAAATGATCAGGATATTATGCAGACCATGTGATTATCCCAGTATATCCGGAAATATTTACATGGTACCAAGTCCAATCACAGTTGAGTAATTCAGTCTGAGGGTTGAATTGGCTGGGTAGGAAGACCTGCTTTGAAGTGGACTGAGGGAGGGGGTTAGAAAGAGGACACTAGCCAGTAGCCAAGAAGCCAATTCTTCGGCTGGCCTGCTTTGTGTCCACAGCATTAGTCATCCAGGGTCTCATATCAGAGCTGCAGCAGGCATTCAAGTGCCATGATATCCAGTGGCCAGAGTACATATTCCCAAGACATCAAACCCAAGCAGTGAAACTGAATTGACATGCCTGAAATAGCAACCACCTCAGTTCACAATAGAACTTACTAAGACAGAAATTGGAGTACTACACGAATAGAACATAGGACAATGCAGACCTGTCGAAATCTACACCCCTCAGTTGTCACTCATGACACCAGAGTCATCAAGTCATCACCAATCAAACAGTATTTCTCATTTGTCAGATACCTCTGCAAAGTTTATGAACGGACTTGTCAGAGCCATTGCTAAAAAAAACGGCTCTGTTTAATACTCCAACCACCACATTAGTATTAGGAAAACTGCAAGCACAGTTTACACTTTTATGAAGCAGTTTAAGAAACTAACAAACTTCTACCAGTCAGTAACTTTGTAGATCAATTGTATTCACTGATTCATAAATCCAGTCAAGTTGACAGATGATCTACTCAGCCTGTCAATAGATTAATCAGCTAATCAGTCACATCAACAGACCACTATCTACTAGTTTTCATTCTATCAGTCACCCCTATAAGCTCCAATCAGTCAGTTGTAAGTCAGACACTAATCAGTCAGCAGGCAGACTGTGAGGCAGGACCTACTCCAGTAAGTGAAAGCTGTTACAGCGGCTGGTGCCAATATTTTGCATGCCAATCAAACATCACTCAACAACTGAACATCAGTGACTGACAGACTGCACCAAAGCACCTACATGAACCAAGTACCTTCACTTGGTGAATCATGATGCATCCCATAAACATCACATGAATCATGCTGAATGACATAAAAACCAGGGAAAATAACGAATTCCAAATAAGAACATGCATTTATTGTTATTGCAAATAGCAGATCCTAGAGGAAGTCATATCCATGGGAATGGTTGTATGATGAGCCACATGGGCTCCTGGCAGGCAGGCAGGCAGGCAGGCAGGCAGGCAGGCAGGCAGGCAGGCAGGCAGGCAGGCAGGCAGGCAGGCAGGCAGGCAGGCAGGCAGGCAGGCAGGCAGGCAGGCAGGCAGGCAGGCAGGCAGGCAGGCAGGCAGGCAGGCAGGCAGGCAGGCAGGCAGGCAGGCAGGCAGGCAGGCAGGCAGGCAGAGCAGCATGAAAGTACATGCACAATCACTTCAGTTAATAATGAAACAGACATTAAACCCGGTTCAAATTTCCCGTCTTCCAAGAAGCCTGAAGTAAATTAGAGTGAGCCCAAATGCTACAGCTCAAACCCTATCAGTGTTAGTTACAAAGGACCAGGATGATGGGAGGAAGACAAATTCATTGATTCACCAAATCCCTAGAGTTAGGCACAGCCATAAAGGTCAGCTAACATTTGGACAAGGACATCTGCTCATTAGCCTAATTCAACACAAGACATTCATGAGCAGGAAGATTCTAAATTATTTAAAGTAAGAAATGTCTTGCCAGTCTTGGGCCTTTACCTCCTAATCGATATCCCTACAATTCACACAGACCAATACAGCTCTGCAAATATAAAGCCAAGGACTGATATCAGCAACTATTTTACACTACAATGATGGCAGTTGGATAAAATCAAAGACTCATCCCATCACTGGATAGAAACATAAGAATCAATAAACACCAAAGCCACGTAGGACTACTAAATCCAGCCACCAAGACTACATCAAATGAAACAATGCAAACAAAATGAAGGACCAACCGAGAATAAAAACAACACACAAAATGGCTGACCAATCATTCTAACAGAAACAAAGAACCAGTGCACAGTTGTATTAGTGCATTAGTTTTCAATCAAAAGTTGGTACCCAAGTGGCAATCCTAAATTCAAAGTATCATTCCAGGTGAACTTCAGTATATACTATCCCTTGGAGACAACAAGTCCAGATACAACCATAATAAGGGCTGCAGAGTGGAAATTAATAAAACCAAAAAAATTCAAGTCACTGCGCTGTTGATACTAAAAGCAAGTGATACAGCCACAAGATCAATATTTTCTTTCAAGGTACCAGGTCTCTCCTTAAATAGGAATCTGTAAATGAAATGCCATATTTGAACTCTCCCCACAGAATGAAACGTCTTGGTGCTGGTATTTAGCTACATGCCACCCACTACGATCAAACACAGCTGGGGAACAAACATGCACCGAATGGCATAGCAAAAGAGAAAGAAAGACTCAGAAGTATGATTGGACCAATCAGAGCATCCAGCAAAGATCCCAGCAGACAGGTAGGACATTAAAACACACCTGGCACATCAAAGTGTGGGTTATTTGCTGATGAAAACTAGGAATTAGTTACAAACCAAAGACCAAAATGAGGACCAGATGAGGTCAGACTTCTCCTTCACTACTTCCATGTCTCTCCATCAGTATGCTTGTCAGGAATGTTTCTAAACCCCATCTCATTCCAGGATCTCCTGAGTCACACACACCCCTGTCTCTACAACCCAGACATCTTTATTATTTGGTCAGTAATTTCACTGGCCATACCCAATGGGTCTGGCTTGAGGCTCAAATACGTGGGCAGCTGGAGGAAGAGAGGAATTATTTGGTAGACTAGGACATATCAGAACCTATCTAATCAGACCGAGCAACAGCGGCGGCGGTGGTAGGGGCTGTTACAACCTCAGTGGATGCCACTGAGTGAGATGCGCTGCTAGACAGGATACCAGTCAGCAGAGTTTTATGAAAACACAGCTCTTGAGCTGCATAAACAAACGAGGCAGACAGACTCCAGCTCAGCCAGCCATTAACCCATTGGCTCTGCTAATAATCAGTTCTCCAGCATCAGTCGACCAGTAATGAAGAGAGTAAAAAAAACCACAGCACTCATCAACGTCCTACTGGAATCTCTTTGGCCACTGATTTCCCTGGAATCCTCCTCCAGCCAAGCACCATTCAGGCATGCCTCCTCTCTCTCTCAAGTATTTTGCACCCAACAGGGCATTTGCTGATAAAACCACCAACATCTGAATTGGTTTAGCTTTGTTCAGTTCTGTTTTCCAAAACATTACAACACCCACAACTGTGCAGAAATCAGCAAAAGCAAAACCCTTTCTTGAAATAAATCATCAGACCACAATGGCGATTCCAAGTGCAGAATATAAGATTGTAGAAAGTAGAATTTAAACACAGAAGATATGATCAGGCTTATGACCATACATTTACATATTACAGACACTAATGACTATACTACACTTAATTTCTGTTCTTAAACACAATGATAAATGACCACACCAACTGAAAAACTAACCAGAAAAGGCTGCAAAGGCAGAGAAAACTCACTGAACTAGAAACTGCCAAAAACATGAAAGTCTCTCCCTAGTTATTTGTTATTTCACTCTCCCCAGGAAGCAGATTTTGTGTACACGAAACGATGTCTATTGGATATTCTCTCTTAAGAACTTTAGTAATCTCACTTCAAACGGTATGGATAAAATTAGCAATATTAGCAGAATAACGAAAACTTCTATTTTCCAAATGTTAATGAATATTACCATTCCCAATGTTGCTAAACTGACTAAAACATCCACAATATGTCATTGGGATATTAAAATTTCTGACTGTCTGCTTTTCACCCATTGGCCTTCTTAGACTTTGGTATTCATTGTCTTAACTAAGCCTAAATCAAAACTCATCTCCTAAAGCAGCAAATGTTTATTTATAGGTTCTTTGTACTTGGGTCATGAACTTTGTCATGTCAACTTTTCAAAACTGATTGTCAATGGAAAGAGTTAACTTAAATAGCACGGAACATTTCCTATGTATCTCAGACTGTAAACTAACCTCAGAAATAATAATAACAGAGTATTACCAAAGATTAAAACAATAAATACATTTAAATATAAAGAGCAATACGAGTAAAGAAGACATAAAACATTAGATGAAGCAATGCTTCCTAGTTTCCACATGACTCTGGACAAAAAATTAAGTGCAGCACGATAAGATCTCAAATGTACAATGAATACACATTTAATCAGTACATAAATATCTAAAGTTTAGGACAATTGTCATCTACTAGTAAAAGACATCACCAATCAAGCAATTAACCTGACAAATACACACCTATGAATTGTAATTGTGATTGAACATTTATATAGCACCACTTCAAGAGAAAACTAATGAGGGACACTCAAGATTCTAATTACTATATTAAACATTACTATTACTAAGTAATTGTATTACTAATTATTACATTAAAGTGATGCATTGCCATACTGCTATTGCAGGTAAATATGGTTACGTGCACACCTAACTCATAAGCACCCTGAACTGCTGTCATCACTGCATGTCAGCCCATGGACCCCTACTATATAGAAGCCCATGGTCATTGGTCAGCCACACAGCAACTGGTTTTCTATTATGGTCATTAATAAAACTATGAGCAAACTACATTAAACTAACAGTAGACATTTCCATTACATGTGATACCTTCATGATTCCAACAGAAGTGCCAGAGACACCCCCCCCCCCACTTGGCCATTTACATCTCTTTCACCAGATGAACAACTTTATCTGACTTGGCCACACACTCTTCACAAGGCATTTCACTGACAGGCATAGCTTGCTTTATCTGCACTGTTTGCCAAACATGTCAGTGAACCTAGGCAGCTGATACCCATCATTATTGGCTTTACTCACACCAAACCATCAACATAATGCCTATCACGCAACAATTAACTGCAAAGGAAATTCTGACAATGTCTGCAAATGCTGATAATTTAGGGTATAGAGGGCCAGAAAATCAAATAAAAAGCTTAAACAGTCAACATACGCTTACAGTTGTAATAACAATAATAATAATAATAATAATAATAATAATAATAATAATAATAATAATAATAATAATACGTACTTAGTATACAGAAATACAAATTTTTGAAATAAAATCTCATTATTTAATAAATTATAAATGTTTCATACAAATGACTGGCTATATCTTAGTGACTAATTATGTTGTTATGTATCCAAAGGAATTTCACAATGGCCAAAAGTACAAGTTGGATGAAACAGAAAACAAAGGACACAGAAGTTACTAAGTACTGCTAAACTTTTGATATGAGAAGTAACTATGTGATTATTTTCTATGAGAATAGCTACAAAAAGCACATTTCACAGCAACACATCATTGCCTTTTGCAAGCAACCAGACTGCCGTCAAGATTACATGATATGACTGTTATAGTAAAAATCCTGCTTTTCATACATGTGCAATATGAACTTTTACAATATATACACAGTGCTAAACTAAACGAGAACTTTTATAGACTTTTACATGTTAAACAGCATAATGTGTTGTGCAACTTGTGTCAAATTAAAGTTACAACCATAAAAGTAAACACAAGTTCCACCAGTTGAAATTATCAAGTACACAACTTTTTATCATCTATATTTAAATTATTCCTCTTGGTTACTTTCACACTGGCAAAGCACACTCAGAACCTTCTTGCAACCTTACCTTTTGGAACCACAGCCATTATTATCATTGTTATTATTAGATTTAAATACACTGCAAATGTACTAATACAGCACAAAATAAGGATTGCATTATAAGAAGATTGCATTAGAAACCAAAATTAAATTTGGGATACATATTCCCAACAATACTGTATCAGAACTCAAGGTATCATAAAATTTTAAAAAGGAAGCTCCAGTCTGGATATAATTATCAAATGCTACTATATTGCATATTTTGGTCTTTCAGCTGATAAGATTTTAACTATAAAACAATACTTCTTCAAAACACATAAAAGATCTCTACATAGGAAATAAAGCTCAAACAAACATATTCAAACAAAGATATCATGAAACAAATAAAATTTCATTGTTTTTCCCCAGTGCATACTAAGAAGCTCACTGTGGCCACAGACTGACTGAAAACATTAGCCATGCAGTTTAATAAGGTGCAGTTTTGAAGGGTAACATAAAGCAGATAATGAATCAGTCACACACAATTTGGTTCTAGAAAAGGCAACACAAGCAATGTCATAGACTGCAACAAAGTTCATAAAAAGCTTTGTTTATGGCACTAATCACTACATTAAGAAACGGATGCATAATAATTAAGTGCACAACACAAATATTTCTGCACACAAACACAACACATAAATCTTCATGTATAAGCTCATAAATAATATTACTCTTAAGCACTCATCAAAATCATGATCAATTGATAATAATACACTGAATACAGTGTTTGTTAAGTTCTTAAGTGGCATATCCTCAAATAATGAACCAAAACCAGGAAAATGCAAACGATACATTCAAAGGAAAGTAATCCTTCACGAAAATAAATATCATAATCACTTTTAATCAGTCATCAATTAAGGATTTGACAAAAGAGCCATGTACAATGACTGTAAGGTCTCTGAAGACCATGAATCTTCAATGAACTTTGGGCTTATATATATATATATATATATATATATATATATATATATATATATATATATATATACACATACACACACATACATATATATTATATATAAATATATATCTTAATCCACACCTTTAAAGCAGACAATAATACCATAAACATGATCAGCATATAAAATTAACACAATTATCAACATATAAACTTGCAGAAGTACAAAATAGTGTCCTTGAGAGATTGTAATAGGTAAGTATTTACCTACATGCACACCAGGTGTTAAATCAAATGTTAGCTCTTTAAGCAAGCACTAGAGTAGCAATTGAGCCAGAAGTGCTCAGCAGGACTACATGGTGCTACGGATGGTAAAACCACAATTCTTGGAGCCCACAAGTGGCACTTAACCCTTTGCTATCACATAAAACACTGTCTTCCATGACTGCGGTATATCGGGAGCATTAATCAGCATATACCTCCATGCTGCATAAATCTTCAACTACATTGCATATAAAGATTTACATATACAACTGAGATTATATGGTCAGAAGGTAACACAAAAAAAAAATGCCTATAAATAAATGTAAAATGTAATAATATGCAACACTTCAAGAACAACAGAAAGTTGTGAAGGATCAAGTAAGAGGTGAGCTCCTATTGAAGAAACGGGTGGAAAGGACAAGCAAACACAGTAAGACCTCAGGCACAGGATCAATTCATCAGCCGAGCTAATCAAGACCGGAAGCAACCGTAGTCGTAAACTCGAAATTTCTAAAGCGCTACTCTAAAAGGTAAACGTAGGGCTTCACCTTATTCATGAGCACTAACAAATGCCCAAAGCAACTGAAGTAACTGAAATTTCTTCTATCACAAAAAAACTTTAACTTGGCAAAGAGAAATACAAGTAAAAGAGGAGTCCTTAGGTACAGAACAAGGAAAAGCGTTTAGGTCCTGAATGAAGAATATTTAGAAACAGAGCATAACACAAGGAATATCACTTCACTTCTACCTGAAACTCGTCTCAAGCTTTTGAACTGTTTCCTGTCGAAGATGTGTGTTGGGAGGAGATTCTTTTTGTAGGACTAAAACACAGAACAGTGTTCCCTTATCACAAACTGCAATACCATTAGTAACAGAGGTGCACAATTCAACTAATCATCTCTGAACTAATCACCTCCACGTCAGGGCTACAGAATTACAGTGCTGATCTATCAGTGTCTAGTTTTAGCATTGCCAATTCTCAAGTTCTCACCTGATGTAATAACTTCTGACGAGCCAGGAAAATGTCTCAAACTCCTACATGGTCATTATGTTTCTGTAGTAACTGAAAGTTCTGCGATACATCTAGCGATGTCTGTGGTGCCAATCAAAATTAATCTAGTGCACAAGCATCTGATATACTTACGAACCACAAGGTCATCTATTCTAACCTTCAATTCATATCCTGCTGGTATTTAGTGAACAGTTTACAGTGTTCATCTATAACACAGTTACCAAACTGAACATTCCCTCATATCTGGATCTAGAAGCTTACAAGATGGGTAAACAAGCAAGTGCTCAGTCTGTAATTAACTTTGTTAACTTCACAAAAGTTACCTTGCTGGGTTTTGTAAGCAGAAAAATTGAAAATTTGTTTTTCTAACAACTGTTTCTGGTTTCCTAAGTTTTAGATGACCTTTTCTAGTTGCCCAATGTCATCTTGAACTTTTTCTACTTTACATGTTTAGTCAGTAACTATCACCCTAAACAGATGGGGAAAGGCCAATTCAGCTGCAAGCCTAAAATAGGGCTGTGGCCAATTTGTACAAGGGTTCTGCCATTGCCTTCAGATGGTCAATAGGCAAGTCTTTAACACACAAATGACTAGCACCAATTAAATCTCATCCCTAGATTGTCGCTAAGTATTTATAAATAGCAGAAAATAATAAAATTATCTTGGCTTCAACAAGTCTCACTCTGTGAAGTCATTATTCTAGTATGACTGCAGCTTTTCAACAAGCAACAACAGACTAAATTCAGCTCAATTTCTGTGTGCAGGCACTGCTTCCTGTATGTCAGTGAGTTCGTTTGAGCTGGCACGTGTCATGTACATTTGTACACACAGGTGCAACTCATTCATCTTTAGTTGTGCCTTGTAACTCTGTTACAGGGTAGTCCTCCAAGTGATTATCATCTTCTCGAAAGTATATTTTTCCTGACATATGTCTATGGCAGGTGCTCATTCACATAAGTTGGTTCCACCATTTGGAATTCTCTTTGTCTTCATCATCGACTCCTCTAAGCCGATGTTGAACTCTTACCTACAGCCTCTTTTCTGCTTATTTATGTTACATTATGTTTCCTGCTGCCCAGCTTGAAAGAGCTAGGCTTTAGGATACCACATCAACATGCACAGTTTTTATATGGTTACAATCTACTCAAAAAGAGCTCATCTCATAAAAATTTGATAGCAGTATCCAACATATTTGCTGAGCAATAAAAATGCTCCAGTATTAAGTCATTCATCAGTGTAGTTATCCCTCCAGTATAAAGCACGTTAACATAATTGTGCACTGGTCATTAAAAGCTCATATTTTGCATGTATCTTTTGCATATAGCTCATATCTTCCTATCACATGTTGATTTTCAAACTGACCCTATTAGAGGGGCCATCCTTATATTACATATGCATGGATGGGGAGGGGTAACCGAAATGCATGCTTGCATATGCTTGAGAATGGGTGGAGTCTACTGAGTTCAGTCTTTCCAGCTATCTAGTACTATCAGAGGAAGTAGGACTGTGGGAGAGGTGTCACTTGTATGCCACCTTACCTCTGAACGCTATTATTAAACTATCCCACAACTCAACAGTGAGTCCATGGATTACTCATCCTTCAATCTGGTCTAAAGTGCAGACAGTTGCTGCCTGGACCTGGGTAACTGACACATTCTGCAGCTGGTCTTAGGGGGGGGAGGTGCGTCAACTGTAAGTACGCAGGTGGAGGGTGGAAAAAAGTACGCGTGCGAACAGGAAGGGGTCCAATTCTCTCGGATTTTTGCGTGTACGTAATATATGGATGGCCCCATATCATAAAATTCTGAGATGGTGCAGTTGGGATGTTGAACAGCCAATAATCCTAAATATTTCAAAATTGTACTGTATACACTGCTATGAAAAAACTACAGATCAACAAATTATTTGCAGTAACTTGCCTGAAGTTGAGTTAAACTGGTGAAGGTTTTCTTCCACGACGAAAGATCTTGTTGAAGAAGTTAGTCCATGAGACGACTGTCTTTCCAGACCAGACCCAGAATCCTGAGGTGATGCCAACAATCAGTGTCATGATGTATTTGATCATGAAAACCGTGAAGTCAGGAGAGGGCAGCGATGCATAGTTAGATGACGGACAAGGAAAGGGATACCTGCTGCAGAGCTTGGCATGCCAGGTCACCATCCAGTCATGACGAAACGACTGTTCATAGAAGTAGCAAGCAATGACAATAATTGCAGGGACTGTATACAGGACGCTGAAAACACCAATTCTCACCATCAGCTTCTCAAGCTTGTCGGTCTTTGTGCCGTCATGCTTCATAATGGTACGGATACGGAACAGAGAGACTAAACCAGCCAGCAGAAAGCAGGTGCCAACAATTAGGTATATAAAAAGGGGCACAATGACAAATCCTCGAAGGGCATCAATATTGGTGACTCCGGTAAAGCAAACCCCACTTAGAACATCGCCATCGACATGTCCTGTAGCCAAGATCGCAATGGTCTTAACGGCTGGAAGTGCCCAGGCGACAAGGTGGAAATACTGTGAGTTGCGTTCAATGGCTTCGTGACCCCATTTCAGTCCTGCTGATAAAAACCAGGTAAGTGTCAGGATGACCCACCAGATGGAGCTAGCCATGCTAAAGTAATACAGCAGCATAAAGACAATCGTGCATGATTCCTTCTTTGTGCCCTGGGCCACTACCCTCCAAGTATTATGTGAGTATTCAGCCGTATTTTCTGGGGGAAATGGCCCAGAACAGGCAATGCCATCTTGAACAGCAAAACCAGTGACGAAGGCCAGGGAAACCATGCAGTAGCAACCAGACAGAAAGATCATTGGTCGCTCTGGATACTTAAACCTCTGCATGTCCACGAGAAATGTCAGCATCGTGAAAAGAGTTGAAACCAAACATATGGTTGATGCAATTCCAATCAAGTACCAGGCAAACTTCCGTCTTGTAGGACCAAAAAACATGTCATCTTCAGGGTCGCAAGGCAAGCCACAGTCATTTACTATTTTGTCTCCAACTTGGAGTTTGTATTTCAAGCTTTCAGACACTCTTAAAAAAGGGGGGCACTCAAATGGCAGATCAGCATGGGGATGGCCCTTTCCACCAATTCCAGCAAAATCTGTATCAAGTTGATCATTAAAATTTGACTTATCCAAATCATGCTTTAATTCTGTGCGGTTTTCGCCAACACATAGTCCATTTTCAGGAAATTTTGAACAATCAAGGTTTTCTGGCCACGTGAAGCCGAACTTGTTCATCAGACCCTCACAGCCATGCTTTGCCTCCAGGCACAGTGACTTACAGGGTGGAATAACTTCATCTAGGAACGTACACACTGGGGCATAGACCGTACAGAGAAAGAATTTGAGGTAGGGACTGCACTGTACTTTGACGAGCGGAAAGAACTGATGCACCTCTAGTCCTGCATCGTCCTGCCGCTGATGATTTAATAGATTTGGCATGATCGTCTCATTGTATTGAATATCTTTGCATAGGGGTATTGTAATCGGCTCGCACCGACCCCGGTTGTCCGGCATCGGTCGGAATCCTGGCAGAGTGTTACCAGTCGGATACCAATTACCATTCGACGCCTTTGCAAAACTTGGCATTGTAAAGAAAAGCACGACGTACATTTGCAGGTTAAATGTTGCCATTTTGAAGCAATTTCTGAGCGTCGCGGCGTCGAACATTCACCTCAACGTAACTGATTATAATAACTTCATCCGCGAGGTGGTCGCTTAAGTCATCGCGCACGACCTGACGCTTGCCTTTTACAGACTAGCCTATCGAACTTTTCTTAATTTATATTTAACAAGATTTCAGATGAAACGATAGCTCAAACTTAATTCTGTAACCTACACGTTTTGCTACTAACATACACCGACTCTCATATTTCTAACAATCCCCGCTAACAATGACTCAGCCCGTCATGCCACCTGGCGACTGACAGAGTACTACCATCTGCGCCAAGAGGAGACAAGAACAGTCACTGGTAGTGGAAACTAAGAATTTTCTCCGAGAATTAAAATGGATTTTCGTTATCTTATGAAATTTTAAAAGTAAATGTAGGCAGGTTATTTAAGTAAAAGCAATCAAATAAGAACTTAAACTTCTTTGACTTAAAGATTCGCTGATCAATGACGTAATTTCAAGGTTCAATCAGCGCTACATAAATAAATAGTAAGTAAGTTAACGATTTAGTGATCGCAAGCAAATTAATTTCTACAGAGGTTTGAAGAGTAAAGATTAGCAAAAAATTTACTCATTTTTCAGCGTTGAACCGAACGCAGAGCCCAATCTCCGTTTCGAACTGTCAGTCGAACATATCGATCTCATCATGGAGCTGAGGTGTGAGGTTTCGCTGCGGTCTCGGTCCTACCCAGCCAGCATGCCCATGGGTGCCTCCCATAGGCCTAGTTGTTAAAAACGATAGAAACTAAATAAAAAACGGAAAAAACGTCGTTTTTTTAGAAAAAATAAAAAACGGAAAAAACGGGGAAAAAACGAAGTAAGAAAATCATTTGACTTTCTAGCATCTTGTAGGCCCTACTGCAATTTAAAATTAAATACCTTGTTTACAGAATTTAATCAGCAAATAACACAACTTTATTAGTAAACACTAAATAACATCATTCTACAACAATTATTTTATTTCTTATATTTTTGGTCTAATAAGAAATTGAGAAATTAAAAATATTGAATTTTGTCAAATTTGAATTGTAAACATATGTCCACACATGGGCGTCCGCAGAAAATTTTTTAGGGGGGCGCAAAATTTTTTTAGGAGGGGTAAAAAAATTGGGTGCCAAAATGACGCTTTTGCATAGAAAAAAACTGGCATAGAAAAAAGTTTAAAATAAATGATGATCAAGGACTTTACCTAAATAATTGTTTCTTCTCATTGAAAATCGGGTTGGGACTGTTGTATTAAACATAATAATCAGAAGATTTTATTTTTATAAAATATTTGTAAAATCCAGGGGGGCGCAAATGCGCCCCCTTGCGCCCCCCTCCGGACGCCCATGTGTCCACATAAGTTCATGCTGACTAAACTAACACAATTAAAAACTAAACTTTGTAGGTATTGATTATGTAGTGTAAACTTTCTCACAGTAAATGCATTTCAATTTACCCAATGCTGAGTTTTTGTCTTTCTCGTGTATCAAAGTAACGTGAATCCATTCCACACCCTTTTCTTTTGGTATTTTAGATAACTTAGAAATAACTTTATAAAATTTTATTTCTGGTACAGTGCTCTTTCATAAAGTATTTATTTCTCAAAATGATGACGTAAATAGTGAGGTAAATTAGCTGACTGCTTGAAAGTACGGAGACAACGTAAGGGACATCAGACAAAAAATTTAACAGAAACTGAAAAACATTAACTTAACAGACAGTAAATAAATCAATAAATAAAGTTAGGCCTACATAAAAAACGGAAAAAAACGACAAGAAAAATAAAAAACGAAAAAAACGACGTTTTTTGGAAAAAAATAAAAAACGAAAAAAACGGTTTTAACATTTATGGTGCCTCCTATATATGGGCCCCACAATGGCAACCAAGTGGGGCCCATATTAAGGCATCCCAGACGGGTTCGATGACACGTACGTTGGTCCTAAGAGCATATATATGCTGCATCCCGTAGCCTACTTCTCTATATATAAGAGAGCATGCAGATCGCGGTTTGCTTCCCGAAGGTGGTTTGTTTCCAGGGCTGTAGTGGTAAAATTTGAGGCGAGTATACGCTACCGGTGAGCAGGGCTGGTGTCAGCCTAAAAATATTCTGATGACCTTTTTTTAGGAAGAAAATTTTCAGAATTCTCTAAAATTTTTTGACTTTTTACCATTTCGTCTCTGAAAAACTTGATGACCATTTTTTTAGTCATTCGCCCTAAAAACCGTTAAAAACCTCTCTTTTTCCTCAAAAAGTGCCAAAAGTCACAATTATTCGGTCTTCAGAGGTAAGTATACGCTGTATACCCGCGTATACCCTCGACTACAGCCCTGCTTGTTTCAGAGAATTAATAGTAGGCCTACGGTCCGTAGACTTGTACAAGGGAACCTTAAATGGTGTGGCTCCTATTCACAGGGGCATCGGTGTTAACGGTTCTCACCCGATCAATAATATTCATTAAAAATGAGCAGACTCGATGCCATACGGTCGCTATATAAAATCGTGCGCGTTTACATTTTTACATGTACGGTAGGCCCTACATTTAACTTATTTAAGTGGAAGCACTCGAATTTGCCTACATTGACTTATTTTGGGTCCGAATCTTGGATCCCATATGGTACGCCAATATGGGTCTCACCTGCGCAGCTTAGATGGGATCCAAGACAGCGGGCTTAATGCTGGTCCTAAGCGAGCAGCCCGAGAATTTGCCTATATGGACTCATCGGTCCATTTTGTGGGCGTAGGCTACACCTTGTCACCTTGTGCCGTCAGTTCGTGGAACTCTAGCGACCGTCATGACCAGCCTCCTCCATTCCTCCCTGTTCCGTACCGCGTCCCTTAGTTGTGCAAGGTTCATCGCTGTCCTCCTGTGTATCTCTTCCATCCATCGAGTTCTCGGGCGGCCCCTTTTCATCACCCCCTCTCCGCACGCCAGCATCATCTCCTTCTCCAAACCGTCTGCTCTCATGGGCGTAGGCTACACTGTATTAAAATAAATTAAATTAAGAGGCTGATCAGTTATGGAACTTTTCACTACTGTAGTTACTATATACTAGTTATAACTTATTACTACGTTCAAGTAGTTAAGAAGTAGTTAGAACTACGTTTTGTAATAAGACTAGTAGGCCTATATAGTCATGGACGGCGATCATGAGGGGGTTCAAGGGGGACAAGACCACCCAACCTTTAACAGTGGGGGTGACACGCCATGCATCGGACAAGGGATGCGTGGCAACCCCCATGGCACATTCTGAAGAAACACCAAAAAAGGTCATCACATTTTTTGTACCTTTTTTTGAACAGATCAGTTCACGGCGATAAATTTTGTTACCTCTTTTTTGACCAGATCAGTTCAAAGCTCTTTTTTGACCAGATCAGTTCAAAAATGCCCCCTCACCTGTCAAACAAGATCGCGGCCACTGCATATAGGTACAATAACTCACTCGCACTTCCTATTTTCACCTAAGGCTCCTTCGAGCTATCCGTCGCTCTCTCTCATCTCCAATTTTCACTTCAATTGTCCATGCATTTGTCTGCTCTAGGCTTGACTACTGCAATTCCCTCCTCATTGGTCTTCCTAAAGTCCGTCTTGCTCCTCTTCAGTCCGTTCTCAATGCTGCTGCTAGATTAATTGCCCGTCTTCCTCGATTCTCTCATATCACCACCTTTATGGCAGAAGAACTCCACTGGCTCCCGCTTTCTGCCTGCATCCAATTTAAGGTCCTCATTCTTATCTCTAAGGCTCAACTTGGTTTCGCTTCAAAATATTTATGTGACTTAATTATTCATCGCCCTCACTCTGCTGCTTCTCTTCGTCCTCTTCGTTCATCTGACCGTTTTGACCTCCTCGTTCCCCGTGTCAGGACTTCTCTGGCTCAATCTAGGTCTTTTGCCTCCATTGGCCCTGCTATTTGGAATGAGCTTCCTCCGTACGTTCGTTCTTGTATTCTCTCAGGTAACATCTCTTCCTCTTTTACCTTTCTTAAAACTTGCTTTTTCTCTCGTGGTCTCATGCACTGGGAGCGCTTCTGAATGGCCCTCCCGCTAGAAGCGCTTTATAAATATCCAAATACAATACAATACAATACAATACAATACAATAGTTTTAACTACAGTAGGCCGTAGTTAACTACTTTTCTTAACTACTTTCATATATTATTGCAATATTTTAATAGATTTTTTATAAGAAACGGCATTAACGCGAGATAAAGTCGCCACGATCTTTCTGAATGAAAAGTACATGGGGGCAGAGGCGTAACCAGGGGCGTCTATCCCCCCCGTAAGTCATTGGAGCAACGTCCCTTTCCCCCTCTTCTTCCCCTTCCCGTTCCTTCCCCCTAAAATGGTGGCATACACACAGACAGATCTCCCCCCTATTTCTTGGATGGAGCATTTGCTCCAAGGTTTATATGGTGTAGACGCCTCTGGGCGTAACTTTGGTCTAAAATGTGGGGGTACCTATTTCTTACACACACAAAGAAAGGCGAAGACTGCGATCTCTGGGAAGGCACAATAATAAATATTGATTGGCATTGTTAAAAAAAAGGTGGGGGTATGTACCCCCAGTCCAAAAAGTGGGGAGTACGGTGACCCCTCGTACCCCCACAAATTACGCCTATGCATGGGGGTCACATCTCTTTAGATAGTCTACATTTTTAAATTCTAACCGTGAAGCGCAAACTTGTTGCTTATGTTAAGAACGTTCAAGGTGAGATGAATGAGGCAGTAATTGTGAATGAATATTTTTCAAGTTAGGCCTACAGTCAGCAACACCAAGATACAAACACAGCCCATGATAATGAATGATGATCTATACTGATCTGATCGACCTTCACAAAGTCATACTGTGGACAGTGGAGGCGCCAGGCTAAAAAGTGTGGGGAGTTACAAATTTCTTACATGCACCAAGCAAGGCAGAGCTGCGATCTCTGGGAAGGCACTATAATAAAACACTGATTGTCAGTGATTGGCATTGTTCAAAAAGTGGCGGGTACGGTAACCCAGTTCAAAAAGTGGGGGTACGGGTACCCCTCGTACCCCACACAAATAACGCCTATGTATTTAGGCCATAGATGTAAATCTCAGACATTAGAAATGTCTTAGGGACACAAAATTATTTCGTCGGATTTATAACAAGTTCGACCGACCGACAGACAGACAGACAGACAGACGGACAGACAGACAGACGGACGGACGGACGGACAGACAGACAGACGGACGGACGGACGGACAGACAGACAGACGAGACCTGAATGACCCATATAGCCCTAACAAGAACTGGAACCGTAGTACCCAAGTATGGGCAGAAAGAGTCGATACGGTCAAAACAGACTAGATTTCTGCTTTCAAAACACAGGTCAGAGAATCGGCTGAGGTTGAGCGGAATGCGTATACAGTTTCACAAGACTTTACTGAGTGAATGTAGGCATAGTTTACATAGGTACGTCCAGAGCCTTCTATTATAGTCTGTAATAGAAGGCTCTGGGTACGTCGATCCGAGACTCAAGTCACATAAGGAAACCCATCCCTCCTCTTCCAGCCAAGTAGGCCAGGATGATATACAGATAGGTTTACCAGAACATTTCTAAACCCATATGACCTGCAAATAAGTTGGAATTAATTTGCAAACGGAACGGAAGGATCTGTGAAAACTGGATTTCTTTAATAGGCCTATACATAGGCTAGGCCTAGACGAATATTACGAATATTCTTGTGTCGTTCGACATCCCAGTCTCAAGCAGATGTCTTTACTTAACGTGTGGTTGTCAATTTCATTACGCAAACCTTTTTGGACCATCATGCACTGAGGCGCCACTTTGCGAAGGCAGACGACGTTCCACATAGTCTACAAATGATAAAGTACAGTACGCTGCTGCCATCTGCCGAATTCACTGATAACACACAAGCATACACGCACACACGCACAGTGCTCTGAAACAGACAGTAAGTAAGTAAGTAAGTAAGTAAGTAAGTAAGTAAGTAAGTAAGTAAGTAAGTAAGTAAGTAAGTAAGTAAGTAGGTAAGTAAGTAAGTAAGTAAGTAAGTAAGTAAGTAAGTAAGTAAGTAAGTAAGTAAGTAGCCTTTATTTGCATATGACAAGCGCACATGCATTACATGTATACAATGATTACATACATTTTGAAAACAAAACTATAACATGAAAACAAAACTATAAAATGAGCAGCTTATAAAGTCACACATTTACCACTAGATATAATTAAAGATGCATCGGTTAACAAAGCTGCTTTTAAACAATTTGGATTTAACAAGAGGCAGCATGAAAGGATATCCTCTCTTGCGGAGTGAGTACTTATCCTCACGTGGAGGTGGCAAGAGCTGATATATATAATAATAATAATAATAATAATATATATATATATATATATATATTCGTTTATTCAAAAGCCAAATGACAGACCGCATTAGGGTACATATACAAGTCAAGTAACAACAATGTCATAGAATAATAAAGTTAACAATCAAACAAGATACGAGAAATAAAATTTCTATTATCTTTAGTAGGAAGTGAAAAGTTGTGTGGTCTAGGCCTAAGATCATATGGTATTGCAGTTTTGGGGGGAATAGTGAAAATAGAACATGAAAAGGGTTGAATTTGATGCAGCGAAATAGTCTTTGATCAGCTTGCTTACCAAGAATGTCAATCAATGGAAAATCTTGGTCTAGGAAACCCAACCGCTTCATTTTACGAATTAGGCGATCAGTCTTAGCTCGATCAGCAGACGAGGCGAATCCCCACCAAGCCGGGGCGGCATACAAAAGTCTAGCAACAGTAGTAGCTCTCGCAACTTCATGTAAGGAAGCATTAGATAAGCCATGAAGTCTAAGTACTCTAAGTGCTTGTAAGGAACCAGAGCATATACTAATGATATTATTAATATGAGAAGTTGACTTTAAATCATTAGTAATATTAACACCAAGGATAATCATAGAAGAAACTCGAGTGATATCTGGTAGAAGAGGTGGGAGAACAAAACCTGAAGAGCGTCGAGTAAAAATCATTTCACAAGATCTTTTAGTATTAAGCTTAAGATTATGTTGTGATGCCCACAAAGTAACAGAATCTAATTTAGTAATTCTTGAAGTAAAGTATGCCTCATTGAGGCACCAATAATGAGGTACGTATCATCAGCATATTTACTCATCAAGTTCTGAGCATAAATAGGTTGAAGATCAGAGGCATTAACTATAAAAGCAATAGGTCCAAACCCTGATCCTTGAACAAAACTAGCATTTATTATCCTTAGTAAAGATGAATGCAGTGGCCAAAGAACTGCGACTTCTGGAAGAGCTTCCTGTCTGCTCGAGCAATCAGCTCTTCTGCAGTAGGCTTATGGGCTTTCTCACATAATTGCCATCTGCGGGCCTTTTTCAGAACTGCATTAATCATTGTCGTCGTTCGTCGTCATCATCATCATTTCCTGACGCCTGCCATTTGACGGCGATGGGTAAAAATAAACTATCTCCATTGTCCTCGGTCATTTGACAAGTCCTGTACTCCAGGCAGTGTTAGTCCAAGTGTTGTTATGTCCTCATTTTTATTGCCTATCCAGCTAGTCTTGGTCTGCTTTGTTTCTTTTTCCCTCGAATCCTGTATGAATAGATAAAGCGTAGCCAGAAGTCTAACTGGGCCGTATTTCAATCGTCTGCGCTGTAATGCGCGTATAGTCTATGGTGACTGCAGCGCTCCCGGCGGTATGCGTGAACAGTCGCAGGATGCTAATGCACGAACAGCCGGTGTAGTAGGCTGAATAGACTCTCACTTTTAAAAACTCCCGGAGTCTATTTATCCCAGGAGTTGGAGTTGACTCTTCCTAGGACAAATCGAATGGGGAGTTTATTGTTTTTATTACTGGTGGAGTTCATTCTTCCTAGGATCAAATGACTGATGGAGTTGATTTTTCCTAAGAGAAAATGACTTGTGGAGTTGATTCTTCCTGGGACAAATTGAATAAGGGAGTTGATTCTTCCTAGGACCACATGACTTGTGGAATTTATTGTTTTTATTACTGGTGGAGTTAATTGTTCCTAGGACCAATTGACTGGTGGAGTTGATTTTCCATGGGACAAATCGAATGGGAAAGTTTATTGTTTTTTTATTACTAGTGGAGTTTATTGTTCCTAGGACCAAATGAGTGGAGTTAATTTTTTTAGGACAAATCGAATAGGAGAGTTTATTGTTTTTACTACAGTGGAGTTAATTGTTCCTAGGACCAAATGAGTGATAGCGTTGATTTTTCCTAGGACAAATTGTATGGGGGGGTTTAAATAAGTGTAGATATCTAGAAATGCACATTATAGCATTCTTACTGTTCTCTGGTTGGACCTCATATTATTCACAGGGTTGCTGTAGCCTACGGTATACTTTTCGGCTGCAGGAAATTCTAAACCTAAAGGAAAATTAGAAGTGAATCGTGGTAAAAAAAATGCAGCTGCTAAGAAGGTTATAAGGTCGATACCGCACCCTTGCTGTATTTGTCAAAGGCGCTTTTGTGATCCGCCATTCGAGTCATGGCAAGAATGTCCTACATGCAAAAAGTGGTATCATGAGTCGTGTGGACCTGACGATACGGCCGCATACTATAAATGCCTTGGGCAGGCTTAATTACTGCACGAAAGCAATAAGGCTTGAAACCTTGTTTTAAGTATGACTGTATGACAATTTTGGATACAAGTTGAAAAACGTGAATGTTTAATTAGCCTGTTTTTGTATATAACCTGGGTTGTAGTTAAGTCTTGGGCTAAAAAAAATGAATGAAGAGAAGTATAATTGTAATATTCTAGAGTAGTTAGTTCATTTAATATATAGCTACCTATTCTATTTATTTTATTTTTGAGCAATATCGAATTGCTGTATGTTTTATTTTCATCATCTTTCAACGTGGGGTAAGACGTCCCCAGCATGTTTTGCCCCAGCCGTGGGGCAAACAAAACGTCCCCTATTTTAAATTATTTGTTTTTTTATAAATGCGTAAAAATTGGATGTTCAATTACTTTCGGGAACTAGTAACCAATCCTGAATGTCAACTAAATAACACTATATCAAATGTAGCAACAACAGGGACCATTTTTGCCTTAGAGGGGCCGCCTTGCCCCACCTTACCCTACATCCTATCGTTGCACAATGGTCACTGCCAGATGCTCTTATTATTTCATTAAATTTTAACCGATTATAACATAAAGCAACAGTGAAAAGATTTCACGCTGATACTATAAACTACTGATATGTATTAATAGTTACTGGATTGATAATGCTTCAGTCATTGGCCTATGGCCGACGGCGAATCAGAAGGTCAGGGAAGAAAGTTTTCGTTGCCGTTTAATTAAGCAACGAAATCATATAATACTTTATTCATATGGAGAATTTATATAGCGCCTCTTCAAGGTTGTCTACTCAGAAGCACTCCCGACCCAACCCCGGCTGAAGAGTACAGTCTTGAGATTTGAATAAAATGTGGCGGAAAGGGTGCTTGGGACCAAGCGAAGCGCTACAGGGGGCCCATTCCAGATTGCAGGGCCAGCGATGGAAAAATCACGGCGCTGCCTAAGGGCGGTCCGTGAGCGGGGAACTAGAAGCTCAGCCTGCTTAGGAGAGCGCAGGGAACCACGGCGCTGGATGTTCAGGGTGGAGCGGCAATGCTCTCGCAAATACACAGGGGCCTCACCCACAAGGCAGCGCCACACTAGGGCAGAGAGTGCCAGAGACCCGATAGGCAATACGCTGCGGGATAGGAAGCCAATGCAAAACATCTCGCATGTAGGCTACTCGGTGACATGGCCAAATCTCGGGATGCGACCAATAAGGCGTGCCGCTGCGCGCTGGACCCGGTCCAAGGACCCAATCCGAGCAGCTGGGAGACCAAGGTAGAGAGTACTGCAATAGTCAATGCGAGATACGACAAATGAGTGGACAAGCGTGGAAGCGGCAGTGGAGGTTAGAGAGCGGGTGACTACTCTAAACTGGCGCAGCTGATAGTAACAGTTACGGCAAAGTAGGTTTATGTGTTGCGTAAAGGTCAGCTCTTGGTCCAGTATGACACCAAGGTCTCGGACCGAAGATGAGAAAGTAAGCAATGGGAACTCCAGGGCCAGAGCCTCCAAGTCAATCTTGGCAAGCTGCTGGCGTGTGCCGAACCAGATTAACTGGGTCTTAGCAGAATTCAGACACAGACGGTTGGAGGACATCCAGTCCTCCAGGACCTCGATAGCCCGGCTCATGGTACGGACCGCATATTTCACGATATTTCTAAAATTTAATAACAATGGATTTATGGTTAAAGTATTTTAAATAATTAAAAAGTTTTTTCTAAATTCAAAAAATCTTCTGTCGTCTGCTCTGTTTTGCCCATGGTTTACCCTGACTGAGCGATAATCCGAACTTTCAGAGCCCATTAGCTATCCAGTAGCTATTAATACACATCAGCGCTATATTAAACACCTTCACGCAAACATGGCCGACGTGCATAGACTACAAATTGTAGAATAAGTTTCAGAATTACAGAAAAACGGCCCAGTTACACTTCTGGCTACGCTTTATCTATACTGTGGTATACATACAGTGCATTGCGTCATATTCAATCAGCTGGCATTCTCTTTATTTATCCAAGCCATCTGTATCTTCTCTGCACGACTTTGTCTAACAGAGTAACTTGGATACCGATTGATTGTCTTATTTCGTCATTTCTTATTTTAAATCCCTGCTACTTAGAAAAAGGAAAATCGAGTTTTCTACGTTTTTAATCTATATATATATATATATATATATATATATATATATATATATATATATATCGACTGCCAAAGAAGAAGAACAAGAACAAGGGAAATTAAAACCACTGACAGAACTGGCATTTTGCTCCCACCTCGGTTGTTGATTCTCGTGTGTCTTATCGGAGGTTAATTTATCTAAAGTCACATTTACTTCCGACATGTTGGACAGTTGGAGTTCAGTTGCTGTTGCTAAGAATTATTCTTTGTTTTTCTGCGGAATTACCTACGCTTTAACGGTATTTTTAATATATGTCATCCTGGCCTACTTGACTGCAAGAGGAGGGATGGGCTTCCTTATGTCCGGTTGTCTCAGATCATAGGCGTAATCATAGGCGTAATTTATGGGGGTACGAGGGGTAACCGTACCCCCCCCACTTTTTGGACTGGCGGGTACCGTACCCCCACTTTTTAAACAATGCCAATCAATATTTTATTACTGTGCCTTCCCAGAGATCGCAGTCTACGCCTTGTTTTATGTGGGTAGACAGAGTGAGGAGTTATGTACCACAAAAGTACCAAAGTACTTTTGATACACGGGGAACCGAGAGCCAGATGAACTGAGTCACAGGCAGTTAGACTTTCAGCCACACAGGTAAGTGGGGTAATCCCGACAGACTGACCGCCGTGATCGGTCAGCAGGCCAGGCGCCACAGATCTGGGCCACAGTGTAACTGTGCCCCAGATCTGTGGCGCCTGGCCTCGCCTGGAAATATCTTAACTACACTCATACTGGTGGCCTTGATATGACTCCTCATCCTCATTCCCCTCACAACCGTGTGTGTGTGTGTGTGTGTGTGTGTGTGTGTGTGGGGGGTTATATATATATATATATATATATATATATATATATATATATATATATATGCACACACACGCACGCCCGGCTAGGCTATGTTTAACCACGGTTTATCATGTTTCATATATATATATATATATATATATATATATATATATATATATATATATATATATATATATATATATATATATGTCTGGCTACGCCCCTGATATATATATATATATATATATATAATGGTCAAGACATGTAGCTACGCCTATGATATATATATATATATATATATATATATATATATATATATATATATATATATATATATATATATATATATATATATATATATATATATATATATATATATATATATTAGGGTGGTGCTCAAAAACGTTATTTTGTGGAAATGGATGGGACAGCCCCTAGTTATGTTCCTTTTGATATACTAAGCTAGTGTGCAAAATATTATAAAAATATTCCATCATTTAGGGGTGCCACATGAGATGACAAGTTTTCCAAATTTTAGACAAGGAATGTAAGCACAATTGTGATAATATAATCGATATTCTTTTGTATTTTGTGAAACCGAAAGTAAATTTCAAATTGCTAGGTTTAAGGCACAATACTTAAAGAGTATTTTTGAGCATAATTGAACTCTGTCAGTTTGATTCAAGAATAAAATATTTATTAGTCCATTTTTGTGACCGTTAACTTCTTGGGGTCCGGATACTTTTTCCAATGTTCGGACACCACATGGAGCAAAGCCTGCTTTTGACCTTCATCCTTGGTCAGTATTTGATTGTATTCTTGGATCAGTGCCAATCCCCTTTCTGCTCTATCATTCACCACACTCAACCTTTCTGATGACGCTCCAAGTAAATAATTAAAATAATAATAACACGGACAATTTCTATAGCGCCGTAACATGACCATGTCGCTACAAGATGCTGTCCTGTTTCCACGAAGTTGGATCTTTCTCCAGCCAATCAATGGGTATGCACAGTATTCATCATGTTTGAAGTCACAAAATCTCAAGAGTACATTCATTCATTCATTCATTCATTCATTCATTCATTCATTCATTCATAACGGGCATTTGTATAGCGCCTCTTCAAGGAGTACTACTCAGAGGTGCTCCCGACTACATGAAGCTGTGTGTACAGTAATTTGTGGACATTTGGATGGAATGCCAACACCAACTTTGGTTCTCATCGTTTGCACCAACAAGGCCTTGGAAGCAGCATCAATGCAGTCATCGAAAATACAGGAAATCGACCAAATCCTCACTGAGGTAACAAGCATGACGGAAAGTGCCTTTAGAGTAGAGTGTGAAGCTGTGAACCATGGTCTGAGATAATCAAACCAGATGAACAGGTTAAGGGAGCGTAGCAAATTTATTTTCCAAAAGGTAATTCGCAATTGAGATCGCAAAAGGAATACTTTGTGAGAATAGATGGCCTTGGCCATCCACCTGGCCCTATACATCAATCAATCAATCATTTATATAGCGCCCCTTCAAGGAAGCTACTCAGAGGTGCTCCTAGCCCAACCCCGACGAAAGAGAACAGTCTTTAGAGCAGAGAAGAAAGCGGTGAATGAGTTACGAGGAAGAGACCGCAGCTCAGGAGGAAGCCCATTCCAAATTGTGGGTCCATCCACGGAGAAAGCGCGCTGCTGCATAGTAGCGGTGTGTGCACAAGGGACAGAGAGATCACCACGGGTGGCAGAGCGAAGAGAGCGGTGACATGACACCAGAGGCTGTAATATGCAACCCTCGAGGTGGGACATGACCTATGTAGATCAGTGCAAGTTCCAAGAGCTCTAGATAATCATCACGAGGCTGGCTGTCTTTCTGCAAACATTCCACTTCAAATTCAACAGCGTCTTCCATCATTTCGTTGTTATTGTTAAACTGCAATTTCATCATCTGACAAACCATCAGCAATCATGTCATGGACGATCAAAGGCAATGCATTCTGATATCGTTTAAGCAAAGGTATTTCAGGTCCAGGAAACGGTCCAGCCAGAGGGTTGAAAACATCTTCAAGGACAACTTTTAAAATGTGATTAATTTGAAATGGATCATGAATAATGTGGGATAGTGTGAGTAAGCAAGTAAATAAATAATTAAACTTTAGAAAAGCCTTAAATGTACAGACTACAAAAGTTCAGAAAATTGTTTAAAAATTGCAAATATTTATTTACTCCTCAGCTCCAGTTGGTTCCAATTTATATATTTATTATTTAATTTTTTATTTATAAACAAATCATCAGAGAATATGGTATCCAACGATCTATGGTGCATCACACTCATAACATAATTACAGTAATTAAATAATAGGTTCTAGAAGTGATGAACTTTCATCCAGCTCCTGAAAAACTAAGAAAGTTGATTTTTACGGCTTCAGTGATGCATGGTGTCATATGCAAAAGTTGAGTTGTCATGTGGCACGCCTAAATGATGGAATATTTTAAAAAGATTTTGCACATGAGTTTCTACTACCAATACGAACAGAACTAGGGGGTGTCCCGGGCATTATTTAAAAAAAACTTTTTTCACTACCACCCTAATACATATATATATATATATTAGAGTGTTCAACTTTCATATGGCTGAAAAAAAATTTCACATTTTCACCTTGCATACCCTCTGGATTTGTGACAGTTGGTGTTATAAACAACTGAGAGAAATATTATGGTTATGGGATCATGTTAAGTGACAGCTCAAAGCTATTAAAGTTTTCAAAAAGTGCGATTTTTTAAAAATTAACAAATATCAGTGCATTAATGTATTATATCAGTTACTGTTACACAATACAGAAGACAATAAGCACACTACACATGTTGAAGTAGTCTTAAATGAGTAATCTGTTAGGACTGTACAACAATAGTAGTAGTGTTTGTGTTTCTGATATTAATATAATGTCTAACTGTCACTGAAGAGTGAAGATCTGCTTGGGTGTAGCAGTAGGCATCTGCATTCGGTGGTGTTCGACTACTTGGAAGATGAGCTGACGCTGCTGCTCATCGTGTGTGAGTGCCAAGTGAAAGTCAGCTGCCAACTTTACCGCCCTCTTAGCACAGTCATTAATAACAGAAAGTGCAGCAAAAGTGTCTTTTGCATGGCGGTAATCTTCTCAGCTATTCCACGTTTCGCGATCAGAGGAGAGAAAATCTTGACCGAATTTGAAGGTAGTAAATAGGTGCATCGATCCCTATGTCATGAACTCAGATAAAGTTTTCTCCAGAAATGTCTTAGTGGTTTTTGGTTCAAGTCTCCATAAATCTATTTTGTTCTGTGGTTTGCATAATGCGGAGACTAGCCTATTTGTTTCTTCTTGTCGGCAAAGACCTTGTCTGAGAAAAGTGACAACCCTGCCAAAATAATCTTCACTGATATACCAGTGATGGCCTTTCATTTTGTGAAGGGCTACTTCTGCAACTTGGCTCTCAAAATGCTGTGAAATGCTTCCATGCTCTGTAGTAAGCACAGATCATTCTAAGAAGCATCACAGGTGACGGTGGCAGTGAACCATGCCTTAGCATACAGGCAGTGTTGGGTATGAGTTAACTCAGATGAGTTTAAACTCACGAGTTAACTCACTTGCTGTGATTTATGAGTTTGAGTTAACTCACCTTAAAGAGTGTGAGTTATGAGTTTGAGTTAACTCATATTTTCTGTGAGTTTGAGTTGTAACTGTCAATTATTTAAACTCAACTCACTCTTCGGAACTCGGCACATATTATGTTGAAACAAGCCTTTTTTTTATATCGTCGGCGTTCCATACTGGTGAGTGGTGACGGCAGGGAGGCTCATAAACACTGCTAGCGGACAGTGTTTAAGCACTGCATATTTTGTATATTGTGAACAGTTAAGAACAACATGGCTGAAGTATCGTGTATTCTTGATGGAAAATATTTTTCTGTTACAAGTAGGCGTGATGGAGAAATTGTTGCTCGATTAGAACGTGCTAGTATGAAACGTGTGAGTTTATGAGTTAACTCAGTTACTCATTTAACAACTGAGTTTGAGTTAACTCGTTTCACTTAGGATGAGTTGAGTTTGAGTTTAAACTCATTTTGAGGTGCATGAGTTGAGTTTTGATTTAACTCATTTCTTGTGTGAGTTTACCCAACACTGCATACAGGGTGAGGTAAACCGACAGATCCTTCTCAGAGCCTGCAGTTCTTTGGCATTCATTTTGAACTGCTCTCTGAAAAGAAATATCCTCAAGCAATAAATGTCATTCACCATCCACCTAACACGATGATATGCACCAGGTGAACTGAAGTGGATACTGTCACCATCACCAATATGATCGGCTTCATCAAGTGCAACAAGACTGAGCTTTATGAACTCTAAGTAGTCTTGCCGTGGCTAGTTGTCTCTACTCAGTTGTGCACACAGAAACTGAACTACAACTTGGTGGTTCTGCTCTAGCCACATTTTCTCGCTGTCAGTCATGGAACAGCCTCTTGTATCCTTACTAAGAGGGACAAAGTTGCTTTTGTCTATGACAGGCCACTGTTCTTTTAACCTGGCGAAAATTGCAATTTGTGGCCCAGAGGAGACAAGGAATAAATCAAAAACTGCTGCTGCAATTATTTTAAACAAAATATGGTGTTGTTGTCTACAAGCCAAGAATAGTAGGCGTTTGTCAAAGGCCTCTTGAATAACGGTTATTGCACCACTGTGGAGTGTGGACTCCTGTGTTAGCACTAGTTGTGTCAAAACGCAACCCAGCCAGCCATTCTGACACCCCTTCCCACTCTCTGAGGATTTCAACAACCTGATTCCCATCAAGACCAGGCATTTTTTAATGACTAGAAGAATTTCAATTCCTATGCCAGACACAACAACTGCCATGCGATCAACTGGAAGCAACTTACCATCGAAATGATCATTGAACAATAAGGGGTGTCTTAGGGCAGAATTCATCTCTAATGCCTTGTTCGATAGAGGAATTGGTCTTCTTATGAGCCTCATACACTGAAGTTGTGTAGAGTCAGATCATTAACATTGATACCTACTGCCTTTATTGAACAACTTTCTTGAGCAATAAGCAAATTAAAATGGATACTGAAATTCAGCATAGAAAAATACAAATTATAGAAGATACAACACTAAATACATAATATAAGAAAAGAAAGTAAGATAAGTATTTATGGAATAACAGGAAAATGGATTGGAAAAACTGAAAAAATAGCAAATAACTATTTTTAACAAATAACTACATTTGTCATGAATATCACTTTTGTTCACTCTATTTCAAGAATTTACATCTCGTTGAGAGGTCACTTGCCATTGAGATATTGATGTAGGATTTCTGTTGGTTTATTGTGTATATAAATGTCACATTTTAAGCCCCTATGCATGTGATTCCTACAAAATTATATTTTTCTGAACACCCTAATATATATATATATATATATATATATATATATATATATATATATATTAGGGTGTCCCAAATAAAAAATTTTTTGAAAATCTTAGTGCTCACCAGTCAAAACGTTTCTTTGTGAGATGATAATGTTTGTGTAAAATTTTCAATTTTTTAAAATAATGTTTAGGGATCCCCAAGGGGTCCTAAATTTTGATTTTGGGGTAATTCCGCCTCAAATCAACAAATTCTTTGCAGATTTCCCACTCGACCATCTCAGATTTTGATGAAATTTGCACAGAATGTGTACTGATGTATTACATATGCTGTGCAAAATTTCATAGTAATATTCTTCGTATTTAATTTTTGAACAAATTTTACGTACATCTAGGATGAGCCCGTTTTTCGCGATTTGGAAATCGTGTCTTAATTTGGTGCGATATTCAGAAGGTCATAAGTCCACAATTATTGCAGATAAATGAATCAAATTTGCAGGACACCTAGTTTATGTGGTGCTAATCAAGGGAAGAGGGATGAACTTGATGCCTGATGGATACTTAAATATTTCTAGCTGAAGATTGAAAATGAGAAAAAATTACCCTCTCGGCGCCAGTACTTTACTGCTCCACAATGACCAAATGGGTTGATTAGCAGAGAAATTGTGAACCACATGCAGTAATAGTCCACAAAGTGTACAAAAATATGCAATTAGTGGCTGCACCTGGTTTCTCACCTCGTTATATGTATTGGAATATCACTGTCCAAAACAAGAATGTCGTACAACAATATATACAAGGCAAATGTATATATTGTATGACCAATTTAATTTTAATATATTTGCTGACCAGTAGTAATTTTAACATTAAATTACATTTAGGATTTTCTCCAAATTTTTTAATGTTATCAACATTTGGCCTAAATGATCATTTTAATCATTTACATGTATAAATGTTCCAGCATGTACGATAATTTGTGCATTTTATTGCAAACTTTGTCATAAAATTAAGTACCAGAACTTTGCTTCTCTAGGCAAGAGAGCACAGTAAAATGGATGAAAGTTAAAGAAGTCTGTTGGTGATCTGGGAAAAATTATCTTCCCTGAGTGAAACAAGAACCATCTGTTCCCATCAGAAGCAAGTTCTCTTGAACAAATATGAATTTTTGCAGAAAAATTGCTTCAACCCATTTGAACTAATCTGCTCAAAAAGGAGGTCAAAAAATATTTTGACCTTTCTAGTGTTTCTTAAAAATTTGGGGGGCAAATATATTGTGTGTCCTCCCACTGTTAAAGGTGGTGGTCTTGTACCCCTCGATCCCCCTGGATTGCTGCCCATGTATCTGCACGGCCCTGTAGATGGTCCAATGCATGTAGAAAAGGCATCAGAAAGTATCATCTCAAAGACATGATGCCTAACCTGCTCAATTTCTTTTGGCAAAAGGAACTTTATCTGTGACTAACCCATGTGGGTTTTATAGGTGAGACACATTCAAGCTGCCTTCTTATCTTCAGGTATGAAGTCCATATCCTCTTTCTGTGAGTCAGTAATTGTCTCCTCTGGGTTGGCTTTTGCTAACTGTTTCTGATATGTTGGGCATAACTTCCATCCTGGCTTGACACAAATTTTAAAAATCTTTGGAACTTTGTGTTGTAATTGACGCTTATACGGTTCAAGCCAATTTTCACTGGTTGCTTGTGAGTGAGGAATGGGTTGAAGCAATTTTTCTGCAAAAATTCATATTTGTTCAAGAGAACTTGCTTCTGAAACCAGGTGCAGCCACTAATTGCATATTTTTGCACACTTTGTGGACTATTACTGCATGTGGTTCACAATTTCTCTGCTAATCAACCCATTTGGTCTTTGTAGAGCAGTAAAGTACTGGCTCCAGAGAGGGTCATTTTTTTCTCATTTTCAATCTTCAGCTAGAAATAAAGTATCCATCAGGCATCAAGTTCTTCCCTCTTCCCTTGATTAACACCACATAAACTAGGTGTCCTGCAAATTTGATTCATTTATCTGCAATAATAGTGGACTTATGACCTTCTGAATATCGCACCAAATTAAGACACGATTTCCAAATCGCGAAAAACGGGCTCATCCTAGATGTACTTAAAATTCCTTCAAAAATTAAATACTAAGAATATTACTGTAAAATTTTTCACAACATATTGTAATACATCAGTACACATTCTGTGCAAGTTTCATCAAAATCGGAGATGGTCGAGTGGGAAATTTGCAAAGAATTCGTTGATTTGAGGCGGAATTACCCCAAAATCAAAATTTAGGACCCCTTGGGGGACCCCTAAACATTATCTTAAAAAATTGAAAATTTTACACAAACATTATCATCTCACAAAGAAACGTTTTGACTGGTGAGACCTAAGATTTTCTAAAAAAACATTTATTTGGGACACCCTAATATATATGTAGGCCTACTGTGTTCAGCTCAATGGTGAAATTCATGTTCTTAGTGACATTCGAATCAATTCATAAACTTTATTGATCACCTAAATACAAGTTCATGTTACATTTTTTTGCAGTAGTTCATGGGTGTCAAAGGGTAAACCCAAAAGGAAAGTATTGTTCCGCTGGCAGGGTCGACCCTTTCTCATTTCTATTTTCAAACACACGCTAACATTGACCATCAAAGCATTTTTCGAAACCAGTAAAGAAATGTACCAGGTGCAGAAATGTACAAGGTGATGCTTGTGCAGTAGTGCACATTCAGCGTAATTTAGGCTACTATAATTACAAGCGGCAAGAACAAGCATATATATATATATATATATATATATATATATATATATATATATATATATATATATATATATATATATATATATATATATTAGGGTGGTTCTGACTTTCATGGAAGAAAATTAAAACTGTTTTTTCTTGACTTTCCGCTTTGAGTTGTGTTCCAATGAATATATAAAAGAAATTTGTGCAAAGTTATAGAACATTATCTTGTCATTTAGAGGTAGCTCAATAACATTTAAATTTGACATAACGGTATTTTAAAAGAAATTTTTCCATTATCCATAATTTTTTATATTTTCTTTACCTAATGAAACAACAATGTTTAGTTGTTGTTGCTATTATTAAGTGAACAAATTGTTAAAGTAGTAGTTCTAAATGATTTCAATTCATTAGTATGACTTTATGTTATTATGTAATAATAATATATGGCTCACAAATCATTTGCTGAAGTTTATTTTGACTTAAGCATTTCTTTCTTGCATTCTGGAAAATTGCTTCTGTGATCATGCACTACTTGCAACAGATATTGTTTCTGGTTTTCTTTGTAATTATGGAATAGTACTCTTCAATCAAAGCAACTCCTCTTTCAGCATTGTCATTTACAACTTGTAGATGATGAATAATGTCTGAGGCAACTTTATAATCATCTCTAAGTTCCCACGTTTCAGGATCGCTTTTCAGGAAATCACTAGAGATTCTTAGCCAGTCAAAAATAGCATGGAGTTCATTGTATGTTCATTGTTTGTTCATGAACACAGATTTATGAACATTTACCTATAGAATATAGGAGGATCATCTTGCCCTGGTCACTCGTGTAAAGCTTTCACCATTGCTCGTTTGGACTTGGCTGTCAATGCCAAATCAAAAAATGCCAAAGCCACGAGCTCCTCACTAAGGTACCACAGATGACCTGCAAATTTATTGCTGGCTACTTTGGAGAGAGCAGGATTTTCTTGTTGATAGCTAACCAGAGTTTTCAGTAAGCATAAATCATTCGAGCAACATTTTAGCAACAGCGGCTGCCTGTGCTTCTCCTGTGCCAGAATGTAGCTTGGTAACTTGAAGAAGTTGGCTTTCCCCACCATCAGATAAAATGACAGGTAGACGGTCAACCAAATTTTTACCTGTCAGATCCGGAAGGAATTATCATCCAAGTGCACAACCAGTGTAGATGATGTAGATGTTTTAAATATATCTTTTAATTTCTTAGCAGTTTCTTCTCGATATTGTTCTCGTTCTCTATGTATTGAAGAACGGCTGATTTTCAACTCGTCTACATTGTGGCCTAGACTCTGAGGTGCAGCTGCTAACACTTATGTTGCCTTCCTGTCACTTAACTTTGTCCTGTCCAAAGCTGCTGCCAGACTTGGTGTCACAAAATTTGTTGTTAGTGGCTTTTTTAAAGGAGTTTTGCATTTCACTAAATTTACATTTTGACTGCCACCATCTTTGCATTCTTCAGTTGAATCATCACTACTAGAGGTTTCAAGAATAATTTTTTCATTCATGGCTTCCAAATATTGATCTTCTTTCTGCTTTCTCTCCATGCTTGATCTTTGCCTTTTAGATGCCCTCATTTCTTTTAAAGTAAGTACCATATCAACTGGTCCCATACAACAACGGCGACCTCTTTCTCTTTGGGCAAGCAGACACTCTTTATCCTCTTAGATTTTGATTACGTTTATGGCATCCAAGTGAGCAATGTCAAATAAGTTATCTAAGGCATCAACAAATTCTGTTCAATTTTCTTTAGCTGAGGCTCAGTTTTCCTGTTAACATTTTTCTTTAATTTTATCCAATGATAATTACTAATCGTAACTGTAATCGTAAAACTGAAACTCTATCTTTTGGATGCACAGTAATTAGGCTCTGTTAGACAAGCTCTGACAACTTCAACCTCATTGAGCTACCTCTAAATATTGCTCAAATCAGCTCATATTTGGCCAGATTTATTTTAGTATGTACTAGAACAAGATAATAAGCGGAAATAATCACATTTCAAAATTTCAGATTTCAGAACCACCCTAATATATATATATATATATATATATATATATATATATATATATATATATATATATATATATATATATATATCATAGGCGTAGCTACATGGAGGCAAGAGGAGGCATTTGCCTCCTCTTGGTTTTGTGAATTTAAAAATTCTCCATGGGTTATAGCCCTGCGTTATGAAGTGTCTTTAGAGACTCGAGAAGAAAGTGTTCGAATGTGTTGATGACTAAAAAAAAAAGGTCGTGACGAAATTTTAGAAATTCTGAGAGCAAAATAAAAAAATTCTCAGAAGTTTTGCGACCGCCCTTCGGACGCTGACAAATTTCCCCTCACGTCTGAAACAAGCAGTAGTTGCCTCCTCTTGAATTGATGTCTGGCTACGCCCCTGATATATATATATATATATATATATATATATATATATATATATATATATATATATATATATATATATATATATATAATGGTCAAGACACTGGTGTGGAGTGTTGCACTGTACGGCTCGGAGACATGGACAATGAGGAAGGATGACTTAAAAAGGTTGGAAGCTTTTGAGATGTGGATTTGGCGCAGAATGGAGAGGGTCAGCTGGGTGGAGCGCAGGACAAACGAAGAAATCCTAAAGATGGTAGAAGAACAAAGATCCATCATCCCTGATAGGTACTATACGCGGACGTCAGAGGAAATGGATCGGGCACATACTAAGGAGCGACAACTTACTAAAAGACATCATTGAGGGAAGAATGGAGGGGAAGAAGGCGCGAGGAAGACAGAGAACAATGCTACTGGACTGGATGATGACAGAAGAGGGATACAGTGGACTGAAAAGGGAGGCACAGAATCGAGAAAGATGGCGTCATTGGTCATACGAACCTGCCCAAGGGCAGAGAACATAAAGAAGAAAAAGATATATATATATATATATATATATATATATATATATATTATATAGGTGCGTGTGAAGGAATTGGCACCCCCACTTTTCAGACCAAAGTTACGCCCCTGGGCGTAATTTGTGGGGGTACGAGGAGTACCCCTCACTTTTTGAGCGAGAGGGACCGTACCCCCTTTTTGAACAATGCCAATCAATATTTTATTATTGTGCCTTCCCAGAGACCGTAGGCTCAGCCCTGCTTCGTGTATGTAAGAAATTGGCACCCCCACTTTCTAGACCAAAGTTACGCCCCTGTCTCAGATCGTCTGCAGCCGGGTAATTTTCATCTCGGTGGGTGAGGAGTGACCCGGGTCTTTGGAGTGACCTAGACCGTTAGTCACCAGTGGCTGTTGTATATCGGCTTAACGACACTTTTTCATATCGAAGATGATCAGTGTCGGAGGCAGAGTACAACCTCGTACTCCACGTTTATATTGCGACCGAGCCACCCGCAGTAAAGATCCGAGAAATTAATCTCTGAGAAACCGACCGACCGGGAATCGAACCCGGGCCGCCGGCGTGGCTAGCGGGCTACAAACCCACTCGGCCACTCAGGATCTCTCTGTCACCAGTGGCGAATACCTGTTCCATTTGTATCTGGCGACTCGAGGCATAGGTATCTCACCCTACTATTGACACTCTGAACATGATATCGGCTGTCAACTTTGGCGTTGGCTGAACTCCAAGTGTGTATGCCTGAGGCTGAGCCCGCCATTGATCAATCTTCTACATCTCTGTAGGCCTACTGTGTTCAGCTCAATGGTGAAATTCATGTTCTTAGTGACATTCGAATCAATTCATAAACTTTATTGATCACCTAAATACAAGTTCATGTTACATTTTTTTGCAGTAGTTCATGGGTGTCAAAGGGTAAACCCAAAAGGAAAATATTGTTCCGCTGGCAGGGTCGAACCTTTCTCATTTCTATTTTCAAACACACAATTACATTGACCATCAAAGCATTTTTCGAAACCAGTAAAGAAATGTGCCAGGATGCAGAAATGTACAAGGTGATGCTTGTGCAGTAGTGCACATTCAGCGTAATTTAGGCTATTATAATTACAAGCGGCAAGAACAAGCAAGCAGAAGTAAAAGAGGAAAACGAACACGGAAACCAAAAAGAAAAGAAACCAAAAGAAAAGAAACCAAAAAGAAAAGAAAAGGAATTACAATATCAAGAAGAAGATGAAGAAAAAAGAAGAAGAAGAGGAAGAGGGAGAGGAGGAGAGAGAGGCAGAGGGAGAGGAAGAGGAAGAGAGAGGCAGAGGAAGAGAGAGGGAGAAGGTGAACGGGAGGGGAGGGGAGGAGGAGGAAGAAGAAGAGGAGGAAGAAGAGGAGGAAGAGGAAGAAGAAGAGGAAGAGGACAAGGCGGAGGAGGAGGAGGAGGAGGAGAAGAAGAAGAATAGCGTCAACATGGACTAGAATAAGCGAAAGATTTGTCAATCTGAATGCAGATAGCATAGCGTCAAGCGACCCTAAGTTATTGCTGAGAGCAAACAAGCAGACTAACGAGTTCCGATCGTTGACCGAGTGCGTGCATAGAAGCCTTCAGTGCAGATCGACCTCTGTTGACACCCGACTAACATACTGTAATTGGCTGAAGGGTTCCTAATAGGCTAATAGAAACCTTAGTAGAAAAATAAAAAAACGTACATGAGAATAGTAATTATTTTTATATTATGTATGTTATGGTGTATTGTATAGAGTTTGTGATTCACATGAAGGTATAACAACATAACATAACATAATTCTTTATTGTATCTCATCATAAATTGAACAAGACAGAGAATAGCAAATATACACAAAACACAAATGATGATTGAATTTAACCAAGAAAAATTATAAAACAGGAACAAATGCGTGTGGCAACTAGATGGGATACAATAGGGAGCTCCAGAAGGGACTATTGTCCCGCTTAGGAGGAACCCCCAGGTAATAGCATCAGTGTCAATACATGACGATCCAGGCAGGTTAGCAACATCATTAAAGAGCCTTAGCATAAGTGGTCACAAGACCATTACAAACATCATTAACGTAATATAAACGAAAGTATGCAGACTTAACTAGAGTTGACAAAAATATAACAAGAGAATAACAAAAAATGCAAGAGGAAAACAGCAAGAGAAACAAAGCTAGGAGAGCCCGGTGCATTATCATTAGTGATTCATTATATGCATTCTTAGTGATCTTTTGAAGGAATTACTAGTTGACAAATTACGAATTTCCCATGGCAAGTTGTTCCATATAATAGGACCCATGTACTTTATAGACTGCTTCCTATAGTTAGTACGAAAGCTTATCGGACGGAGGGTGTCCTTAGACCTAGTATTATGACTGTGAATATCCTTAGTGACAGTAAAGTATCTAGCAAAGCAAGATGGAAGGGAATTATGGGTGAATTGAAACATAAATACCCCTATCTGTAATTGTTTTATCTGATCAATTGTCAGTATTTTCGTTAGTCTGAAAAGATGGAAAGTATGGTCATTAAACTTGCTTTTAGTAATTATGCGTATCGCCCTCTTTTGTAACTTCCTCAGTCTGTCCAGTCTAGTTGGATAGGTTGAGGCCCAAGTCAAATTGCAATATTCCAGATATGGATGAATTAAAGTGTGATACAGGTTGGTTAGTACATGAGATGGGAGTAAATAAGAAATTTTAGATATGATCCCCACGTTTTTAGCAACTTTTGCTCCAATTTGGTTAATGTGGACATTCCAGGACAGGTGTTCGTCAATAAAAACACCCAAAAATTTCGCCGATTTCACTTGCAGTATGATCGAATTATCAATATTCAGTGAATAATTCGAGTGAGGTAATAACTTCCTGGAAGATCTAAATAGTACATAGTTTGTTTTAAGTAAATTCAAGGAGAGTCGATTAGCCTTGAACCAATCAGCTATGTATATTAGTTCATGATTGGCAACTTTAAATAGTTCCTCAAGTGACCTGTCAGAAAGGAAGATGTTAGTATCGTCAGCAAATAGTATGAGACTCAATCTTGATGAGGCTTTAGGGAGGTCATTAATATAAATTAAAAAGAGCAGAGGCCCTAGGTTTGAGCCCTGTGGAACACCAAATTTTATCGTTTTAAATTTTGAGGTGGCACCATTACAGCTTACGCACTGGAGTCTTTTATCAAGGTAGTCCTTGAACCATGCAAGTTGCATACCTCTTACCCCATAATTTTCTAATTTATTGAGAAGTATAGTATGGTCCACCGTATCAAAAGCCTTTGCCAAATCGATAAAGATTCCTAGTGAGAATTCGTTATTATCAATGGCCGTTGAAATTTTGTCCTGCAGATTAATCAGTGACATGGCAGTAGAGTGACCAGATTGGAAGCCGTGTTGGAAGGGATAAAGAAAGTTGTTTTGATTAATGTAATTATAGAGCCTGGTATACATTAGTTTTTCCATGAGTTTGGCAAAGTATGGTAGAATAGATATGGGGCGATAATTAGAGGCTTCAGCACGATTACCCTGCTTGAAAATTGGTATGTGGCGACCATGGTAAAATGCAGTAATTAATATGAGAGGAGAATTACTACAGAAGTCTACAGCCTTAAAACACATGCATTCGTTCAAAACAGTCATGTTAAAACATATTCATATGTCTTAGGCCAGAGTTTTTCAAACTGTGGTCCGCGGACCCCTGGCGTCCGCGAAGGATTTGGCGGGGGTCCGCGAGAGCGTTCTGAAAATAATGTGATGCTTAACACTGCATGGTTTTATCATTAATTTTGTGTTTTCAAATTCATACGCTACTTATAGTGTGCCTGTAACTGTATGATTCACAAGGATCCAATTGGGTATTCGATCACACCAGTGTTGTGATGCTGCTGATGGTTATTCTTTGCGTACTAGGGCCTACAGTGACGTAAATAAGATGTAGGCTTATGGTCACGTTACATTTCTAGCCTAATAACACGTGTGTTTTTATAAAATTTAATATAGGGCCTATAATTTCTGCTAATCGACTGCCAATCATTTCTGCACCCAATGTAAGCGCGATGTATTTGAAGCCTTCATCAGAAGTAGGCCTACAACTAGATTCCATTTTAAAAAGTTTAAGATATTCACAAAACAAACTTTGAAAGTCTACAAGTGTTTCATTTAGAAAATCAACACTGAATATGAGCCTGATTGTTTTTTTCCATGGAAGAAACACCGAAGCTCTAGCTAGGACTCTAGGCTAGTTGGTTTTACATAAACGCTATATTTTCTTCTAATTGTAACTCTGGACTGACTTGGGTTTTCTGAAAAAACACACTGTCTTGCTCTATAGTCTATAGCATTAAGTATTACAAGACATAGTTAGTTTTTTAAAAATGTCAAAAATGGACTCTAGTGGTTCCTCCAGTGAAGGTTTCATTTGCAATATGCTGGTCTATTTCCGGATTGTGTACTCTGGACTTGTAGAATTAGAAATTTGTGGAATTCGCCTGGTTTTAGCCTTTAGATGAACGATAATACAGAGATTTGCAAAGCATATCCCTATTTCGTTCACGTTCGCTGTTATATGCTAACTATATAATTTTGCTGTTTGTATTATGGATAACTTTCTGAAACGTAAGAAAACAGTGCTTAGGCCTATCCAAACAAGCACCAATTACGGACAGTTTTTGCAAAGCAAAGCAAGCACATCCCTCTCGCTGACATTACTGGCTTTTGGCGAAACCGATGTTATTCATTTCTTTTAAAAATGACCGTGTTCCATAGTTATTGCAGGGAGTTACTAACAATTTATTTAGTGTTACTTTTTATATTATAATAGTCCTCAGCGTCATATATAAGCAAGCGTGTATTGTGGAAATAGTCCATCTGCCTGTTATTTTTTTATTAAATTTTAAGGATAGGGGCCTAAATTTTGCTTTGTAAATACTGGGGGTCCACGAGCTATGCCTAGAAAAAATAGGGGTCCCTGGTCCAAAAAGTTTGAAAACCTCTGTCTTAGGCCTACCTCTCACTGATTTCTCCATAGATGTTGGGATTAAACCGTAGTTTGGGTTGGTAAATTATGCACTTGCATTGAAACTTTATAATACAAAAAATAGTAATCGTTGTTCATCCATCGTATAGTTATGTTCATCGATCATCCAACTTCTAGCTTCAGTTTTAGTATGAAATGTTTTCATCGATCATCAGCGGCAATAAATTCGACACTAAAACGATATATTATCATCGCAATTCCAACTTCTAGTTTCAGTTTTATTATGAACTTTGTTTATCAATCATACAGCTTCTAGTTTCAGTGATATTTTCATCAATCATCCAACTTCTGGTTTGAGTTTTACTATGCAGTAATTTACCAACCTAAACTACGATTTAACCGATGTTGATCTCTTTAAAATCCTTCCATACGAGATCGAACCCGCCACGTTCTTTACTTTTAGAACATTACTTTGCCTGAGCATAGGCCCTAATTTAATTTGTTTTATTAGCTTTTACGGTCCCAATTAAATGCTTTTCCACCATGACCAATTGTGACACTGATGACGACAATCCGACAATCATGACGTTTCGTTTATTATCTGTTTACAAACGTTTGGGCTAAACGGTCTTTACGGCATTAGTGTGCTTGCCTTCAGAGCACGAGTCATATGTAGGCCTATGTATTTATGCATACAGGCGTCTATGAGTTATGTATGTATATATGTATGTATGTATGTATGTATGTATGTATGTATGTATGTATGTATGTATGTATGTATGTATGTATGTATACGTACGTACGTACGTACGTATGTATGTATGTATGCATGCATGCATGCATGCATGCATGCATGCATGCATGCATGTATGTATGTATGTATGTATGTATGTATGTATGTATGTATGTATGTATGTATGTATGTATGTATGTATGTATGTACATGTATGTATGTATGTATGTGTGTATGTATTATGTTTATGTGTATGTATGTGGTAATTTATATCTGCGACTTGAGCTTCTTGGCTTTTTGCCTTATTTTCAAGAGCCAAGGTCCGGTAGCTCACTTACGGGAAAGTAAAATAGCCAAAGTTGGCACTGTCCTTTGAGGGCCCGTCACTGAGACTGCAAAGCGTGTCGGACCTTCTTCGTGTCATCTAATGGACCCTTGCCAAAAACCTATTTTTACTTACTTACTTACTTAATAACATTTTGAACATCACGTATCTTGTGATATATTACAGAAAGTAGCCTAACTTTAGTGACGTAGGCCTATTATTGACGTAGCACTTAGCTAATAAGTTTTTGTGTTATTTGGCGTATACGCTGTGGATTGTGTTAGACTTCTTAGAAGATAAATAGGTAAGCAATACTGATTGTTTGGCAATATCTGCGGACCAAGTGGGATAAGTATGCAGGCAAGCATTTGAGTGGTGCGGCTAAACGAAAGCTTCGTCAAGAAAAGGAGCTTACAGCTACTAATCTTAAGACTTTCTTCTGAAGTCATACGGCTTCTACGACAAACACAGGCAACTAAGTTAAGCCAAAGGATTCTGCTGAGGATACATCGGATCTAGTGAGTAAAAATAGCGTTGAAGAAGTTGAGCCTCATCATTATTATCTGTGAGTTTGGAATCGTTGGCTGCTGTGAAAGTCGGTAAAATCGACAAAAATCGACGGAGAAAAATCAACGCAGACTCCAAAATTACAACTGTACAATACAACTGTATTTTGATATTGTCCTCCTTACAAAGTTCAGAAGTGCACACGACCATACGACAGAACATCGATGGCGCTTGGTCGCTACACAGCGGCTCGAGGCGGATTCGAACTTTCACCCCTCCGGTTACAAAACACCGAACATACCACTACACCACCGCGTCCCTCAGAGGCAGCAAGGGGCAAGCAAATACCTGAATCTGTGATGATAAAAGAATTCACCGGTGATAAAGCCCATTTCTCCGAATCACTGACAAGTATTGACAAGCAGTTTATAATCCCACTCGGTCCAAGGTTCGCTACGCCACTGCAACCCCTCATCTCATATGTCACTCACAGGGCCGTTTTAAGGTCGTCGTAGGCCCTAGGCACTCTTGCATTCGTAGGCCCTTCCATAACCTATCGACTAACTCATCGTCTCTTACATTCACTTTAGACTCCCCCTCCCCACGTCCGCAATCTTGGTGTCACTTTTGATCCACACCTGTCCTTCTCTATAACCACATCTCCAATCTTTCGCGCTCCTGCTTCAGCCACTTTCATGACCTCCGACGCATCCGGCCTAAACTGCCTTCCCCATTGCTACCTCCATTATTCATTAAAAGCTTGATTACTGCAATTCCCTCTTCCTTACCCTTGATTCCACACAAATCAAGTGTCTTAAACGTATCCAAAACTCACTTGCCAGAGCTGTCACTAGAACGCCCAGACATCACCATATCACTCCTATCCTCAAATCATTCCAGTGGTTAAAAATCCCAGAGCGAATCCACTTCAAAGTCCTATCACCAACCTACAATTCCCTAAAATATTCCTAGTCCAAGTACCTCCGTGATCTCTTCACCATTCAGGCAACCCGCTCCATCCGATCCTCCTCCTATCTCAGTCTTTCCCGACTCAGTCACTTCTCATCTCAAGTTCTCCAACCGAGCCATATCCAACACCGCACCACGTACGCCTCTGGAACGATCTCCCCTGAATTCCGCAGATTCTCAGTTCCTCCATCATCATTGCAACAGGTCCTCCATCCTCCTCATAACGTTTCTCTATCTATCACCACCGGGCGTTCAACTCAAAATTGAAGTCTCACCGTTTCAAACACTCCTACCCTGACTCATCTGACCCTTCGCCTTCCAATTCTTCTCGCCCTAAACGACACCCGCCTTGACAGCTGCTCTGTCTCCTCTCTTGATCTGGCCCTCTGGAAACCGGACTCGGACCTCTTTTGGACTACTCTCTGGAAACCCCTTTGCTTTGACGTAGCGCTCGTGAATAGGCTGGTGCCCTATGCTATACCCCGTGATCGATCGAGTCAGTCGATCAAGTCGATCGAAACTCGGCCAAGTCGAGTCGGTCGAAAAATCTTCGACTCGATCGACTTGCAAGTCGAGTCAAAAGTGCGTGAGCTAACCTCAGCCAAGTATGCTACAGACCTAAGATGAATAGAATTATACAGTAGGCCCTATATCCGATATAACCAATTAAAATATTTTGTCATTTTTTACAATCAGTGGAAAAGTTTATTATACTTGGCCTACATATTCATGAAATGAAACGCGTCTCTAGCACAATAAGTCAATAACTACTTTAGCAAGCATCAAATACAAAGCGCCAGCCAAAAGTTGTGTGAGCATGCTTCTGCATAAGCACCTTTGGCGCCATGGCCCCCGGGCCTCTCGCCAAAAGATACAGTCCAAGTCAACAAAGTCGACAAAGTCGATCGTTTATTTGCCAAGTCGATCGAGTCGACGAGAGATCGACTAGTCGACAAAGTCGATCGAGTCGATCGTCGGCCGAGCCAAGTCGATCGTAGCAGTTCGACTCGATCGATCACGGGGTATACCCTATGCTTGGCCATCGAGTGGCACCTTAGAAGTTTGAATATTACGATTACGATTACGACCCCAACTAAACTGTCAACCCTGGATTAAAGCTAATTGCACTGCTTTCAATTGAAAACGACTTAATGCGGGAAATGACATTTGAAGACGATATAACTTATATATGTGATTTTGCTAATGCAAAGAGCCCCAAAGTTCACATAATGTAGGCTAGCACAGCTTAATTTAAACTGTTTCAGTACAAAGTTATTAAATTTGAATTTGCTGATGTTTGCAATTTTCCTTTTTTCATTTCCCCGGTCAATCACTTAATATCTCATTTTCAGATTTTCAGACTTTCGTAGGCCCCTGAAAGCATCGTAGGCCCTAGGCACAGTGCCTACTGTGCCTAGTGGATAAAACGGCCCTGGTCACTCAACTATGCAGATTTCTGTTTGAGGCAGTATTAACATCAGTCCTAAGAACAACATGAGGATGGATGACCGCAGTCAAGCCTCAGCAGATGCCGAACGAACAATTTATGTTTGCCGAACACAATAACATCCTCTCAAACTATTATCAAATAGTAATCACTTGTTTCGACATATATGGAAGAGGATTTAGATTACGATGAAATGAAACGCTGAATCATGCAGTGGCGGCGATCTTGTTTGAGAGGTGGGGGGTCCTTTTGGATCTGATCTGGTCAAAAAAGAGTTTTGAACTGATCTGGCCAAAAAAGAGGCCGAAAAAATAAATTTTATAACCCGAGTACGAAAAAATGTGATGACCTTTTTTGGTGTTTCTTCAAAATTTGGGGGTCCTATGTATGGCGTGTCCCCCCACTGTTAAAGGTGGGGGGTCTTGTCCCCCTCGACCCCCCGGGATCGCCGCCCATGGCTGAATGGTTGACATACACATAAGCCCTCACAAATTATTTTTTAGTTACCAACCCATTGATCAATAGCAACGCTAAGCTTGCGTTTTATTTTGACGTAAACATAGTTCGAGTTCGCATTTTACGAATTTTAAGAATTATAAAAATTCACGAATTTTAACGAATTTTAAAACTGCAGTTTTAAAATTCGTTAAAATTCGTGAAATAATAAAATAATAGAATTCTTTGCCATGGCAACGAATTTTACTATTTGTTTACTTTTCAACTTTTTAAGCAAGTAAATGTCAATGTCATAGGCAATCAATCAATCAGCCGTAAAAAATAGCTGACTAGCAACACAATAGTACTGATATTCAGTTACTCTTCTACTTGGAGTCTTGAACTTCGATTTCCATCCTAGTTGGGGTGTGTGACTGTGAGTGTCAGTCAGCAGAACGAAAAACCATCAGTGCCCCAGCTCCAGTGTGACCAGTCAGTCACTAACACAGATTGCAACCAAACATTGTTAAACAAGATTGGCAACGTCTTCTACTTCATCGTCCTCTGATTCTGAGTCCGGAACAGCCAACTGCTCCAACTCGACTCTGGTTTCTGTATTTTCGCCATGCAAATGCTCCCGAATTCGGGCAGAACAACCAACAAATTCCTTGTCACAAAAACAACAATTACTCTTTCCTTCTCCTCCAAAATTACTACAAACTTCCACTCCGGTCCATGTTCTTTCGTCTTTAAGAAATTAGATTTTAACTAAATCAAGTTAATTAAGTTGTTACGTAATACCTGGGATTAAGATTACTAAGGGATATGAAGCCGATGAATATAGGATCTTTTATCTAGACTATGTGTGTGGCTCACATCCGGGACCTTAGTAACACCGGCTAGTCAAACATGGGTCGGTTACAGCTGGCTTAACTAAATAAAAACACTTGTCAATAGCTGCAGGATTTTGGCATCCTGTCTGTTACTTAGTTTCAGACTATTTATTTATTTAGACTGTCCGTAATTTACTTTAATCGCATAATTATGTCCTTATTAATAAATAAATCGCTAAAAGAATCTAGAGCGATTCCGAGAGTGTTTACTTCTGCTCTGAGCCAAGTCGCCCCTCTCCAAAAAGCCCGGATGTCACTTTTCTAAAAATAGATGGCCACAGACATCGCCTGCGATGAATCAGAAAAGACGAACTCTCATTGGCTGACGCGTTGCCGCTTCATATCCCTTTTAGTAATCTTAATCCCAGGTAATACACTTTTATATTGAATTTTACATTCAATTCTAAGTAGAAGCTTAACACAACAAGTCATGACGTCATCACATTTGTTGTTGTTGCTTACGCTGTTTTTGCAAACGCCGCCGTCAATGTAAAAAGAACCGACAATGGTCCAACGAATTTTTGCGAAGTTTTACGAATTTTAAAACAGACCAAAAATTCGCGAATTTTTACGAATTTTAAAACCGAAAGTCACGAATTCTCGAACTATGGACGTAAAGTTAATTCCTATAGCAACAATTTCAATTTGAAAAACTCGATTCGTCATCGACAGAAAACAAACAATAATTTAGATCAATTACACATAAAATAAAGCAATAATAAAATCATTTAACAAGCTGGTTCTGAATTAGAAAATTAATAGCAGGATCTAATATACAAAGAAGGAAACTTCTGCTCTTCCATATAGAATAAAAAGTTGTTTTGAATTAAACTAAACATCATTTGTAGAGGATGCTTTCTATCTTAAACCGAGGGAATAGATGCATGATCGATGATTCGATCTCTCATCCGTCATCTCATCACGTCAGTGCAGGCTCTCTGTCTGTCTGTCTGTCTGTCTGTCTCTTTCAGTCTGTCTGTCTGCATCTCTCCTTCAATTTGTGCCCGTCTGTCACGATCTATCTTCTGACATGAGAATTTTTCACCCGCATAGTAGACCAGAACACAAGAAAATCCTCTAAGATTATTGCTCCGACGAGTTTCCATGGTTTCTAGCGACCGCTGTCATTTACAAACACGGCATTTTATAACAGCGCTCTGTTTGACGCCATTCGCAATTCACGCCAACCATCTTCAATTCGGTGGCATCTACAGGCTGTCCCTACATCTATATTAGGCTATTCGTATTATCTCGTCACAGCCAGTCTTGTTGTCCTCGAGACCAAGGTCTTGGTCTCGAGTGCACTCGAGTTCGTTTTTGAAAGTCTTGATCTTGGTCTTGGTCTAGACTCTAGAGACTAAAAGTCTTGGTCTTGAGGTTCAAAGTCTTGGTCTTCGTCTTCGTCTCGAGGTTCAAAGTCTTGGTCTTGCAAGACCAAGACCAAGACTTTTCAACTTTTGTCAATATGAACAGTCATTTAACAAAATGCAAGAATCTAAAAAATTTATCCAATAATTACTAATACAACTGCCTTAGTATTTACACGGTGTGAATGAGGCCTGACTGTTTTCTACAATTATTTTTGACTTCCGGTTATTTACCGTGGAATGATTTCAAAACAGACTCACGATTCTACATTTACATCAGGTGCTTCAAAAGCTGCTGTGTGCTAGCGAGTTCTGGACCTGTAGAACGTATTTTTCACATGTTTTTTTTTATTTGGCCCCACAGGTCAGGTCTTGGTCAGAAAATTCTGACGAATTTTTTTTTAAAAAATGCAACAGGCAGTTGGAATAACATTTCGCAGGAAAAAAGTTTTGTAAATACGAATTCGGAATTCTCTGCAGTCCTCATATAGAGTTGTTTTACTTGAATAAAACAAAAGACTCGTGTTTTCATTAAAATATCGAGGAGTCCGGTAGTCCGACTTGACAATTTTTTTAGTAAGGAATAGCATACAGTTACAGTCGTACTGTAAGTAGTGTATGAATTTGAAAACACCTGCCGTTAATGCTTAAACCATGCAGTGTTAATCACTAAGTTTCACGTTGATTTGTTGACAGTGTTCAATGTTCATTGCGGAAAATAGTTGCATAATATGGTGAAGTGTGTGTTTTGGAGTGATATATTATTTCACATCTATTTACATTAGCGCTAATAATAAAATTATTATTATTATTATTATTATTATTATTATTATTATTATTATTATTATTATTATTATTATTATTATTATTATTATTATTATTATTAACAACGTTTTAGTAATGGGAATGGTAATAATATTAGTAACAATATTGATAATAATAATATTGTTATTGTGACCATTATATTCGTCCTTTTCGTTGTCGTCGTGGTCATCGTCATCACATTGTGATGATAAATTTGATGATGATGATGATGATGATGACGACGATGACAACGATGATGATGGTGATGATGATGATGATAATAATAATACCACCAAAATTATTGTTAAAAATCAAATCAAAATCAGTTTATTGCTCCCATGAAGGAAGAAAGACATCAAACATATGTTACAATTATGGCACATATGCAACAGACCATTACATGTTCGCTTATTATGTATACAAAGTTTAGAAAGATAGTAATAAACCTTTGTTATAGTAATTTCAACTAAATGATGCAGATCACTGCTTGGTCGTTCTTTATAAGTACAAGGCTTAGTCAACGTAGGGAAGCAATAGGAACCCTGAAGGGACAAAAGTCCCGCTAAGGTAGGGGCCTATAGATCCTTTCTGATATATGTAGATGGCAAGTGTCTTAGTAACTTAAGACGGAGAATCTGTTCACGTGAGCACACAAGTTTGGACTTTGAAGGTCTATGTTATAATCATAATCTGCATGCACAAACAGTGCTCAACAGGACGACAACACAAGAGAACATAAAAATAATTCTTAACTAATTCTTAACTAATTCTTAACTACGTGACATGATCTATTGTGTGTGCACGCACAACCTGTTTAAATTGCACAAAGCCTGACACAATTCGGATATTTCTAGGTAAGCTATTCCACGCCTTTGGACCTTGATATTTGATAGAAAATTTGCGGGTGTTAGTACGAGCGAAGATTTCCCTAAAGTCATCATTGCGTCTAGTGTCGTGGGTAATGGGTATGTATATTCGATGTTGGGCAAAAGTAAAAGTCGAAGGAGGACGGGAGAAGATTATTGTTGTACTGATACATGAGTTCACAAGTTTGTTTGTGCCTAATTTGTGAGATATTTAGGAATTCGTACTGAAGGAAGATAGATTTAGTATGTGCATTGTAAGGAGATTTCGTTATAACCCGTATGGCTTTTTTTGCAGTATTTGGAGTTTTTTTATGTGAGTATTGTATGTAGAGGACCAGATAAGATTACAGTACGTGATATAAGGATAAATTAGCGTAAAGTAAAGACTGATAAGTATTCGTGTAGGTATTAAAGAGGCAATACGTTTAATAATACCATTGTTTTTAGCTATTTTGTTAGAAATCATATTAATATGAGTGTTCCATTTCAGGTGTTGGTCGATATGGACCCCAAGGAATTTGGTTGTAGCTACTTGAGGGATGAATATATTATCAATGATCATTTTAGCAGGAGTTTCCGGTGTTGGCTTTTTGTGTGATCTAAATAAGATGTAATTATTGTTATTATTAACGACATCATAGTAGGTTATTAGCAATGGTTATATAATATTAGTAGTAATAATAATAATAATTATAAAGATAATAATAATAATAATAGTAATTATTATTATTATTATAATAATTATTGTTATTATTATTATTATTATTATTATTATTATTATTATTATTATTATTATTATTATTATTATTATTATTATTATTATTATTATTATTATTATTATTATTATTATTATTATTATAAAGGACATTATAATAAATAGCAAAGGTAATATAATATTAGTACTAATAATAATGATAATAATATTATTATTTTGACCATAATAATCGTCGTTTTAATCGTCCTCGTCATCATATTTTCAGGGAGAAGGGAGGGATTGGATCGTGCTGAAAGTGTTGAGCCCTTCGAAAACTCGAGACAAGCCATATGCATGACTAGCGAACGCATAAACCTCAGTGAACTCTTAATAAAATCGACGTGAACACCTACATTCGGACTCTGCGTACACTTGCATTAACTGAGCTGAACGCTTTCTGCGTGATCAGCTGAGTGGCATGATCGTCACTTTCCTTGAAATTCTGCAATGCATCATTTAGAACTCCAATTATCCGATGAAATTCATAGCCTTGGGAATGGGTTGAAAGGTGAAGGAACCCTTTCGCGATTAGCCCTCTGGCGGCCATATATTGTGTACAGCGCTCACAGTCCACTAGGTGGCGACTAGGTCGTCATTCAGTCAATCAACTCCAGATCTGCGCAAAACGATATTGATGACCGTTCGTTAGCACATGCTCGAGAGTTTCCGGAATCATGAGATATCCCGAATGCAATGGTACGAAAGGTTTAGGTGGTGGCGTCACGTGACTTCGGCACCGTGCCTTTCGGGATTTCTCGTGAAACGAAGTGTAAGCTACAGGTTTTAGAACTCGCGCGGTTTCTTTTTCTTTTCATTGTTGGGCCACCGGAGTCAGCACAGTGCTCTTGTCAGAGTCTATTGAGTTATCATTAACAAACCACGAAGCTAAACGGGAGTCAGCGTAACATCTGTTACCTTATGAAGGAAGTTAGCGTAATGCCTGCTGCCTTATGAAGTCTATGGCTGGACTGAGTAATGAGTATGCTTTGCTGCGTGCAAAGACTCGCTAGTATAATCGCCTGCAGAGTCCCTTTGAGTCCCACAAATGTAGGCGATCAATTATTTTTGGCTGACTGTTTTGAAACTGGAGCAGGGTACTAAAGAAATGTAAATAAAATGTAAATGTACACGTTTTTCTATAGCGACCGCATGGCTTGGAATCCTTGGATCGATCCTGTTCAATTTTCAAGAAACGTTCGGGAGGCTTCAAATACAGTCGCATGGTAACTGTTGGCAGAAAACAACTTAATTGTATCAGCCGGAAACATATTTGAAGCAACAGAATGAATATTTGTGTTCATAAATTTCATTCGTCTCTTTCCGAATGGTATCACTGCTACAGCTTCGAATCAAATTAAGAATATTATTTTCTTTTTCTATATAAATAAAGTCAATTGTTTGCTACTTTACTGCACTTGGTGACTTAGATGCGTTATCTTTTCTCTGTTCTTGGTTGTCATTTCAAGGATCATTGTTGCTCTATGTTCGGCTATTCCAAAAATTCTCAAGTCAAACAAGAAGTCAGGGTACAAGAACTTCATAGAAAGAAGTCCATTTATGTTGTACAATGTAACTGGAAATTTATATAGCGCTTTTTGAGACCTCTTGATGGTGCTCGCTGAACTCCTAAATGGTATTAGAATTAGTTGCCAAAGGCAAGTTCATCCGCAGAGTGCGATATTCGACTCAACCAACAAATTCTCCTCCATCTTGGTAATCGACAGCACATTCGAAGTTGCTGCTCCGTATTGCACTGAGGATGATGAATGATGACAGCACAACGAAGCGTTCGTTGCACACGATTGCACTCATGACCGACTGGCAATCGCTGAAGGAAGAATGTGCAGAAAGCCGCCAGGTATATATATATATATATATATTCTTCATTAGCCGGGCAGTTTGGTTATCGAATATTAAAGAACCCTTCATGGTCGACATCAATCTAGAGGCCATGACTCTATGCTGCTTTATCGACTCCACTGTTAAGGGCATATAGACGGCGAGGAAGTGCAGGCCCGACAGTTTTGTCCGAATCGCCCGAACTGTCCGACATGTTTGCCGTTCGAATGATCCAAAATGGCGGGCAGACCTCGACAACAGATACCCACGCACCGTTCAAGAAGACACTGAAGCAAAGGTAGACATTTATGTAGCGCCTTTTCAGAAGCTCCTTACTGTAGCCTATATGATCGAAGACGATTGTTTAAGGTCTATCATTCGAACGACACATTTACGATCATGTGATGCTCAATGTGGAGTTGCATTTACCCTTAATTCGTCAGTATGGAAAGAGAAATACACATTGCATCAGGAGGAATAATATTCAATAAAACACCAGTCTTCACATAGGGTTGTCAAATTATTAATTAGTACAATTCATATGATATAAAGACTACACTATACTACCTATATATGCAGCATTAGTTAATTAGTATACTTTTATGTCTTATCTTTTGGGTAGAGGCAAACGTTCCTGTGTATAGGTGTTCCGAAGCGAAGTTTCAAACGCTGAATGGAATTTATCCAATAGGATTCTTTAAGCTTTTGTCGAAGTTTCAATGAAACTCAATTCACTCCAACCGTCCAACGTCGCTTTATCTCAAAGATATCCAGTTCCTTAGCTGATCATTTGACTTATATACCCTACGTAAATAAGCAAAGATCTTTGTCACGTTTTCTCGGATCCATAATCTGAGTGGTACGCATCCTTGACGGGATGCAGTGAGAAGCTTCATGAGTTCGACTGGTCTATCATTCGAACGCTTATGCGCAAAAATTTCGATTCACGTTGATTCTTAGGATGTTCTATCTACATCACAATATAGTTCCTTCAAACCCGTTGGCCGAGGAAAGTTAACCCCAGACCTAAGTTAACCGATTCTTCAATTCCCTCAGCATCGCCGCTTAACGTCGTCTTCAAAATAGAGCCAGCTCTGCTTCTCATTCCTGTTGCGTCATGAGTTTCGGTGGTAACCGCTGTCATTACCATCTGTGTTCTAACTATCTTAATTATGTTTGAATAATCTTACACTCTATATTAGTATTTACATTTCATGTCTTTGGTGCCGAATTACTATTCTTAATAGTGTCGTTTGTTCAATATAACTCATTTTAAATATAGAATAAAATATTTTAATAACAAACAATTTATAGGATTGGGGTTCAATCGCTGCATTCAAATAGTGAGCAAACTCTCTACTGGCAGATTGTTACACACACGTTTAATTCGATAAACACCGTATAAAAGGAACGACGAAAACATGGTGCCCCCTGGGCGACGGTAGAGCGCGCCGTGTTCAGAGGTCTCTGACGTCAGGAATTCTGAGAAGAACAGAACAATCGATCGTCGTCGCTTGGGCTGACCGCCACACGACGAAGACCTTCTGTTAGAAGGGGTCAAAGGTTATGGTTAACACGCCGCAGGCAATATTGATTCAACAGATGTATAGTCCCGAGGTTGTTGGATCATTCGGCCGAGGCACACATGTGACTACAGCATTCTAAGTATATGCATCATAGTTGTTAAAAACGATAGAAATTAAATAAAAAACGGAAAAAACGTCGTTTTTTTTCAAAAAGATAAAAAACGGGAAAAAAACGGAAAAAAACGAAACAAGAAAATAATTTGACTTTCTCAAATATTGTAGGCCCTACTGCAATTTAAAATTAACAACCTTGCTTACAGAATTTAATCAGCAAATAACACAACTTTATTAGTAAACACTAAATAACATCAATCTACAACAATTATTTTATTTCTTATAAGTTTGGTTTAATAAGAAATTGAGAAACTAAAAATATTGAAATCTTTTCAAATTTAAATTGTAAACATAAGTCCACATAAGTCCGTCCTGACTAAACTAACACAATTAAAAACTAAACTTTGGAGGTATAGACTATATCAGAGGTGGGCAAACTTTTGGCACATGGGGCCACATAAAACGTCAAAAAAATTCGGAGGGCCGGATAACAAATTTTTCACTTTTAATTACGACTAACATGAAAAGAAGTTTACTTATTTATAATTTTTATATATTAAATACACTTTGGCTGTTACTAATTAGATGTATGCGACTGTGAACATGCAAGTCATGCATGCATTTAATTAACAAGTTTTCCCATTGCGCTGGTTGCAGTTCACAGTTTGAGTTCAAGTTTAGATCACTTAACTGAAACTTGTACTTGGATTTGTTTATCTCATAGTTGAAAATTTTTGTTGACGGGTGTCAGTGGATGCGAATAACACAACATTTTTAAAGCTAAAGTTTGTAGATTTGAGAATTTTTCTTTTCTGAGCGAAGAAAAAATGTTATCAGTTCTGATCCTTTGAGCTGTTCTTTGAGAACAATGTCACGTTGTGGGTCGGCTAACTCTGCAGCTGAAGTTCCGTATATGAGCAGATCTTGGTGGTAGTAGCAATGTCAAATGTGAACGGTATAGTAAGCAAAGCAAATTCAGTCTCAATTGATTTTAAATTCTTAAATTGTCTGGAGATCTCTTCTGTCAAACTTGACAGCAGAAGGCTATATTTTTCCTCAGACTCTATACTGTGACAGTTTGAAACTGCATGGTAGGAAAGTTCCAAGAGTTTTGTTCTTTCATCTGCTTTGAAAGCACCAATGGCTTTACTGGAACGGATTTCACTTCTGCGTATACAGATCATGTGCAGAAACCTCTGCATTCAGGGAAGTGGGGCAGATCGGCAGATTTAATGCAAAGTCAATGCATAGAGTTATTGTTAGTAAGTACGAGAGCAGCGCCACTTGAGTAAAACGGAGAAAATTTCATGCGGTCTGAATTTTTTTTAAATTTTCTGAAGAGTTGTGGGGGCCGGATAAAAAGTGTTGGCGGGCCGGATCCGGCCCGCGGGCCGTAGTTTGCCCACCTCTGGACTATATAATGTAAACTTTCTCACAGTAAATGCATTTCAATTTAACCAATGCTGAGTTTTTGTCTTTCTCGTTTATCAAAGTAACGTGAATCCATTCCGCACCCTTTTCTTTTGGCATTTTATATAACTTAGAAATAACTATAAAATTGCATTTCTTGCACTGTGCTAATTCATAAAGTAGGCCTATTTATTTCTCAAATGATGACAAAAATAGTGAGGTAAATTAGCTGAATCCTTGAAAGTATGGAGACAACGTAAGGGACATCAGACAAAAAATTAAACAGAAACTGAAAAACATTAACAGACAGTAAATAAATAAATAAATAAAGTTACATAAAAAAAACGGAAAAAACGATAAGAAAAATAAAAAACGAAAAAAACGACGTTTTTTGGAGAAAAATAAAACACGAAAAAACGGTTTTTACATCTATGATATGCATGATGCATTGCTCAATGCTCATCCGTTCTCGTAATTGATGCGCGATGCCGCTCTGAAGATTTTTGCATCACACAAATTTAACTCATTTTATACGACACTTGTAGCTGTTGACCGGTTGATTTATATAGCACATGCTGAGGCTTTCCCTCAATACATATACAATGATGGCATCGTAGAAAAACTGCTTTAAGTTGTGCAATGAATGGCTGTCGAGTTGCATGTTGTGCTGTAACCTTCAAACAGAAAACGCCTAGATATTTTTAACGTGTTATTTTCTCGTTGATTAAAAACTGAAGTAACGGATATTAGCAAACACAAGAGGTAGGCCTACGCCTTCCCATTATTGCATAATGGAAAGAATCGTCAACGAGCATTTCTAGTGAAGAGTAATCACTGCATTTTAATATTTTAGTATTTCATTCAGTATGCAAAGGTCGTCTAGTCCTAATGCACCACATCGGGTCTTGTGAGGAAGGCCTACTTAAATGCGTAATACTATGTGTATGTCCTGATACATATACATACATATATATATATATGTGTGTATATCTATGTAGGTATGTGTCTGTGTATACACAGATACAAACTTACGTAGATACGTGCATACATATATACATACACATATGTATAGATACATAGTTACATACATACACTTATGCATGCATTTGTACATATATGCATACAAAGATACATACATGCATACGTAATGCATGATTAATGCATAATATATACATGCATTGCATACATAGGCCTACTGACATGCATACATAGATACATACATGCATAATACAAAACATACATGCATACATACAATCATTGATGCATACATACATACATACATACATACATACATACATACATACATACATACATACATACATACATACATACATACATACATACATACATACATACATACATACATACATACATACATGCATGCATGCATCAGTGGCGTCACTAGGGAGGTGCGGGGGGTGCGGACCGCACCGGGTGACACCCTAGGAGGGGGGTGACACCCAAGATGAGAAAATGAAATTTTTTTAAAGATCAGGTCAAAGGTAAAGAGGAAAGAGGTAATGGCATTATGGTAGGAGACCGGAAAAAGAGTAGGAGACCGGAAAAAGAAGGATGTAAGAAGTAAAAAAACAGGCGGATGACTAAAAAAAAAGTCATCAACTTTTTTGGGAGATGAAATCCCTAAAAAAAATTTTTTGGGAGACGAATTCCCAAAAAAGGGTCATCTTTTTTTTTGAGGGTGACACCATGACTTACCGCACCGGGTGACACCAGCCCTAGTGACGCCACTGGCATGCATGCATACATCTAGGTCGACCCAACCTTCCACTTCCTAGGAGGCAGCAACAAAATGAGCGGGATAACAGGCTGCCAAGACGGGTGTTCAATTAGATTTTGATAATTGTACTGTCATGTTTCAATGTTATTTATTGCGGTTTGTCAGTGAGCTTGTGAATAAACGATTATTATTATCATCGGCGAGATGAGTCCTGCTAGACTTCTCCGTTAGCCAGCCACTAAAGCGCACTATATATTGTTGCAAACGCTAGCCACGCGTGGTCTAAGGTCGACGAAGACAACACTAGCGTAGGGATTTCGCAGCTGGAATACGCAGCTGCGGATTGTGGTATTGGACGATGAATTATCAGTCTGTTGTAATCACGTCAATTCACTTAGCAGAATCAGCTTCCATCAGCTGCGTTATGTCCGGGTCTTAGGGTCTTACCGTTCTTTAAATGCTGCCTAAACCCTAGTTCATTCATATTACCAGAGTTCAACATATTATATAGCTGTGCAACCTGCGCTTTGAAAGGTTAATGAAAGGCACTATAGAAATGTTTTTGCAATATTGCATCAGTATACACACATATATATACATATATGCATGCATACAAACATATATACATATATATATATAAACACGTACATACTTACATACACACATACATGCATGCATACATATATACAATTTTATACATACATATATACATACACACTTGAAGTATAACTTTCGGAGTCATTAGTTAAAAATGTCTAGGGTAAATTTCGCAGAGGAAGTGGAACAAGCAGTGACTGTTAACTAAAGTACAGTTTAGCCTCATATTCCAGCTTGAATCTAGAGAGAGAAACTTACATGTAGAACCAGTACGAACAGCAGACAGACTGACGAACAGTGTTGTTAAAGCTATCGGGAGATTATAATTAAGCAAAGGTAAATAGGACTGGACTTTAATACTTAAGTAAAAGTAAAGTACAAATCACAAATTTTTTTACTTTTGTAAAAGTAAAAAGTATTCTTCCAAATAATACTTTAAAGTAAAAAGTAAAAGTACGGAGTCTTGTTTCTATAATTCGATCCACTTATTTACTTCAAGAAGACTAAATTCTGAAAATGTTGTCATTTAATCGAGTGTGTTTATGGCTCATTGTTAAGGTCACAACATTTCCTTCTATGTTCTTTAATTTAAACATTAGCGACAAATATGGTTATGGATGTTCCAAATTGTCAACGGATTCACTCATTATGAATTAGACAGAGTTTAGGATTTAAATGAATAGAAGCGCAAACAATGTCCAGTTTTTCGACTTATATTTAAGAAAATTTTGCACTTGTTAAGCTACGCACGAATTACCTCCACGGGTCACGTGCTTTGAGTGAAGCCTTTCTATTGGTCACAGTTGGAAATTACCAGAGTTTAGAAATAGATTATCAACCGCGCGCTGTATAAAAAAAACTGAAGTCTTGACAGTCACTGCTTGTATTTTCTGTTCAACTTAATTCGTAAACTGTGAAGTTTGAATTCGCATTACATTCGTTTAGTTACTGTTACACTTTAGGCAGCTCAAAAATATCGTGTTTAGTTAAAGTGAGTTCCCATTGGACATGTTCAACAGCGACGCTTTAGAAAGTATCCTATAAAGCATGAGTGAATGCATAGACACATGAAAAGCCTTGGCAACAGCCCACACGATGACTAGCCATGCCCACTTTATGTACGTGTCATATATTTCCATTCTAAGCACATATTTCTTTGTAATTTTCCCATTCTTTATTTATCGCTTGCTCTTTGTTTAATACTCTGTTTCTGGCGCTTATTTATAGTCATAGTTTATTGGTAACATATCGCCGCCATTCGCGACTCTACTGCGACTACGAGACCAATCAATGTGGCCTAATGCTGGAAGACAGGCAATTGTTGCCAATGCCACTTTGCCTTGCTCGCTCCGTCGCCACTGGCGCTGTCCTCGTCTTTATGGCCGGCTAATATACGCTATAAAATCAGCAGGTCATGCATGCATAGTACATTGTACTATCGTATTCTATAGTGACCCATAAGGAACCCGACAACGACCATACTTTTCACTGTGAATCGGCTGGTTCCCGCGACTTTGCTTTTTGAGTCCTGTATAAATCTCGAGGTTACGATTACGATTACTTATAGCAGTGGTCGAGTTAAAGACTCGAACTATAGGGCTCAGGCTCAAGACAGGGCGCAAAATAAGTTTAAAACCGCAACCTCCTCCGGGTCTGAAGTTGGAGTCACGACCTTAGACCGGAATTGAGCATCGTTTAGTCAAACTCCATCCACCCAGGTCAAGCATCCGCTCGCTAGGAAAGGTCACCGACGCTTGATCCGTCAAGTCCTTCGGGATAGGGCAGCGGTTCTCAACCTGTGTTCCGCGGACCACTGGTGGTCCGCGGCCATCTGTCTGGTGGTCCGCGAGCAAGGCCTACAATTTATATTTTTACAATTTAAAACATGCAAACAGACAAATTTTGTAAATTTTTTAAATTTTTGTTTTATTTCAATCGCCAGAATCGGTTAGATAGCAGCAGGAAACTAATAATACACGGAATTATGGCAAAAAATTTCTTTTGTATTAATTTGGTTTTTGGCACAATTTTTAGTGGTGGTCCGCGACCGAGACACAAAATTGTTAAGTGGTCCTTGAATCTCAAAAGGTTGAGAACCGCTGGGATAGGGGATGGATATGGGCGAAATGACCACAACACTGACAAGATTGGAATTGGCAACCGTGGGATGCCATCGACACCGACTATGGGGCACGCGACGGGGATGTCTGAACGACTCTATGATAACGATACTTCAGCAATAGTCACATGGAATTGTCTCGGCTAATCTAGAACGAATAGAGTACTTGCCCGTCATATGATGGGTTGAAAAAGAAAATGAATGGATTGATAGGAAGAGAAAAGAATTTGTTTATTGGAATGCTTGATTATAAGTCACATTGCGAGTGAAAATTCGAACTTTTTTGGCTTTATCCGGCCATCCATCTTTCCTGTCGCTGACGATGTAAACATAATCTTCGGTCTTGGAGACTTTCTTCATTCATGGGACAACAAAGTTTTGAAGGACTATTTACCAACAGTATAGTATTTTCCAGTTTTATGACGTCGTGTAGACTGTTAGAAGAAATTATCAAGGCCTTTTTACGAACTATAGAGTATTTGCCTGTATTGCACGTGACTAACCAGTCTTCGCCTCGTCTTTGCTCCTCCTCTTCCTCAACCTTCCGTCAGATCGTGTGCCATAATGAGGGTGTTGCCGGGCGGGTGGGAGGGAGGGTTCTTAAGCGTTTATCGTAGGACACACAGATCTGGAAAACTATATAACAGATAGAATTTCCACAATAGTTCAAAGGGATATTCTACAACACTGGATAACTCCAAAACAATGAAACACAACAACAAATGAATCATGATCATACCACGGAATGTACCACTGCGGCTTCCAGACTAATCAAGAACAGCGGAACTTCATTGGCAGTTCCATGAAATTTGTTTGTTACAGTAACACTGCACTGCCTAAATGACTCTAAGACAATGGAACATCAACGGTAGTTCATAAGACGTACAACTGCATTGTATGAACAACTCAAAGACAATGAGACTCAACAATCACAAAATAGGAAGTACTACAGCATTTTCTGAACAACATTAAAATAACAGAACTTAAATTTGTAACCGTATGTCCAATGCATTGTATAATCTTGGACTTTCTCGTGTCATGATTTCGGTCTCTACTTAAGACCTATCGCTTTCCGCTGGCTTATCTACCATGTGCTGCTTCTCTGATTCAGCGGGCTAACGTTCCGCATATTGGCCTAACTGGGGCTTGATTTTGTTGCGCCATCGGTTGAAGCTTTGTGCTATAAAATTTGTTAGTTATAATGATAGTTTTAAAAACGTCGCCGTGATAGTAGTCTAGAGAAAGTGAGGCCAAATTGGTACGATTGTCCCGTATTTCGTCCAAGTGCATCTCTTAATGGCTGTCCCATTATACGCTTTATATGTGGTCGTCTAAATCTAACGGAGATTTAGTGAACTGCGTTATTGCAAATGTGTTTCTCCTTCCAGTCAGAGTTCAACGAACAGACAGAGGACCTCTGGCGGTTGATGAATACAGATGAGGACGACGGGTGAAATAGAAGAAAGTCATTAATCACTTTACCCTACCGTCCGCTTTTCACTTCCATAGAATATCAGATGTGGCTAGAATCTAGACATTTACTCGTTTTAATGCTATCAATGATGGCACAGAGCCTTGAGACGTGTTTGTTTCTATCATCAGGTGCTGTCGTCTAGATGTCCCACTGCCTGGCCGCGTGTCTGCCTGGCTGTCTGGCGGATTTTATGCGTCTGATGGCGGCTTATCCTGAAGTTAGGAGACAGGCCGAACACAAGAGTGTCTCATCCGATGTTACACCGATGCCACATGTGACCGCGTCTTGGGACAGATGCATACTGTACGAGTCAAGGCGGTGACCGGAAAATTCGTCGTAAGGACAATTTGGCGCAAGGGCAAATCGGTGAAAAAATTGTATAAAAAATAAAATGAAAGACACGTTGATATAAATAATAGCGAGTTTTTCAAGAAAACACTTAATTTTAATGGCAACTATTATAATGTGCTATTAATCTTTAAGTTACAGACTTTACATGAATGTTATACATGTCACAGAAGTAGGCCTATTATTTAATATCGCGCATTTCATAGTAACTGGTCACAAGTCGTAAAAGTTCACCCAGATTTTGATATTTCTTCCTTTTGTCTTGGGGTGCGTCGCCGGCGACGACCTTTTCCATCATGAGATGACTAAGGTTCTGTTCTTTCTGTAATGTTGCAACTAGTTTAGACTGTGTGGTAAGCAATTTTAAGGAACGTCCAGAAGCATTGTCCCAATTTTTCAGGGGGTTTTTTGTCCCAGGAGAATCCGTTTTGTTTTGCAGAACAACAATCCAAAAACTTTCATCTGGAAATGCAGGTTCTGTTCTTTGTCGTCTTTGCCGATGTTTGCCATCAAAGCAGGGAAGCCGAAGTTCCACTTCAGGCAAGGAATCCAAATTCACAAATTATTTCTAAGCTCTGGTTTAATCTGATTGTTTAGTGAAAATAAGCTAAAGTGACGAGCATCTTTATGTGCATTGCAAATTCCTGGTCGTTACTATACAAACTAGCCCTTTGTGCCAGACATACTGCCCAAAGTTAAAGTCAATAAACCTTGTATTTGAGATTGCAATTTCAATTAAGAGGAATTCACTGCTACCTTTCGTAATTAGTATTCGCAATGGACGCAATTTCCTGTCCCAAATTGCACAGCTTAGTTAGAGATGTTTCGTAGGTGACTTATGATTTATTCTGCAGAAAACAAGAGCACGTGGAACAGTGACACCATCACGAAACCCATAATTCGTGTAAAGTTGCTGGAAATGTTGTGTACTTACTTAAACGATCCATCAGCCAATTACCTATTTGTATTTCACAAATATGTAATTGGCTGATGGATCGTTTAAGTAAGTAATTGTGATAATTGTGGCTCTGTTTAATCTTCTTACTAACCATTGGAAACTTGTGAGATAGTTTGAGGATATTATCATATTGCTCGAAAATTATAAGATGCTAGGAACAAACTAAATAAATTTTATTTATTAATCTTTATCACAGATTTAAACAGCTAAAATAAAATATTACAAATCTAAATATTATGAATACTACTCAAAACGGAACGAACTTCAAAGTCAACAAAACAGTTACATTAATGTAATAAAAGTAAATTTTCCTCCTGGAACGGAGGACCTCAAGAGATGGGGGGGGGGGGCGGAGCAACGTGCAGCAGATAATAAGACGACCTAGCGATGACAGGATGAAACAACGTCTGCTGTAGCGTGATGAGGAAGAGTGTTTCTTGAACGAGAGTTCGTCGGTCAGGAGTTGACTAAACGGCGGTGATCAGGTGATGACGGTTCCTTGAATGAGGCACTCGCAGTACATCCTTGCCCCGAGGTGTCGAAAAGGCAGCGAGGTTTCCTCCGATGAAAAGTTTGCGTCCTCGACGTTGTCCCAAGACTTGATCAGTTAACACTTAACAACGAGCGTCCACTCAATTGTATGGAAACTAATCCATCTCGTCGTTAAACGGTTAAGACTCATGGGTCAGATACAAAGGGTTTAAGACCATGGGTCAGATACAAAGGGTTAAGACCCATGGGTCAGATACATTTAGCAACAAACTGACGTTAACCTAGAACTTATCTGTACTTCGCTTCATTCACTGACCCTTGCACTTAATAACTTAGTGGTCGTCGAACAACCTAACTCTGCACTAAACTCAACTCCACTGTATAACTGTAAACCACCGAAACACTTTTTGTTTGAGTTGTTCACAAAGATTTATCTCGCCTTTATTTTTATAGCTCTCTCAGATTCCAGTCACGTCCGACTAGACCTTACGCGCTCCTGTGTTGGCGGTCGAGGAGGGCGGGAGAGTGACTGCAAGATGACGCCTGCTACGCCAGTACGAATCAAAGGGATGGAGGAAGGTTTGCCATAGAGGTTGTGGTTACAAGTGTTATATATGAATTAGAATTCGTTGCGCCTCTGAGTAGTTCCCTTGAAGGGGCGCTATATAAATCCTCGAATGAACGAATGAATGCATGAATGAATATGTACGTTTATATGAACGACCACTACATCTCCAGATTCCTAATTCTCCAGAGTGTTTTCATCTGTTTTTCTAGTAACCCTTTTGCATAGACCCACATATCCATTTTGAGCTATATAAATGATATACGACAATTATAACTTATAATTTATACATTAGTATAATTGTCGGTGATATGCAACAAAAAAACTAAATAAATAGAAAGTTAAATTCTAAATTAGGCCAAATCAATCGACTCAAAAATATACACATCTACAACTTGTTCAACATACAACATTAAGCATGCATCTATACTCGTCAAGTGAATAGACGAAGAGCTAAAATGTATGAAAGGTCCTTAGAATCAATTAAACGTCTAGGTGAGTGCAACGACCGATACATAAACCTACAGATAATGATGTAATCTAAAGTAGCGGACTAGACAAAATGTTTCAACTGAACTCCATGACACCTAAAGCGGCAGATTTTCAAGAAATTCAGATCTATATCAGCAATATACAGAAAAAACTAACCATTAGAGGTGATAGAGTAGCCAGTAGTTAAAGTACTGATCTCGACTGGACACCATATAACGTCCGACTGATCTCGACTGGACACTCTATAACGTCCTACTGATAGTGACTGGACAGCCCATAACGTCATACTGATAGTAGTTAAATATAAGGTGACGAGAGCACAGCTAATAACGTCCAACTGGGGTTGACAGCACAGCTAATAACGTCCAACTGGGGTTGACAGCACAGCTAATAACGTCCAACTGGGGTTGACAGCACAGCTAATAACGTCCAACTGGGGTTGACAGCACAGCTAATAACGTCCAACTGGGGTTGACAGCACAGCTCATGGCGTCCTACTACGGCCGACAGCACAGCTCATGACGTCCTACTAGGGGTGACGGCACATCAAAAATAACTCGTGTAAGAGTACAAATTAGGTTTCAAATATAATTAAAATATAATTAAAAGAATTACTCAGTAGGGTTTGATGTGCCGTCACCCCTAGTAGGACGTCATGAGCTGTGCTGTCAACCCTAGTAGGACGCCATGAGCTGTGCTGTCGGCCGTAGTAGGACGCCATGAGCTGTGCTGTCAACCCCAGTTGGACGTTATTAGCTGTGCTGTCAACCCCAGTTGGACGTTATTAGCTGTGCTGTCAACCCCAGTTGGACGTTATTAGCTGTGCTCTCGTCACCTTATATTTAACTACTGTAGCCTAATGGTAACACTCATGGCCAGGAGAGCAGCAGGAGAGCCTAAGTACATGGATCGAGTCCCGCAACCCCCTCGGGCGGCGCCTTGCATGGCTGCCATAATGTGTGTTAGTTAAGATATTGATAATTGTACTGTCATGTTTCAATGTAATCTTGCTGCGTTTGTCGGTTTGAATTTATATAGAAATATTATTATTATTATTATTATTATTATTATTATTATTATTATTATTATTATTATTATTATTATTATTATTATTATTATTATTATTATTATTATTATTATTATTATATTATGTCGTAAAATGGAAGTCCTTCAAATGTGGCTGGAGGTGTTGCAGTCAAAACACTGCCTGATTCCTTTAACGACGAGCGTCTTATCTTATCTTATCTTATCTTATATGATTATTTACAGCATAGACTATTCAGAGGCGCTCCCAGCGTGTCAGCCCCGAGGGAAAAGAAAGGTCTTTAGGCAGCGGAGATAAGAGGGCGAGATCCCAAGCAATATCTTGCTACGGAGAGAGGGGAGAGGTCATTCCATAGGGAAGGGCCAAGGATGGCAAAAGCACGATGCTGAGCCATCGAAGTCCTTGCACGAGGGACAAGTAGATCAAGGCGGTCAGCAGACCGAAGAGGGCGGGAAGAGAGAGCAGATAGAGGTTTACGCATTAGGTCACAGAGGTATTTAGGAGCTGTTCCCAGTTGAGTCCTAGAGACCAGGAGAAGAACCTTGTATTGGATGCAGGAAGCAACAGGAAGCCAGTGAAGTACATCAATCATAAAGGTAGCATGTACTATGATTCACGGAAAACTAACCCCTCTCGTCGTTAAAGGATTAATTTAATTTAATTTAATATGGAGAGGAACTTAAGCAATAACATCGTGTGCTACACTTAACTGAATCGTTTTAGCAAGAGTTGCTTGCAACGAAGCGTGCAAAGTTACCAATGCGCTATAAATCTAAAGATCTTTTATTTGTCTCTATTGCCCGATACCTTACACTAGACCCGAACTTTTCTTGTCTCAACGTGGCTTCCTGATACTATCTGCGAATGTTCTGATGGGCAGTGTGTGGCTGACAGCGACGTCTACATGGAAGACCAGTACTTCTCCAGGTACTGGATTCTTTTTCTTATCTCTTCATCCGTATCCTTTAGCACTGATACGCATACGCACTAACATGTTTCTTTCTCTGACTGAACGGATTCCAAAGACAAATTAGAAGGTAGATATGTATTAGCATAAAAATGACCGACCTTCCAACTCAAGAAACCGAACTGAAATTAACTCCTTGGTATAGGAAAGACAACTGATAAGACGGAGATGTTTTGCACACAAAAAAACAACTGACACTTGCTGCAATGTCTCTGCCATTGCATCTAGCGCCATTGTATATTGCAGCAAAGCATGAGTATGCAAAAACAATTCTTACTACGAACATCAGAGTAGAGTAGAATAAAGTAGAGTAGAATAGAGTAAAGTAAGAACAGACATATTGTGGCAGAAGTCAAAGAGAATTTTCTGACTCTAGACTACAATTATGGTAGTCATAAGAAAGGCTGTTTAACAAGTAGGCTAAATTGTCTTGGTTACATTCGAGATCATTTGTTGAAACCTTTTCGTAGCATTGAGAATCGTTTAACTACATCGACGTCGTCAACAAGAACATCTCTACTGTGCTACATCCATAGTCGCAATAGAAAAATAAATATTATTCTTGCACTTTAAAAAAAGCTCCGCGTTCCGACGATATCATCTTAAATATCAAGCGAAATGATATATGATGATGATGATGATGATGATGATGATGATGATGATGATGATGATGATGACGATGATGAATTTAATCATCATCACCGTTATCATCATCATCATCATCATCATCATCATCATCATCATCATCATCATCATCATCATCATCATCATCATCATCATCATCATCATCATCATCATCATCATCATCATCATCATCATCATAACCACCGTCGTTCTTCTCCTTGTCTACTCTATAGCATATTGGCAAAGGCCGATCGAGTAGCTGTGAAAGCCAAGCGTTGATCTGTTAGTGAAAGACATGCACATTGCACAGTTTCAGACAGATTTCCTTTCAACATTGCACGCAGTAGCTTCTTGTCTATTCATCCGACCGACACCCAACCATGGTAACCTATGTAAACTCAATCATATGCCCTCATAAGTACCTCATCTTTCCACGTTTGTATCGCCTTCTAAGTCCTTCCTCTTTCCCCCTTCGTATTCCCATTTTGCTTCGACTATAAAAGCTGTCAAGGGTTCCGTGATCCTGGTTCCTAAAAGTGAGAAATGACCCAATTCCAAAAGAACGTAAACAACCGTATTACTTGATGTGTTGCATGTGTATACATGTATGTATTTGTATCCTTCACATAGATTGGTTCGCCATGTGAGATATACCTCAACCGCGAAATGAGGCATCGATTTTCTGGTTGAGGACCGACATCCGGGCATATGGTCCATTTCAAAGTACATTCAGGCGCCATCTTGGACTGGAACTGAGACAAAAGAACACATGTCACGCTGTGGCAGTTACTCTATAAATAATGTAACTATTATATAACGTGAAATGACCTTTTGTAATATTATTTTAACTAAATTTACTTTAGACATGCAGACGCAGTGAGATAGAAGACACTGTCCAACCGGTGCATTTCATATATGACACTATCCATTAACCTTGAATGGTAAGAGACATTGGTTTATTTCAAATTTTAAATGTATTTTCTTACAATAGCAGATGTTGATTCAGGATTGAAGTTACGATTAGAAGAGGTAAGGTTAAAAGGTCAAGGGCTTGGACGACGAGTCCGTAGGTTGTGATGCAAAAACGATCGCTCAATACTCGTTGAGCGAAGCCCTACTTAAGCTGAGCACTTAACACTTGCAGACGTTATATATATATATATATATATATATATATATATATATATATATATATATATATATATCCATGCCCGACAAAATCCTCACACAGTAGGACTTTAATATTGTATTGGATTTGCCTATTAGTGCTGAATATTTCAGTGAAGACGGCGGTCGAGTCGGTCGTTGATTGGCCTTCAGTGTCATTTCGGAGGATTATTTTGTCGCAGCGCTCGTGAATAAGCTGGTGCCCTGTGCTTAGCTTTTAAGTGGCCCTTTAGAAACTGCTGAAGTTTACGATTATGACTAAATACCGCAAATGAAGGACAGCTGGTGGTGGTGCTACCATGTGCCGCCGACGCTATACCGCGCCTTTCGTCACTGCCCTCTATCTACGCTAGGGACTCTGAACTACCATCGATCAACTTAGGCTAGAATCAGTCAGTTGGGCTTCGCGTGGGGCATGAACCTGACACTCTGGTGACTCCTCGTCAGTTTTATGTGCACTGCTTTACCTGTTGATGAAATCTCTGTTCTCGTTGATACTTCACATCACTTACTCTAGTTTACACTTTAAAGAGTACATCAGATTAGTTTATTCACAAAGTGGCGCAATATGAATTTCTGATTATAACTAATATTAAAACTGTTTAAAATTACAACTATTTATTATGTTTAATGCAGGGCGAAAAGTAAAAAAAATGCGAATTAAATGTTACCTAAAATTTAGATTTGTCTAGTGTAAATTGAATAGAGAGTTTTAGATGCAAAAAGACTCATGAAGCTTGTAATTTAATAATAGACATTTCCGATGATATATATTGCACGTGTCTGTGAAAATTATGCACATAATTTCGGTTCTATTTATACCTAACGGATTTCTGACTACTCTTTCGCGCTTATTGATTTTCCATCGTCGTGAGGATTTTCTTAGGAATACACGAACACACACACACACACACACACACACACACACACACACACACACACACACACACACACACACACACACACACACACACACACACACACACACACACACACACACACACACACACACACACACACACACACACACACACACACACACACACACACACACACACACACACACACACACACACACACACACACACACACACACACACACACACACGCACACACACACACACACACGACACATTTGCAATAGTGGAGGACATCGCAGAGAGTGGACACAAAATAAAATTCAGACCGAGAACTGTGTTTTGAATGACGAGTGGGTTGATGGATCCCATGGGTTCGTATTAATGTCTATCATAACTCCCTTGAGAACAGCGCTGTCTTATTTATTACCAACGATTGCTTAAATGTCCGACAATATAATTTCGACCAGGCTCAATTTCTCATGGAAATGGCTCATGACCTTTTCCTCCAGCCGACCAGAAGGAGTCACTGAGTGCATCGGCCAACTATTTATTGTAGTCTATTTCTTTCTTTATTATTTATTTATTATGAACATTTTTAACGCGCGCAAAGTCACATAGAAAAGTAAGCCTTTCATTCTTTATACATTTCACGCATTCAATATAACCTAATGATTTCTATAGCGCCCTGATATTCAGAGGTCTGGGCTGTTTGCCGATTTCAACTAGAGCCATATTGAACAACTGCTGAAGTTGAAGCGCTGAGAGTTGTGAGGTTTCTAAAGAGGCGCTGTGTAAACTAGAGAGCTACATGTCTTGGCATCGCTGCTCTGTCATTAAATGACCTGAACTACGACAGAGGCAGTGAACAGGAAGCCATAACATGTTCGATATAAAGTGAGGAGCAAGAGGGTCATGAAAGCCGTGCACTTTAATTAATTGAAGGCATGAATAGGGGAACTACCCTAATCCGTCCGATCCTCCACCAGCCAAGCTTTCTCGTCCTCAACGACACCAACCTTAGCAGCTCCTCTGCCTCCTATGTCTGGTCTCTCTCGCAACCGGACTAAGACTTCCACTGGATATCAATCTCTGGACAACTCCTCCGATATGACGCAGCGCTCGTGAATAAGGTGGAGTCCTGCACTTAGCTTTAGAGTAGCGCTTTATAAATTTGAAGTTTACGATTACGATTACAAACTAGACATATGGACGGCAAGCGTAGCATTTTTATATGTTGGACAAAAATGGTGCATTGTGGTCCACTAGGGCAGTAGCTGAACCGGGATTTGCAAGGATTTGGAATAGCGAGAACACGGATTTACCACTGCATATAGAGAAGAAGCCTGGATGTGCCAGCATGGCGGCACAAAATCAATGTGAGTTTTCCTTATAAAGACAGACAAAGTTGTCTGTCTTTATAAGAGGAGTTCTCCTCATGCCAACAAACAGACAAGCAAGAGCAAATAAAGGACAGACATAACGATAACAGATAGGCATAGAGACACACATATGCACATACATACATACACATATAGCTAGAGACAGGGAGAATGAGAGAGTTAAAAACAAAGGCATAGAAAGAAAAAACGAGACATAGATAGAGGAAATGATGGGCACACATCACTTAGTGGGTACGGTTACTCGCTGTCAATGTCCTGACAGAGTCATCAAATAGACGAAATGGAGAAGTATTGCTAATATGCAAATGCCATGCCAATGCTGCTGCCAAAAGGGCATCTGGATAATGTGACAGAGCTAGAGCGTCAGGAAGATCACGTACAAGAGGAGAAAGAAAGAGAGAGAGAGATAGATAGAGAGAGAGAGAGAGAGAGAGAGAGAGAGAGAGAGAGAGAGAGAGAGAGAGAGAGAGAGAGAGAGAGAGAGAGAGAGAGAGAGAGAGAGAGAGAGAGAGAGAGAGAGAGAGAGAGAGAGAGAGAGAGAGAGAGAGAGAGAGAGAGAGAGAGAGAGAGAGAGAGAGAGAGAGAGAGAGAGAGAAAGAGAAAGAGAAAGAGAGAGAAAGAGTAGAAGTGTTAAAGAAAAACGAGTAGAAAGAAAGAAAGAAAGAAGGAGATTGAAATACAAATGTGTTGGCTGTGGAAAATTACAGATTATATGCCAGAAGCAGCAAGTAAATTGTTGAGAATACTACTATCGAAAGCCTGTGAACATGATAGCTAGTCTTGCACATGTATATAGATTTAGTCGATTAAAAATGCCTATGTGGTTGGCCATGTAGAAAAATGTCCAGTGATCGGAAAGCAGACATGACTTTGGATGCACGATTGAAGAATGAGAAGAAAAGATAGAAAGACCAGGACTACGATAGTATATCACGAACGAAGAAACAGTGATAAAAAATGTTTCAGCACGACTCGGCATTGGCTTAGCGAAACGCGGAAAACAGGTTGCCGTCAGGAAATGTTGCTGATGTTGATGAGGTTGCCGTCAGGAAATGTTGCTGATGTTGATGACGACGACGACGACGATGATGATGATGAGGGTGATGACGTTGATATGAGAGGGTGATGATAATATGTTAAGGTCACGTTCTATCCCCTATGCAAAGTGCTTGCTCTTTGGGCAAGGAAAATGTTGAAGCGTATACTCTCCTATCGGCACGATTCATAAATGAAAGGCCACCTTATCGTGACTGCGTCTTGGTCTCATCCGATTCCGACCTCCATCAAGATTAAATGTTTATAGGAGAAGACACAAGGACGACATTCTAGCGTTTTAAAGACAGACAGTGTGCGTGTCAGAGAAAGGAAGAGACGGAAGGTGAAAAGAGCAAAATAAGAAAACAGTTAATGAGCAAATCAATAAAAGAGTTTTAAGCAAATAGAATGAGAGAAAGAGGAAGGCAGACGGACAACAGATTGGTAGACACACAAATATATGCATGTATGTATGTTTGTGTATTTGTATGTATGAATGCATGCATATATGTATGCATGTGTGTTTGTAGGCATGTTCATAGGTATGTATGTGCCTGCATGTATGCATGTATGTATGTTTGTGTATTTGTATGTATAAATGCATGCATAA
>OY744605.1:23467223-23468352 GCA_963556255.1 Allolobophora icterica | reverse complement strand
TACTGTCTGTCCGCCGGTGTCCGGCGCATTCTTCGTCTGACTTGGTTTCTCTTTCCTTCGAATCTTGCATGTAGTGCTTTGTCAGGAATTTTCCCAACTGGTATTCTCTCCACATGTCCTAACTACCAGAATCTTCGCTGGACGACTTTGCCTAACGGATTTATTTCGACAGAAAAGATTTTGTCGTAGGCATTTCATAACAACAACGTATGCCTTGGGTTTGGGTTTAAAACAACATATAGGCGAGATACATTGAAGCATGGTCTTTCTGACTGTGGCGACGGGTGATGAAAGCAGATGATGTATAGGACCGTAGGAATCTGCAGCGTGTGCGGAATCGTCCAACGCTTTCCGTGCGCAACGTTTCCTACACATTGTGCACATATTATATCCAAGGAAATCGACTGTGGCGCCTCTGCTCGACGACTCTCGTTCCCATTCCTGCCATCTATGAGCGCAGTCGAGTCAACAATTAAACGATCGCTAATGCCAGCCTCTGACGCCATAGGGAGCCCGACTGGCGTTCTTTTTATTAAATTGTTTAGTAATTTATTTTCGCCGTTTAACCGTAAGTTTATGTTCGTCAACACCTTGTTTTCGTGATTAATAGAAACTGCGCTACATAAAATGCTCAACAAATGCTCAAAAAATGCTCAATAACTGTAAACAAATGAAAGTGTAACAAATATATCACATAGTTTTATATATATATATATATATATACACACATATATATATACATACATACATACACATATGGAATAGATTTAGCAAAAAACATATCAGCATACGTATAGTAAGATGATTACTGTAAGTTTCAGCTTTTTGCCAAATTGAATCATTTAATGTTCTTACATTTACCGAATCCATACACAATGCACTACATGCAAGATTCGAAGAAAAGAGAAGCAGAGAAAGACGATGAATGCACTCGATAGATAATTATTAGACAGTTTAAACGAAGACGTAACAACATTTTGACACAATATGGAAAAAGCTTTAACTTTGGCAATAAATGTCTGGTAGGCTTATGCAGGTAATTTATGCGCACACGTCGTAAAATAAATACCGTCATGCAATATCATTATTATTATTATTATTATTATTATTATTATTATTATTATTATTA